>OZ024878.1:16493850-17021350 GCA_964017185.1 Rugalucina vietnamica
TGCCCGGGGGTGGGGCTAGAGTACAAAATCTAGGTCACCTTTAATTTGTGTCAAAGTTTTGGTTAAAGTTTCTCTAGTGGGGTATATCTCATGAGCCAATCATCAGAAGCCATTCATATTTGGACTAGGTACCCTATAGGGTATAGGGTTGGGTCCATGTCACGGGGGGGGGGGGGGGGGGGGGGGCGGGGCACTTGAGTTCAAGATCTAGGACATCAATACTTTTATTATTACTATTATTTTTTTTTTTTATTTAGACTGACATTCTATTTTCATTTTCCATCTAGGACTGAGGACCTGACCCTCAATGTCCGTGATTAAGTCCTAGATGGAGTACACAAGTCAGCTCTGTGTACTGCTCTAAAGAAGATATGTCACTCCAAAAACTACACTCCCTCATGTCTGTGGTCAAAGTGCTTTAGAATGCACACTTCTATAAAGTATTTGATAAGGGTACTGTCTTTTGTTCGGGATTTGTGATTCAATGTCTGGGGTGTACATGTGCTGGGTGGTTGTGGGAGGAAGGACTGAAGGAGGACTGGGTGACCACCAGCCGGGGGTATACGTGCCTCTCAAGGCACTTTTTCTAGTATAAGAAATAAAGCCACTTCTTAATAAAGTGAGATTGAAAAGTGGAGTCATGTTTTCTTACAATATGGTTTGTAACAAAACCAGAGGACCAATGGTCCTGTAAACGCTCACCTGAGATCAGCTGCATATACCAATAAACATGTTTGAATATTATGGTATTTAACTCCAGTGCAGGGGCAGATAAGCCCTTCGGCCATTTTCTTTTTTCAGAATCTTCAATATTCTGTCCATTTGCCAATTTCCTGTTGGCTTTTTCCTTCAAATGACATTTTAACAGTTTTCCCAATTCAGATGCACAGGCGACCCATGTTGACCTTGCCATAAACTTGGTCAAGGTCATCACAGGGTCATGATTTATATATACATTGGAGTACTTTAGCCATCGATGCCTCACGCCAAGTTTCCTTGAAATCAGTCTATTGGTTTCAGAGAAGATGATTTTTGATGGGTTTTTACCATATATGGGCATGGCGGCCATCTTGGTCATGTGACCTAGATTATTTATATACACATTGATTCCCCCATTCTATAGATGCTTCACTTAAAATTTGGCTTTGTTTGGCCAAGCGGTTTCAGAGGAGAAGACGTTTGAATATTATGGAAATATACATGTATATTGCCCCAGGGTGGGGGCACATGAGCCCCTGGGGTCCAATTTTTTTCAGAATCATTAATATCCAGTCCTACTGCCCATTTCCTGCAAGACTTTCACCCTGCAAGACTTTCACTTTAAATGACATTTTAAAAGTTTTCCCCATTCAAATGCATTGGTGACCTATGTTGACCTTCCCATAAAATAGGTCAAGGTCATCACAGGGTCATGATTTATATACACATTGTAGTGCTTGAGCCATCGATGCTTCCTGCCAAGTTTCGTTGAAATCGGTCAACCGGTTCTGGAGAAGAAGATTTTTGAACGGTTTTTACCATATATGGGCATGGCGGCCATCTTGGTCATGTGACCTGGATTTTTTATATTCATATTTGTTACCCCTTCCTATTGATGCTTCACATAAAATTTCGCTTTGATTGGCCAAGCCGTTTCAGAGGAGAAGATGTTTGAATATTATGGAGATATACATGTATATTGCCCCGAGGTGGGGGCGGATGAGCCCCTGGTGCCCAATTTTTTTCAGAATCATTAATATTCAGTCCTACTGCTCATTTTCTGCAAGATTTTTCCTTTAAATGACAATTGAACAATTTTTCCCATTCAAATGCATTCGCGACCTATGTTGACCTTGCCGTAAAATAGGTCAAGGTCATCATAGGGTCATGATTTATATATACATTGTAGTGCTTGAGCCATTAATGCTTCATGCCAAGTTTGGTTGAAATCGGTCCAGTGGTTCCGGAGAAGAAGATTTTTGAACGGTTTTTACCATATATGGACATGGCGGCCATCTTGGTCATGTGACCTGGATTATTTATATACACATTGGTTCCCCCTTCCCATAGATGCTTCATGTAAAATTTGGCTTTGATTGGCCAAGCGGTTTCAGAGGAGAAGATCTTTGAAAATGGTGGACGACGGACGGACGACGGAGCATGGGTATACTATAAGCTCACCTTGTGAGCCTGACGGCTCAGGTGAGCTAAAAAGACACATAGCACTAACACAAAATACCTGGTTACATTAAGACAGGACTAGAGACTCACAGGATGTAAGCCACATAATCACAAAACAACAAAATGATCCAAACAGCCACTTGGCCCAGAGGTTATAAAACTTTTTTCATGCTCAGCTCAGCTGAGACAGAAATTATCACTAGTTTGAGTTTTGAACCTAAATTTTCCACTAATTTTGACTATTTCAACATTTATGTGCAGTTGAAATTTCATGCTCAGATGAGTTGAGCAAGAAAAAAGTTCTATAACCTTGGAACCAGACCAGATATAGGTGAGGTAAATTGACAAATTTTACGCAGATCGCATGGTGGTCCAACTATCAAGTTAAAACTGCATCATTTTGGTCTTCAACTAATAAGAAATTCCTCTTTCCGCAATACATCAATAGGGAGGATTATATCCTCAGATGTAAACAGATATTAACAGAATGACAAACAGCTCACATGTAACTGACCGATTGTGAATAAATTGCCATTGAGTGAGGGGTTCCCAATAGACTGATCAGTGACTAACTAGAATCATTCTGTTTGTTTTATCATGATGTTGCTCGTTGTAAATGAATGAACAGCTTGAGTATTAGCACTTTATGAAACCCCAACATTATTATTGTTACATATATCTATTGATTGTTGAATACTGGTACATATATTGGTGTTATTGATGGACAATTACATGATGATGATAAAATGTCAAAATGTAGCACAAAATGTATAAAGCAAAGTGTTCTGGAATGAAGTACATGAATGCACTTTGCAGCCAACTACCAAAGGAGACAAAACACATTTACATAACCAGAATCTTCAGTATTCATGAAATGAGCCGCCTCGTGGGAAAACCAACAATGTGGTTTCCGAACAGGTCCGACACAAACCGGGCTGTTCAAGCACAGAAGATGGCTAGAGGCTGAAAATTTTGGATTTAGAAAGAAGAGGAATTGTACTATCCGTGTAGCGAAAACAAAGGCGCTGATCAGCTTCGCAGTTACTGCGAAGCTGATCTGCGCCTTTGGTTTCGCATATGCAGATTGTTGGTTTTCCCATGAGGCGGCTCAAATAGCAGAATTCTTATATTTTCTTTAAATCAAAAGATTAGATGAAATGTACCAAATTTTAAATATTAATGTTGTCAAAATAGAAAAGCTATTTTTTGTCATTTAGAGCAACCTGGTGCAAACAGTGCAGATTCCAGGGGCAGCCTTGTAGGAACAGTACAACAGGCCTGCACTATCAACCCAACATATATCTGTTTTAAAACATTGGATAACGTTATACAGCACTAATTTATGTTGCCTTGCTTTGGATTGAACGAATACATGCATTTATACTAGAAAGGTTAGATGGAGTGACAGAAAGACAGACATGGAAAGAGACAGACAAACAGACAAGGAGCATAATTCCAGATTTACAAAAACTGTAACACATAAGCACTAATCATCAGGAAAACTTGCCCGTGAAATGCATAACCCCTAAACCCCACTTTTATACAGTAAAATTGGGGTTTACAGGGTACACCTATTTTTCTTCATTTTGATCCAAAACATAGACTGGATACTCATTAGAACTGCCTCGCCGAGGATGTTCTAACATGTATCGGTACCCACAAATATCTATTTTTTTCAAAGGAAATTTTCATTGTTTTACGGCTGAAAAAATCCCTGTATATTTCATGGACATGTTTTTGTAATGTGTTGGGCATTCATTCAAAGGGCTATAGCTAAACTTCTATTTTGGTTCTTCAAACGTGTGCTTTTTGCTTTGGAAACCATTTTCAAAATGACAGTGATGGGTGATTTTGTGAAAGCAAAAATTCAACGGTAAAGTCAGTGTGTGCCTTTTTGCTTGGAAACCATTTTCAAAATGACACTGATGGGTGATTTGATGAAAGCAAGAGTCAATGGTAAAGCAAGCAAACCGGGGAAAATATATACAATATTTACATTCTAAATCACAGCCTAATAATTGGTTTTATTATATTGTATTAGAATTTCACGCCATATGGAATTTCTTCAGCATATAATACATTTTAAATTCAATTTCCTTCAATGTTATATGCATCCAATAAAAAGATAATGTGGCTACTCTATATAACTGAAAGCTATTTTAGCCTCCTCATGAGAAAACCAACAATCTGCATATGCGAAAACAAAGAACCAGATTAGCTTCGCAGTAACCGCAAAGTTGATCAGTGCCTTTGTTTTTGCAACAGGATAGTACAATTCCTCTTCTTTCTAAATCCAACATTTCCAGCCTCTAGCCATCTTCTGCGCTGTGCAGCTCGATTTGTGTCCGACCTGTTCAGAAACCACATTGTTGGTTTTCTCATGAGGCGGCACATTTGTTTTTCTGGCATTCTACAGTATGGATACATAAAATGAGAGGTGATTACAATGATTATATACAATACAGCACCAACCAAAACAGTGTACATAACCAGTAGAGCGAACATAATGCTTTTGTGATTTAACAACCAGGGCCCAGTTGTTCAAAACTTTGATATCTTAACATCATCGTTACGACCTCAACTCGTTAAGTTAATGCCGACTACATAAGCAAATACACCGTTATTTTTTGTTGATAAAATGTGAGAATCCTTTGCAATGCAAAGGATTCTCACATTTTTTAAACAAAAAATAACAGTATATTTGTAATATTCATGTTTGAAATGTTTGTTAACTAACAATGTCATTAATTTTGAACAACTGGCCCCATGTCAACAAGTTTTCAGTCATGTTGGGATATAGTTACCCATTCCTGGGATTAACCAGTACTATGGGCACAACGCAGTGCCGGTGGGATTCAACCTACATCTCATTTTTTTCGAGTTGGACGCACTAACACTGGGCCATCGCATTCCCAATCATCAAAATTTAAAATGAACACCTTATTTGCTCTACTGGTTAACACATTCAGACAATAAATTACATAACATACCAGTAAGCAGTTTGGTATTGCTATATAGTAGCACATTTATTCATAGCCATCAATGGAAGTCATTAAATGAAATTATTTCATGCAGTAAATGTTTGGAATAATCTTCAATATTGCAGCAAAAAGCTTTGCTACTTTGTCAACTTATAACAACATCCACAAAGCACAAACTTTAGCGTGATGTTCAAAACCATCACAATGGAAAAGCAACACTTTTTTTTTACAGCCATTAACATAATGGCAAACTATTCACATAAGACTACTTTGAAAACAATATCATGGAAAATTGATGAAAATAATGTGCCTTCTAACAAAATGAGTGACCTTGAACTAAAAAAGATTCCTAACTTGATAACATGCATATGAAGAATTAATGAAAACAGCAGTTTAAAAATGCGAATCTTTCCATTACTATCTTTTCATTTTACAGCAATGTGGAATGCTCATTTTCTTTAAGCCATGAGAAAGTCTGCTTGCATATGCAAGAAAAAATGCTGATCAGCAGCTGCAGTGCAATAAAGCTTTAGAATAACAATCATGCTTCTTCCTAACTCGTAAATTTCAAGACTCATCTTCACATCTGACATTGTATATACCCTGTTGATTCTCACCAGGCCCCTAGGTTATAAAACTTTTTAACTGTTCAAGTCAGCCGTAACTGAGATTTATCCTGCTCATAAATGTTAAAAGGCCAACGATTGTTGGCATTTTAACATTTATTAGTAGGATAAATGATTGGCTTTAATGGTTAAAATGTAATGGATTCTGGCTGTTTATGCTGACATTTATGATTTAATGCTTTATTTATTTGAGGATTCCTAACAGCCCGAAGACCACTCGTAGGTTTCTTCGAAACATTTATGAGCAGGATAAATATCATGCTCAGCATAGTTAAGCATGAACAAAGTTTTATAACCTTTGCATCATATCAGAGTCCACAAAGACAGTCTTACTCATGGCGTGGCTCATTAGACAAAATCTGACAATGAGTTTATGAAATGAGCTGTCCCATGGGAAAACCAACAATCTGCATAGGCGAAAACAAAGCCGCAGAACTGCGAAGCTGATCAGCGCCTTTGTTTTCGCTACATGGATAGTACAATTTCTCTACTTTCTAAATCCAAAATTTCCAGCCACTTACCATGTTCTGTGACTGTACAGGCCAGTTTGTATTGGACATGGTCGGAACCCAAATTGTTGGTTTTCTCACACACGGGCTCAAATCACACTGGTTAGCCAGAGACACCCGACACTTCCCAGAACAATGAAATGCAGATGAAATCAATATGCGACAATAGTGAGCAAAGTCCTGTTTGGAAACAACTTAATTCTGCACAGCTGATCAGCGCCTTTGTTTTCGCTACTCAGTTAGTACAATTTCTCTTCTACTTGTAGCCAAAATTTCAAGAATCTAGACTGCTTCTGTGACTGTACAAGCCGATTTGTGTCGCACGCGTTCGGAAACCACGAAGATCGGTTTTCTCACGTTGAGGCTCATTTCATCTGTGTTTGTCATTCTCAGTGGCTTTGGTTCTTTCTGGATAACCAGTGTGACATTGTGATTAAAAATGTGAAAGATATATCTGATATACATGTACAATACATGAATTACTTTGTAGCATAAACACATGAATCACCAAACACTACATATGGTATTGCATATGAATCTTATGCAACAGACAACTTATTTTTCCATAGAAGTTCTCACAATGAGATTCGAACATCGAGTGAGCAATTTTTGGAGAGTGGTGAAAGGCATATCATCACAAAATCAATATTGAACCAGCTGGTTTGTTACCGTGTTAGTCAGATTTTGTTTTGCTAATTATATTTGAGCCTTTGCATGGGAAAACCAACAATTTGGGTTTTCGACCAGGTCTGACACAAACCGGCCTGTTCAGTCACAGAAGCAGGATAGAAGCTTTAAGTTTGAGATTTAAGAAGAGGAATTGTACTATATGTGTAGTGCGAAAACAAAGAGGCTGATCAGCTGTGCAGTCACTGCACAGCTGCTCAACATCTTTGGTTTCACATATGCAGGTTGTCGGTTTTCTGATCAGGTGGCTCATTTAACTTTGGCCATTTCTAATGGAATATGGCACTTTCTGTCCTCCATAACAAACAATTTAATAAAACTAGCACAGCCTTTTGGTCCAAATATTATTGTCTCTTTAATTTAGTGACAACACACAGCTTAAGCTAAGAACGGAAAGCACGAACGAGCAGGCAGGTATGCTTAAGCCTGTTTGCAACTCAGGTGCAGGTTTATCTATGGAACCACATGAATGCCATCCAATGTATGGAGGCACATGTGTAACATTAAATGTATGGCAACACATGAATGCATATCAAGCCACGTCAGTTGAGTAACATTCTATGTATGGAAACACATGAATGCCATCTTAAATATGGAAACACATTAATGTCATCATGCAGCAATGAATGTAGTAACATGCTGATGATAATCCACTGTTGTGTCTGCTGTTTCATGGATTATTGTATTTCTTACAGTTTCAAACCATCACATATCCTATTCAGAATAATCAGCTGTTTGCCATTTGTTTGATACGTTCGAGTCTCTCTTTCAGTTTAGACACATCAGCTGTTTTAGTGGGTGGTGGTTGTTCTTGGGGCTCTGGTTCTTTCTCTTCCACTTTTTCAGACTAAAACAGAAATGGAAAAAAACATGGTTGGTTTGTTTTGTGGTTTAACATCCGAGTCAATATGAGCCGCGTCATGAGAAAAGCGGACTTTTGCATATGCGAAAACAAAGGCGCAGATCAGCTGTGCAGTAACTGCACAGCTGATCGGCGCCTTTGTTTTCACTAGACCGATAGTACAATTCCTCCTCTACCCATTTCCAAAATTTCAAGCTCTCTTCTGTGACTGCACAGGCCGGTTAATGTCGGACCTGGCCCCAGGGTTATAAAACTTTTTTCATGTTCAGCTCAGTTGAGACTAAAATTTATCCTGCTCATAAATGTTAAAATGCCAACAATTGTTGGCATTTTAACATTTATAAGCGCGATAAATTACAGGTTTTAGTGATCTAAACCTGAAATTTCAATTCATTTTGGCTATTTCAGTACTTATGAGCAGTTGAAATTTCATGCTCAGCTGAGTTGAGCTTGAAAAAAGTTTTATAACCTCTGGACCTGGTTGGAAACCCTGAAAACCGGTTTTCTCATGTTTTTTCAGTCATGTCAGAATGGAGACACTGCCTCCTGGGTATTAACCGACACTAGGGGTAGCTATGTGTCTTGCTCAATGAAGTTTGAGGCTCTACAACAAGGCCACCACACAATTCTCTGGAAACTGCAACCTGGCTCCGAGATTATAAAACTTTTTTCATGCCCAGCTCAGCTGAGACTAAAATTTATGCTGCTCATCAATGTTTAAATGCAAACAACTTTTGGCATTTTAACATTTATTAGCAGGATAAATTACAAGCTTTGGTGTTCTAAACCTTCAATTTCAATAAATTTGGGCTACGTCTGTATTTATGAGCAGAAGAAATTTCAGGCTCAGCTGAGTTGAGATGAAAAAAGTTTTATAACCTCGTGCTGCTATCAAATTATGAAACAATTTCTGCAAGTGTATCTACCCGGCAATATGTTTTTGGAGATTGCAGAACTTGCCTCTATGAAATAACAGTAAAGTATATCAAAATGGACTTTTTTGCAGCAATTTATTTTTCACAGCAGTTAATTTTTGCAAGTTTATAGTTCTCCTGAAAATCAATCACTCGCAAACATAAAATGGTACTGTAATACAGTTATGCCCCAGTAATTTGTAACCACCAGTTTACCCCCTGTGGGTGGGGCTCATAGCAGGGCACTGAGAGCTGAAAGGTCAAAATCCCCGCCCTTTCCCGTAGGTGGGGAAGCATGACTGGTACATTACTGTTGTATAAACTGACCTGAGGTTCTGGAGTCGACTCTGGTTCTATTGCAGGCTTCTCTGGCTCTGTTTTCTCCTCGGGCTCATCAGGCTGAATCAGGGAAAACAAAATCTACAAGGCTCCGAGGTTATAAAACTTTTTTCGTGCTCAGCTCAGATGAGACTAAAATTTGTCCTGCTTATAAATGTTAAAATGCCAACAATTGTTGGCATTTTAACATTTATAAGCAGGACAAATTACAGGCTTTGGTGATCTAAACCTGAAATTTCACTTTATTTGGGATATTTTGTCATTTATGAGCAGCTTAAACTTTATGCTCAGCTGAGTTGAGCATCAAAAATGTTTATAAACCTCTGGACCTGGGTTGTCCCTAAAGTTTTCAGACCCTCAATTTACCATTGTAGCACACTTGCAAATGTAAAGCAATGTTCAAGTGCATGTCTAAAATTTATGCTAGTGGAAACCATACCTCACAAACAATTTTATGTTAATGGTGATGCCAAGTTGAGCATAAATCGAGTTGATCAAAAGCTCCAAAGAGCTTATGTTTACTTGCTGAATCTTGTCACCCTGTCTTTAAATTTCTTCGTCTTTATGAAATCTTGATCTTTCTCATATATATTAAAATGTCTAAGGTAACCAGTCATGTTTTCATACCTTAGCAACTGTGGTATCTAGCCCACATTGCGCTCACAATTTCCTTAATCTCTCCATGTAATACCCTGCTTCAATACCAGGCTGTACTTCAACCTGACATGACTGAAAAATTGTCGACAGGGATGTTAAACCATAACACACGTCAATAAACATACCTTAGCGACCGTGGTATCTAGGCCACACTTGGCTCGGAGTTTCCGTAATCTCTCCATGTAATACCCTGCTTCAACACCGGGCTGTACGTCAGCAGTCTGAAAACACAGTAGGAAAGTCAACACAACAACAAACACGACTGTAAACCACCAACACAGATGAAATCAATAAGCTATAGTAGGGAGTAAATACCAGTGTGGGAACAACTTGCCACAGATCAAAATGATCCAAGTTGTCATGGATGACCCATCGCATGTTGATCCTATAAAGGTATTTGCATCCTCATTATGAAAACATGCACATGCAATATACCGAGACTTTTTAAGTTGTAAAAACTGAAAATTGTCAGTATTTTTCTTATTTTTGCTCAAAACATTGATTGTGGGTACAAGTTAGAACCGCCTCGCCGAGGCGGTTCTATGTTTTGGAGCAAAAATAAGAAAATCAGGAATACCCCTGCAAACCCCATTTTTGCTATGTAAAAGTGGGGTTTAAGGGGGTATACATTTCACGGACATGTTTTCCTGATGCTAAAGCCTTACATTAATTCTCATCTGCACTGCTTGTTGTCAGTGGGGTTGGTTGTTTCTGAATAGCCATTGTGGTTATTTGACATACTTGCACATACATGTACTGTAGTCACTTCCCAGCCAAATAATTTAGTTGTTCTATAATAATACAGTCTTCAAAAACGCATGTTTGCTGGGTATGTTCATGATCCTTTGAACAGGAACAAAATTGTGTAGATTTTGGTTTTGAGAGAATTCTTTTTTTAAACATTCATGCATTGGAGGATTCATCATCTTACCGATTTTTGCCTCAAGCAAAACTTTGTGATGATGAAATTTACCACCAAACTTGAAAGCAGATCTTAAATACTACCTGTACAATGTATCTAGGCCTCAAAAGATATGTGCGTTTCCAATTTACATGAAATTTTAAAACAGTGTCCGTAGGTAGGAAAACTTTTTTTTTTATCTTTTTTTTTTTCATGGAGGAAATTAGGAAACCAGATTGGTTGACCGTGAAAATCCACTATAACTGCCTAAGAAGTTTGGGTCATGGGTAAAAAAACTAGACATAGTTGGGTAAACGAAGGGTTAGCCCCTACAAAGAACTTACTTTGTTAGATTGGGTAACCGAAGGGTTAGGCCCTACAAAGAACTTACTTTGTTAGATTGGGTAACCGAAGGGTTAGGCCCTACACAGAACTTACTTTGCTAGATTGAGAAACTGAAGGGTTAGGTCCTACAAAGAACTTACTTTGTTAGATTGGGAAACCGAAGGGTTAGGTCCTACAAAGAACATACTTTGTTACATTGGGTAAAGAACTTTCTTTGTTAGATATGGTAACCGAAAGGTTAGATCCTACAAAGAACTTACTTTGTTAGATTGGGTAACCGAAGGGTTAGGTCCTACAAAGAACTTACTTTGTTAGATTGGGTTACCGAAGGGTTAGGTCCTACAAAGAACTTACTTTGTTAGAATCTACACCAGATTCAGTTTGTAATTTCTTGGCCTTTTCGATGAAAGCACTGGTTTGTATATCACCATCTTGCTGAGACTTTCCAACCCTTTCCGTTAATGGCTGGACAGATGTTCTAATACCATCAGGGGCTGCAAACACAGGAGCATATACGAGCATATATGAGTCATATGCAGCAAATACAAAGGCGCTGATCAGCTGTGCAGTTACTGCACAGCTGATCTGCGTCTTTGTTTTTGCATAGGTAAAAAGCTTTTTTTCTCATGATGAGGCTCATATAATGTTTGATGGTTAATAATAATTGATTTTGTGTTTAACATCATACTCAACAGCTAAGGTCATATGGAGACTGTAGCTCGTTAGATTTGTATTAAATGCCTATGTTTTGACTACTTCTGGGCAACAAGTAACAGCAAGCAACTTGAAAAATGAGCCAGCGCAAGAAAAAACCAACTATCTGCAATATGCGAAACGAAAGGTGCAGATCAGTTACTGCACAGCTGATCAGCGCCTTTGATTTCGCTACACAAATAGTACAATGCTTCTTCTATTTAAAATCGAAACTTCAAGCTTCTAGCCTGCTTTATGTGACTGTACTGGCCGGTTTGTGTCAGACCTGGTTGGAAACCCAATTTGTTAGTTTTCTCATGCGAAGGCTCCAATAAAAATTCAAATACCTAATTTTAATGGAATGTTAAGTTTTAAATGTACTTACAATGGTCTTATCATAGTTTTATGAACGTCTGTAAAAGATGAAATGCTACAATACTTACCCCCAGAATTTTTCTCATTCATTTCGTTTTCTATTGCTTTTAAACCTCTCTCGATGTAATTCTGAAAGAAGCTGGAGGCTTTCTTCAAATATGGTTCCAGATCAGCCTCAGGATGTTTTTTCTTGAAGTCATACAAGTCTTGTAGGCCCTCCTTTGTGTTTTCTTTGGACCCGACCTTCTTGAAAATTTCTGTCAGAAGGTCGTGAGAGGCTTTAGAAAGTCGCCGCGCTTTGCCTGAAGAATTCTGCAAGGACATATTAACATTTTTTTTTACGACTGCTTACTGGAGAAGCAAGTTTGTTTGTATTGTGGTTTAAAATTACAGTTATGAGCCACCATTTGAGCCGTGACCTGAGAAAACCGGTCTTCGGGGTTTCCGACCAGGTCTAACACAAACCGACCTGTACAGTCACTGAAGCAAGCCAGAAGCTTGAAATTTCGGATTTAAGAAGAAGAGAATTTGTACTATCCGTGCACTGATCATCTTCGCAGTTACTGCAAATATCCGTTTTCCTCACAATGTGGCTCATTTCATGGGTATCACAAGATCACAAGTTCTACCGGGAGTAAGCATGTTTTGCTCAAGGACACAACCAGGTGCCGGTGTGTTCAAACTAGGACCTCTAGATTCAGAATATACTACTCAAAATTTGATAAGCATCAAAGTATTATTTTCCATACAGCTCAGTGTAAATCACCCCGGGTTTGACCCCAATTTAATGAAATCCCCAAAACGAAAGAATGACAGTCTCATTTGTGTTAGAGAATGTCTCGAAGCTACCGACTAAAAGAAATTTGAAACCAGAAATGCCCTACCGAAGTCTATGGAACAGTTCTTTCAGAATTTAAATTTTGACAAAACAGTGGTCCTTTTGAAAATTTGCCCAAACATGATCATTGCAAGCTAGCTTTTATCCTGCACTGCACACATCTGTTATAATGCACTTCGGACTGACTTTCATAGAGAAATCAATTTTAATTCGAATTTTCGTGCTCCTGTGGACTTTAAAAAAAAAATGCCATTATTTCAGGACTTTTAGCAAAATGCAAAGATGGCTCAATGGGCTATGGTAGGGCATTTCCTGTTTCAAATTTCTTGAAGCCAGAAACTTGAAGACACAATCTAAGAAAGTTCAAATGAGACAGACATTTTGGTCCTTCGACATTGTCATCATTTTTGGGTCAAACTCGAGGTATTTTGTATTGTGTTGTATTTAAAATAAATACTTGATGCTTATCAAATTTTGAGTAGTATAAAACGCTCGAACACTAGGCCACCAAATTCCCTTAAATGGTTATTGGAGGAGCAAGTTTGGAAAATGCTATAAAAGGCACATGTAGTTCATGAGAAACTGACTCGAAATCTTTTACATTCTCTATCAGTAGAAGATTGTTTGTTAATGCCCTAAGCAACATTTTTTCAGCCATGTTATGGCCAAGCCATTATTATTTGTGTATTAACCAGTTCTTTGGGAAGTCATTGTGTTTTGCTCTGGAACACAACCCCAGACCAGCGAAGTTCGAACCCTGGACCTTTTCATTCTGAGTCTCACTCTCACTTCCTAAACTAAAGGTATCTGTCTGTCCAAAACCTAACAGATCCACTGAGGTACTCACTCTGTTCTTATTCTCTTCAGTGCCGTTTATTTCTGGTTCGCTACTGAGACTGCCCGTACTGCCGTCGCTCTTCAATACTTTCTGTAGGTAACTCTTCACCTCCGAGATTTCACCGGCATCTATCTGACCAAGATGACTCAAGATCTGAAATAATGATATGATGTAATTTATCCTAGTTTGTTGTATCAACTGTGTTTGTTGTATCTTGGCTTTGCTGCCGAGACTGCGCGTACTACCATCACTCTTCAACACTTTCTGTAGGTAGCTCTTCACCTCCCAGATTTCACCGGCATCTATCTGACGAAGATGACTCAAGATCTAGAGTGATGAAAATTGTAGAAATGGACTTTTTCTTTATAATTGATTCTTCAAGGCACATGCTTTAACCGCATATCATTTTCATGGTTACTTAAGAACTTTTAATAGTGATATTTCCTTGTGAAGATTTGAAAATTTAAAGCATTTCTGTACACACCTTTTGGCATACAGGTGACAATGGGTGCAACCACTTAAAGGCCAAGATGCATTGTGGAACTTTGGGGGCCAAGATGACCTGGATCAAAATTTACCTTCTGCAATTTAAGCTTCTAGTCACAGTCAAAGACAGGGCAAAGTATGGATAAAATCCCTATTTTACAACAGGGCAACAATTTTTGAGCATGTCCTGATACAAAACATACACATATCAGCTGCGACGCGAGAAATCCGGTCTTTAGGGTTTCCGACCAGTTCTGACACAAACCGACCTGTACAGTCACAGAAGCTTGAAATTTCGGATTTAAGAAGAGGAGAAATTGTACTATTTGTGTAGCAAAAACAACGGCGCTGATCAGCTTCACGGTTACCGCGAAGCTAGTCTGTGCCTTTGTTTTCGCCTATGCAGATTGCAGCGGCTCATATATTAATACAAACCTTTGACTTCTTCAACTTGGCCAGAGAATGCATTATAGTTTTGATAGTTCGGAGGGGTAGGTCGTTAGATCTCCCTTTCCAAGAATTGGAAGGGAATCGCCGTAGAAACACATGAATGTCGTAGAGAACTCTGTCAAGGTTCAGCTCATTGATAATGTCTGGCAGCATTCGAACCATTTTCCACAGGCACTGAAATAAGAGGAGATAAAATACAGCTTTAATGGCCCCATTTGGACTATACTAGTCTTTGTATCGACTATCATGTTGAAAGATGCAAATTCTAACACACCTCGCCTATATAGCCAATGGTAAAAAATCGTGTTATATTGTGCAACAATTTCACTGGGCAACTAAGCATGACGTTACTTTGCAGCATTTGTGACGTCAGCTATCCCACAAAGCAGCATTAGACGGTGAAACCTAGTTTAAGCGCACAACAAACGTAATAAATGTGTGTAAATACCAGCATTACAGTCAAATATTTGGCGGGATAGCTGCAATGCAATGGCGGAAACCTGGACGATATCGACGGTTAAAGCAACATTTATTCCGTTTATTGTGTGTTAGAATCGAAATAGATCAGCTCAAGTGCGTGAATTGTTGAGTAATAATTCACTGTTTGTCGGTCAGTTGTAAGAAGATAAATCACTCGCGCTACGCGCTCGTGATTTGATCTTCTTTACAACTGACCTCCAAACAGTGAATTATTACTCAACAATTCACTGCTAGAGCTGATCTATTTCTTAAATTACAGTAATTCTCTTTGGCTCCATGTTGCCAAATCTATAGGGTCACTGAAGAGGCTTAAGTAGCTGAAACCGCAGTATGACCCATCCCCTTTCTCATTAATATGTTCACTGCTCTTAAAGGATCTCCGTTTTATTTTATTAAAATTATTGTTATATCATTTCTATATATTATTGTGAAAATACTCTTTGCTAAGGATTAGGGTCTAAAACACCATAGTAGCTGCCCATGAATTCAAAGTTCTCGCTTATAACAAGTGACTTTCAGATTACTCGCTTGCAAATACAAAACTTGCTACTTATTTGAAAATAGAAAAGCATGACCATGAAAATTTCCGAACTTTACAGTATTACATTTAAGTTTCAGCGTTTGATGGATAAAATGTTCCAAAGACTTACTTCTGCATATTTACCATGTGCCCATTGATACAGACCGACTTCTCAAACTGGTTTGAAAACTGCAGTATGAGAGAGTTTTACTATACTTATCTAGTAGGACTTTTAAAATCAAACTATGGCAAAATGCAGTGCACGGGAATAAAACTTAAAATATAAATCAAAGCTTTATTTTTTAAAGAAGATCCTACCTTCAAATTCAAGTCAATGAATTTGTTACTGCAGGTTTCACTCTCTGAACATTCATGTAACAACTTGATGAGAGCACTGAAACAGAAAGGATACAATTTAGCAAACAATATGAATAAAGATTACAGTACCACAAGCTATTAAACATCCACCTATTTTTGGCAGACACACTTTAGATTTGACCATAATACAAAATGCCTCTGACCACCATATTCTTTTTCTCCACCGAGATAAGACAATCCCCCTTCTTTCTAAATCCTATCAACTTTCAAAAGCCTGTAACCAGGTCTATGGATCTGTGTTTCCTGCTCCAGGACACAACTTAAGGCCAGTGGGGATAGAACCGAGGACCTCTTAATTTGGAGGCCACCAGTCTCCCAAGTTAAGTCTATGAAAAAAATTTTAATGGTAATTGAGCAGATTAGATAAACCTGACTTTACAGTTAGTGTGTTGTGATACATCGTCAGTTAATGGTAAAAAATGTGCACTGGCTACTTGCTATCACTGAAGAGTGTGCTTGTCCAGAAAGATGTGGTAAGACATCAGGAAAACATGTCTGTGCAATGAATACCCCCTTAAATCCCACTTTTATACAGTAAAACTGGGGTATGCAGGGGTATACATATTTTTCTTTAAGACTTAATTTTGCTCCAAAAACATAGTTTGTGGGTACTTGTTAGAACCACCTCGCTGAGGCGGTTCTAACTTGTACCCACAATCTATGTTTTGAGCAAAAATAAGAAAAAAATATCAAAACTTTTCCACTGAAAATTTTCATTTTTTACAACTTTAGAAATCACTGTAAATTACATGGGCAACTTTTCATAATGATTACACTCACCAAACATTTTTTTACTGTGACTGTTAAGCCACGAAATCGAATCAAGAAGTTTCATCGTACTTACCAAAGTATATTAGTTTGATCCGATTTTTCGACTATTTTCACGACTAACACATTCACAGATCGTACAATTTGAGGCCCGTCCTCTAACTCATTGAGTCTATTATCTAATAGCACAGTCACTAAATTATTTAACAATTCTTTGAGAATGTCTTTGGATGCTTGCGTAGCTAGTGTGGAATTTTGAAATATCTGAAAAATAATATGTGATTACACAAAGGATAAATCAAACAGTGACACAAACTATGATTTCAAATGCTGTCTATGATTGTAAGATAAGACTGTGCATGAGAAAACCAACAATTTGGGTTTCCGACCAGGTCCCACACAAACCAGGCTGTACAGTCACAGCATAAAGCTAGAAGCTTGAAACTTTGGATATAAGTAGAAGAGGAATAGTACTACAAGTGTGGCAAAACAAAGGAGCTGATCAGCTGTGCAGTTACTGCACAGCTGATCTGCACCTTTGTGTTCGCATATGCAAATCATTGGTTTTCTCATGCGAAGGCTCAGATATAAACCAGTATTAATTAAGCTTTATGATAAGATAATTTTTGCATAACTCGACTAGCATACATGTAAGATTCTTTCATTTCAAATTCTATTATACAATTATGCTGCAATGTTTAGCATGTTTTAAATTCCACTAACAGCTACGGGAGAGGGTTACTCGGTTTATAAGTCTCATAAGATGTATAATCTTTGGGATTCTTCCAGAAAACCACAGCATAGAAATAAGATAAATTTACAAGTACATACCGATAATAAAGTAGCTAACAAGACTCTGTATAGTCGTATAACATCTTCTTTCGCGGTGTCTTCGTCTCCCATATGTGACGTGTAGACAATTTTAAACTGCATAGACATGGCGACTAGTAACTGTTCCACATGGTCAGCCATAACTTGAACTTTGTCACGGTCTTTAATTACTTCATCTATCTGTTAGCGGTAGAACACATTATGAGATATGTGATGTGTAGAAACATTTTTAAGATATGCAACTTCAGGGTTGCCACGCTCTGATGGAAAAAAAATTCCCCAACATTTCCCTGAAGGAATTTCAAATTTCCCAGACATCGACATCTTGGCGGGTGGCCTCTGATGACAGTTAAAATAGGCCAATTCTTAAAACTTGGAAGGTCATTTATTACTACAACACACCAATCAGAACTTAATTAAACATTAAATACACTTCTAGACATTATCTGTTTTAAGACTGCCACAAAAACATAGATAGAATGTAGACAAATTCACTGAGTAATTTGACTTGCATCTGGTATTTTTGAAATTCCCTGACAATTCCCCGACATTAACCAACAATTCCAATTTTCCCTGACAGTTTGCAAAATTCCCTGACCTTGAAAAAAATTAAATTTCCCTGACTTTTCCCTGATGCGTGGCAACCCTGAATGTGGTGAAAAAAAAAGACATGACATAAACAAGAATGCAAGGGAGGTCAATTATGCATGGCATTGTGCAAAATAACAAGAAGTGTGTATGTGTGTTGCATGATAGGCCTGCAAAGAACAGCTACTGCACAAAGAATCTTAATTTGTACACATTAATGCTAGATTCGACATAAACATTGTAGAAGTCAAGGAAGTGTAAAATATAGGTTGTAAAAGGGCACTGTAGCAAGTAACATGCTTGAAACGTATGTCAATACTAATCATAGCTAATACACATAGTAGCTATATGAGCCGCGTCATGAGAAAACCAGATATATGCTTATGCGAAAACAAAGGCACAGATCAGCTTCACAGTGACTGCGAAGCTGATCAGCGCCTTTGTTTTCGCTACATGGATAGTAAAATTCCTCTACTTTCCAAATCCAAAATTTCAAACTTTCAGCATGCTCTTGTGATTGTACAGGATGGTTTGTGCCAGACCTGGCCAGAGACCCCAAAGACAGGTTTTCTCGCAATGTGGCTCATATAAGTTGTTTATAAGCATCAATGAAGTGATAGTACCTGTGGGCTCAAAAGAATTAGCTACTACCCCCAAAAATTCTTTCCCTACCTGTGCTAGGGCCTCTATACAAGTTCCTATATCTCTGTTGGTGACCTGGGATATCACAAAATTGATGGTGTTTGCTGTGTCGGCCGTGTTCATAAACCTCGGACCAGGAGACGGGGGTCGGGCACTGAAAAAAATAGACGCATACAAATGAGCCTCGTCATGAGAAAACCAACAATGTAGCTTTTGAACATGTTCAACACAAATCAGGCAGTACAGTCACAGAAGCAGGCTAGAAGCTTGAAATTTCGGATTAAAGAAGAAGAATATGTGGCTACAAGTAGGAGAGGCATTGTATATCCAAGTAGTGAAAACAAAGGCGCTGATCAGCTGTGCAGCTGATCTGCGCCTTTGTTTTCCCATATGCATAAATCCGGTTTTCTAATGACACGGCTCACATCATTGAGGCTGTAGATTTCAAACATGCCCCTCTACTTCTCATTCCAGAGTTTACCATTGAGCCACCACTCTAAATCTACCATACAACCAAGCTACATTGGAGCAACCTCATGAGAAAACCAACAATTTGCATAGGCGAAAACAAAGACGCAGCTTCGCGATAACCGTGATTGTGTCGGACGTATTCTGAAACCACATTGTTGGTTTTCTCATTTTTTCATAAATGCCATATTTGCAACATGGGGTGTGTGGATCAACAAGGAGTCAAATGAACACCCACTTAACATCAAACTTACTTTATTATCTGTAGTGTAACTAACACAAACTAGCCGCCACATCAATTTTTTTTCAATACTGACACTACCTATTTCAAAATTTGGGTGGGCATAATGAGGACTTATCAACATGAAGCTTACTTTATCTTTGGCAGCTCCACCGGCTGTAACAGGTAATCTAGGTCATTGTATTGTATCAGCTGGGGCATCTCCATGTTGGACGTCTTCTTATCGTCGGCGATATCCAGCTGAAACTCCTTACGAACCATAGAGTTGGATGACGCAGACTTTGGCATGGCTGCTGTCTGAGGGCGCTGTATTGTTGTTCTGTGAATATAGATGTCGTGGTCAGTTAGATTGTTATGACTTGATTATACTTAAAACATTTGAGCCACAATGCGAGAAAACCGCTCTTCGAGGTTTCCGACCAGGTCTGACACAAACCACAAACTGGTCTGTGCAGCCACAGCCACTTTCGGATTTAAGAAGGATAGGAATAGTTACTGCGAAGCTGATCTGTCTTTGTTTTCGCATAGGCAAAAATCCTGTTTTCTCAAGACGAGGCTCATTTGGTTATGCAAATCAAACGTCAAAAACAATTATTACATACAGGAGATAAACGTCTGGCTAAGCAATTCAGCTTCTTGTTAAAGCAACTTTCTAGTGGTGGGGGAAAGCAAGGCATTTCTTCACACTTGGTCCAAACATACACCATGAAATCACTGCACCCAGAAGGTAACAGTCAAACCATTGGTACATACTGCTGCAGGAATAATGTGGTAAGTTTTGTTTAATAATCAATCACTTTCACGCATCTCCAGTTGGATTTAAAACCTGGTCCAGAGGTTATAAAACTTTTTTCATGCTCAACTCAAGTGAGCATAAAATTTGAACTGCTCATAAATTCTGAAATAGCCCAAATATGTTGAAATTGAAGGTTTAGAACTCCAAAGCCTGTAATTTATCATGCTCATAAATGGTTAAAATGCCAACAATTGTTGGCATTTTAACATTTATAAGTAGAATAAATTTTATTCTCAGCTGGGCTGAGCATGAAAAAAGTTTTATAACCTCGGGCCCTGGGCAGCAGATGTATTAAATAGTCTGAAGCCAAACATGCCAATGACTGAGCTATTATGTGGTTAAGATGGCTACTGTTAAATGAGCCGCGTTGTGAGAAAACCATTTTTTTTGCCTAGGCGAAAACAAAGGCGCACATCAGCTTCGCAGTAACTGCGAAGCTGATCGGCGCCTTTATTTTCTCTACACGGATAGTAAAATTCCTCTACTTTCTAAATCTAAAATTTCCACACTCTAGTCATCTTCTGTGCTTGTCCAGCTCTGTTTGTGTCAGACCTGGTGGGAACTCCCGAAGACCAGTTTTCTTGTGTCGCGGCTCAAATGGCTATGTTGTAGTTTTACATGTTTGTGTAAGGTTGAAGTACTTACTGTGATGAAGATCTCTGGGGTCCCTGTGGGGCCGATTTAGGTCGCTCACCGGGTGGGGGACGATTCTTTGATGACCTCTTAATTCTCTCATCCAGATAACTTTGATCTTTTTCTTTGAGCTGAAAAATATAAAATTTGCAGTCTTAGGTCTCTTAAGACTATACAAGGTTATATTTACTTACACAACATTTGAGCCTTTGCATGAGAAAACAAACCAGAGGACCAATGGTCCTGTAAACGCTCACCTGAGATCTGCTACATATGCAAATAAACATAGTTGAATATCATGGTATTTAGCGCCAGTGCAGGGGCAGATGAAGCCCTTGGGCTATTTGTTTTCAGAATAATCAATATTCTGTCCATTTGCCAATTTCTATTTTATTTATTCCCATCAAACGACATGTTAACAGTTTTCCCAATGTTAATGCATTGGCACCTATGTTGACCTTGTCGTCAAATAGGTCAAGGTCTCCACAGGGTCATGATTTATATACACATTGTAGTACTTTAGCCATCCATGCTTCATGACAAGTTTCTTTGAAATCGGTCCACTGGTTCCGGAGAAGAAGATTTTTGAAGGGTTTTTACCATATATGGGCATGGCGGCAATCTTGGTCATGTGACCTGGATTATTTATATACACATTGGTTCCCCCTTCCTATAGATGCTTCACATAAAATTTGGCTTTGATTGGCCAAGTGGTTTCAGAGGAGAAGATGTTTGAATATTTTGGAAATATACATGCATACTGCCCCAGGGTGGGGGCATATGAGCTCCTGCGGACCAATCTTTTTCAGAATCATTAATATTCAGTCCTACTGTGCATTTCCTGCAGGACTTTCACTTTAAATGACATTTCAAAAGTTTTCCCCATTCAAATGCATTGGCGACCTATGTTGACCTTGCCGTAAAATAGGTCAAGGTCATCCTAAGGTCATTATTTATATACACATTGTGGACCTTGAGTCACTTATGCTACATGCCAAGTTTCAAGATCCAAGGCCTTTGGGTTCTGGAGAAGAAGATTTTTATAAGGTTTTACCATATATGGGCATGGCGGCCATCTTGGTCATGTGACCTGGATTATCTATATACACATTGGTTCCCCCTTCCTATAGACGCTTCATATAATATAGCAAAAGTGAGCAAAGCTCACATACCCCCGGCGGTAGCCATCAGAGGTCATACCACTTTTAGACAAAAAGCAGATTACAGAAAAAGGTATACATCTACTCTCATCAAATGAATACCCAGGTGTACTGTAAGCTACAAAGATAGAACATCAACTTATCTTCTTCTGGTGTAGATTTGTTAAAAAAATTTAAGAAAATTATAAAAACAAAGTTCTGAGACCTGATCTGTATTAAAGGAAAACCTGCTGGTTCATATGTGAATATGTGATTTAGATCAGCTGCAAAATCAATCCCTCAACATTCTAAATCACAAACTGCTAGTGTCTAACCATTTTGTGCTATATAGCCACATCTATCTCCAACCTCTTTTGAGATCCCAAAGAAAAGGTTTTATCGTGGCATAGCTCACATGAAGTTACATCCAAAAACAACAACAACAACAAAAAACTTTTGGAGATAAAAAATATTCATAAATAATTATATTCACAATGAAAGGCTTTGGGTTGAGTGACAGATGGAAAAACATAGCAGGAGATAGCTGATTATTTCTTACACAACACAACTTATCATTCCCAATGTTTGTACTAAATTTCATCATCCTATGTCAAGCAGTTCCTGAGAAATTTCCTTATTCATTGTACAGGAGTGACAGATGGAAAAACTACAATGTGGAAAAAATGGAAAAACAAATACTAGCCATCTGATTTTCTCTTACACAATACACTTGGACACTGTCTAGATGTATACAAAATTTGAAGAAGCTGGCATAAATAGGAGCTGAGAAATCTGTGACGGAAATTTCAATCAGAGAGAAAGAAAAATGAATAAATAAAGTGACTGATAAGCAGGAGATGGCAGATTCCTTCTTACACAATACAACTTACCATACCCAATGTTTGTACCAAATTTCATCATCCTATGTCAAGCAGTTCCTGAGAAATTTTTGACAAAAATTTCCATATTCATTATACAGGAGTGACAGATGGAAAAACTACAAAGTGGAAAAAGAATAGAAAAACAAATACTGGCTATCTGATTTTCTCTTACACAATACACTTGGACACTGTCTAGATGTATATAAAATTTGAAGAAGCTGGTATAAATAGGAGCTGAGAAATCTGTGACAGAAATTTCAATCAGAGAGAAAGAAAAATGGACGAATAAACGGACTGATAAGCAGGAGATGGCTGATTCTTTCTTACACAATACGACTTACCATACCCAATGTTTGTACCAAATTTCAACGTCCTATGTCAAGCAGTTCCTGAGAAATCTTTGACAGAAATTTCCATATTCATCAAACAGGAGTGACAGATGGAAAAACTACAAAGTGGAAAAAGGATGGAAAAACAAATACTGGCCGTCTGATTTTCTCTTACACAATACACTTGGACACTGTCCACATGTATACAAAATTTGAAGAAGCTGGCATAAATAGGAGCTGAGAAATCTGTGACAGAAATTTCAATCAGAGAGAAAGACAAGAACTCCGCGGAGGTCGATATCGCACCTGCATCGGGCAAAGTCAACAGACCGTGAAATATAGTTCAAGGGCACCGGGTCAAGGTGCGTGCTTGAAGGGCATGTCAAGGACAATTACTATGCAAGGTTTCAGATTCGCAGCTATCTCTGATGTCGAGAAAACCAAACTTCAACGTAAAAATTTTCAAAGTCAGTGGACCGTGAAATATAGGTCAAGGGCACCGGGTTACGACGTGTGCTTGAAGGGTATGTCAAGGACAATTACTATGCAAGGTTTCAGACTTGCAGCTATCTCTGATGTCAAGAAAACCAAACTTCGACGTAAAAATTATCAAAGTTAGTGGACCATGAAATATAGGTCAAGGGCACCGGGTTAAGGTGCATGCTTGAAGGGTATGTCAAGGACAATTAATATGCAAGGTTTCAGACTCGCAGCTATCTCTGATGTCGAGAAAACCAAACTTCGACGTAAAAATTTTCAAAATCAGTGGACCGTGAAATATAGGTCAAGGGCACCGGGTTAAGGTGCGTGCTTGAAGGGTATGTCAAGGACAATTACTATGCAAGGTTTCAGACTCGCAGCTATCTCTGATGTCGAGAAAACCAAACTTCGACGTAAAAATTTTCAAAATCAGTGGACCGTGAAATATAGGTCAAGGGCACCGGGTTAAGGTGCGTGCTTGAAGGGTATGTCAAGGACAATTACTATGCAAGGTTTCAGACTCGCAGCTATCTCTGATGTCGAGAAAACCAAACTTCGACGTAAATGTTGACAAAACTTCGACATAAAAATTTTCAAAGTCAGTGGACCGTGAAATATAGGTCAAAGCCACCGGGTTAAGGTGCGTGCTTGAAGAGTATGTCAGGGACAATAACTATGCAAGGTTTCAGACTCGCAGCTATCTCTGATGTCGAGAAAACCAAACTTCGACGTAAATGTTGACGGACAGACGGACGGACGAACGGACGAACGAACGAACGAACGAACGGACGGACAGAAATTTGGACTCCTATATCGCACCCTGCTATAAGCAGGTGCGATAAAAAATGGATAAATAAAGGGACTGATAAGCAGGAGATGGCTGATTCTTTCTTACACAATACAACTTACCATACCCAATGTTTGTACCAAATTTCATCATCCTATGTCAAGTAGTTTCAGAGAAATCTTTGACAGAAAAAAAAGTTTACACACACACACACACACACGCACACAAACATCTTCACAGAAAAGACAACCAGAGGGACCAATGGTCCTGTAAACGCTCACCTGAGATCAGCTGCATATACCAATAAACATGTTTGAATATTATGGTATTTAACTCCAGTGCAGGGGCAGATAAGCCCTTGGGCCATTTTCTTTTTTCAGAATCTTCAATATTCTGTCCATTTGCCAATTTCCTGTTGGCTTTTTCCTTCAAATGACATTTTAACAGTTTTCCCAATTCAGATGCACAGGCAACCCATGTTGACCTTGCCATAAACTTGGTCAAGGTCATCAAAGGGTCATGATTTATATATACATTGGAGTACTTTAGCCATCGATGCCTCACGCCAAGTTTCCTTGAAATCAGTCTATTGGTTTCAGAGAAGATGATTTTTGATGGGTTTTTACCATATATGGGCATGGCGGCCATCTTGGTCATGTGACCTAGATTATTTATATACACATTGATTCCCCCATTCTATAGATGCTTCACTTAAAATTTGGCTTTGTTTGGCCAAGCGGTTTCAGAGGAGAAGACGTTTGAATATTATGGAAATATACATGTATATTGCCCCGGGGTGGGGGCACATGAGCCCCTGGGGTCCAATTTTTTTCAGAATCATTAATATCCAGTCCTACTGCCCATTTCCTGCAAGACTTTCACTTTAAATGACATTTTAAAAGTTTTCCCCATTCAAATGCATTGGTGACCTATGTTGACCTTCCCGTAAAATAGGTCAAGGTCATCACAGGGTCATGATTTATATACACATTGTAGTGCTTGAGCCATCGATGCTTCGTGCCAAGTTTCGTTGAAATCGGTCTACCGGTTCTGGAGAAGAAGATTTTTGAACGTTTTTTACCATATATGGCCATGGCGGCCATCTTGGTCATGTGACCTGGATTTTTTATATACACATTAATTCCCCAATTCCATAGATGCTTCACATAAAATTTCGCTTTGACTGGCCAAGCGGTTTCAGAGGAGAAGATGTTTGAATATTATGGAGATATACATGTATATTGCCCCGGGGTGGGGGCGGATGAGCCCCTGGTGCCCAATTTTTTTCAGAATCATTAATATTCAGTCCTACTGCTCATTTTCTGCAAGATTTTTCCTTTAAATGACAATTTAACAATTTTTCCCATTCAAATGCATTCGCGACCTATGTTGACCTTGCCGTAAAATAGGTCAAGGTCATCATAGGGTCATGATTTATATACACATTGTAGTGTTTGAGCCATTAATGCTTCATGCCAAGTTTGGTTGAAATCGGTCCAGTGGTTCCGGAGAAGAAGATTTTTGAAGGGTTTTTACCATATATGGGCATGGCGGCCATCTTGGTCATGTGACCTGGATTATTTATATATACATTGGTTCCCCCTTCCCATAGATGCTTCATGTAAAATTTGGCTTTGATTGGCCAAGCGGTTTCAGAGGAGAAGATCTTTGAAAATGGTGGACGACGGACGACGGACGGACGGACGGACGCCGGAGCATGGGTATACTATAAGCTCACCTTGTGAGCCTGACGGCTCAGGTGAGCTAAAAACTATATACCCCCTATATACTTCGTATATGCCGGGGGTATAAAAAATTGGCTTTGATTGGCCAAGCGGTTTAAGAGGAGATGATGTTTGAATATGATGGTAATGTACAGGTATATTGCCCCGGGGTGGGGGCAGATGAGTCCCTGGGGTCAAAATTTTTCAGAATCATCAATATCCAGTCCTACTGCCCATTTCCTGCAAGATTTTCACTTAAAATGACATTTTAAAATTTTTCCCCATTCAAATGCATTGGTGACCTATGTTGACCTTGCCCTAAAGAAGGTCAAGGTCATCACAGGGTCACGATTTATATATACATTGTAGTGCTTGATCCATCGATGCTTCATGCCAAATTTCGTTGAAATCGGTCCATCGGTTCTGGAGAAGAAGATTTTTGAAGGGTTTTTACCATATATGGGCATGGCGGCCATCTTGGTCATGTAATCTGGATTTCTTATATACACATTGGTTCCCCCTTCCTATTGATGCTTCACATAAAATTTGGCTTTGATTGGCCAAGCGGTTTCAGAGGAGATGATGTTTGAATATTATGGTAATGTACAGGTATATTGCCCCGGGGTGGGGGCACATGAGCCCCTGGGGTCAATTTTTTTTCAGAATCATCAATATTCAGTCCTACTGCCCATTTCCTGCAAGATGTTCACTTGAAATGACATTTTAAAATTTTTCCCCATTCAAATGCATTGGCGACCTATGTTGACCTTGCCATAAAATAGGTCAAGGTCATCACAGGGTCACGATTTATATACACATTGTAGTGCTTAAGCCATCGATGCTTCATGCCAAGTTTGTTAAAATCGGTCCACTGGTTCTGGAGAAGAAGATTTTTGAAGGGTTTTTACCATATATGGGCATGGCGGCCATCTTGGTCATGTGACCTGGATTTCTTATATACACATTGGTTCCCCCTTCCTATTGATGCTTCACATAAAATTTTGCTTTGATTGGCCAAGCGGTTTCAGAGGAGAAGATCTTTGAAAATGGTGGACGACGGACGACGACGCCGACGGACGGACGCCGGGTGCCTCCCTATCCTATAACCTCACCTGTGAGCCTTCGGCTCAGGTGAGCTAACAATTTGGGTTCCAATCAGGTCCAACAAAAACCGGGCTGCACAATCACAGAAGAAGAGGCTTGGAATTTCAGATTTAGAAAGTAGAGGAATTGTACTATCCGTGTAGCAAAAACAAAGGCGCTGATCAGCTTCGCGGTTACCGTGATGCTGATCTGCGCCTTTGTTTTACATGTGCAGATTGTTGGTTATGTAATGGTGCGGCTCATATTATGGTTCATTATAACAAAATTGTTTTGATAGAACATCATTACTTAACCATACATGCTAATGTAAGAATGACTTTGCTCTATTTTTTATGCCCCCAACTTTGAAAAAGTTGGAAGGGCATATTGCTTTCGGCTTGTCTGTCTGTGTGTGTGTCTTTCTGTCTGTGTGTGTGTGTGTGTGTTAACTTTTGAATGGTGAATGCTAGGGTTTTGAAATTTCATATGCACATTCCTCATGAAAAAATAGTTGACCCGTATTTTTTTTCATTTCCGAGTTACGCCCCTTTTCTGAGTTATGTCCCTTTGAAAACAAAATTTGAAAATCTTGTGTGCAAGATATCTAAAAAAGTATTTAAGCTAGAGCCTTCTTCTTTGGTACACTTGTTGGGGCTGAGGAGTAGATGACCTGATTAACTTTTGAGAACTTTCCGTCAAATTTTTACAAAAATACGGAATTTTGAAATTTTGATTGATTTTTCCACTTTTCGGTGAAATTTGAAAATTTTAAACGGTGAATGCTAGGATTTTGAAATTTCATATACACATTCCTCATGATAAAATAGTTGACCTGTATTTTTTTGTATGGCCAAGTTATGCCCCTTTTTTGAGTTATGTCCCTTTGAAAACAAAATTTGAAAAGCTTGTGTGCAAGATATCTAAAAAAGTATTAAAGCTAGAGCCTTCATATTTAGTACACTTGTTGGGGCTGAGAAGTAGATGACCTGATTAACTTTTGAGAACTTTCTGTCAAATTTTCACAAAAATACGGAATTTTGAAATTTTGATTGATTTTTCCACTTTTCGGTGAAATTTGAAACTTTTGAACGGTGAATGCTAGGGTTTTGAAATTTCATATACACATTCCTCATGATAAAATAGTTGACCCGTATTTTTTTGTATGGCCAAATTATGCCCCTTTTTTGAGTTATGTCCCTTTGAAAACAAAATTTGAAAATCTTGTGTGCAAGATATCTCAAAAAGTATTGAAGCTAGAGCCTTCATATTTGGAACACTTGTTGGGGCTGAGAAGTAGATAACCTGATTAACTTTTGAGAACTTTCCGTCAAATTTTTACAAAAATACAGAATTTTGAAATTTTGATTGATTTTTCCACTTTTCGGTGAAATTTGAAACATTTGAACGGTGAATGATAGGGTTTTGAAATTTCATATACAGATTCCTCTTGAAAAAATAGTTGGCCTGTATTTTTTCATGTACGTGTTATGCCCCTTTTTGGAATAATGTCCCTTTGAAAACAAATTTTGAAAATCTTGTGCGCAAGATATCTCAAAACGTATTTGAGCTAGCTAGCTAGAGCCTTCATATTTGGTATGCTGGTTGTGGCTGAGAAGAAGATCACCTGATTAACTTTTGAGGACTCTCTGTCAAATTTTGACAAAATTACTCCATTTTTAAATTTTTACTTCATTTCTGACTCGCCTGCAAAAAAGCTTACATTCTGTTTCTGGATCGAGGTCAAAACAGACGCAACCGACAGCTTCTTCAGGAAATTAAATTTGACTGCATTCGAATGAAATAAATGAATCATACAAACTGCCAGTTTAGGGACAAGCATACAGTTGGGGGCATAGTGTTTTACAAACACGCATTTCTAGTTTATCACATTTTAACACAGATTCGACCAAAATTGGCTTGGATTCCAAAAATTGTGTGATTAAGAGGTTCTGATGTATATAGAAGAGTAGATTAACTTGCAAAATTTGAATAGGTGCAGGGATATTTTTGGAAAGGGCCATGGGCATTAATTTTCAAAATTGGTCCCTTCATTTGGGAAGAGCCATTTTTAACATGTAAGAAGAAAGGGGTTAACATTTCTAGATGTGAGTTTTTCTGAAAATGGACCCAATCATTTTCAAGCCAACAATATCCCTCCCTGTAGGCATGGGTGAAAGTTCAAAAAATTCTCAAAACTGAAAAGCCATTTCCGATACTGAAAACTAGGGTTTTCCTATACCAACACATTGGGGAAAAATCTTCCCAATACTGAATTCAGTATTAATACTGAAAACTTTCACCCATGTGTAGGTGGGAAAGGACAAGCTTTAAAATTAAATATTTTTACAAAATTATATGTTGCAGCTTACCCAGATCAAAAGAGATAATTTATACTAGTAGATGGCTAGCTGATACGAGTCTTTAACGGGGCAAACATACAAAATCTTTCACTCACATTTCCAATATACTTGTACAGGTTATCTCCCAGTATCATATAGGCCACCACTGTGGTGTTGAGAGCGGCGTTCCTGACCCCGTTATCCCTGTCGCTGATCTGGCCGGCAATGGTCTTCAGCGCGGCCCCTGGGGTAGGCTGACATATTGTTATACCGTAGGTTTCTATCAGGTAGCCCAGTTCTTCAAGGCATTCTGCAAAGAAAAGATGATGGTACATGTATGTGTTTGTAAGTTATTCAAAGGTTTCCTTATTTTATTTGAGCTGCAACGTAAGAAAACCGGGCTTCGGGATTTTCGAATGTCCGACACAAACCAGCCTGTACAGTCACTGAAGAAGACTAGAAGCTTGAAATTTTGGACTTAAGAAGAAGAGAGATTGCAGTATTTGTGTAGCAAAAACAAAGGTGTGATCAGCTTCACAGTTACTTCAAAGTTGATCTGCGCCTTTGTTTTCGCATCAGCAAAAATACGGTTTTCTCGTGACGAGGCTCATTTCACAATTACCTCTGACACTTTGGAACTTTAATGTCAAATTTCATGGAGGGTAGGCTAAAGTCATTTTTAATCCATATCATCAATAGAAACAAAATATTGGCTTGGATATAGCTTAACATCCCAGTCAACAATTTTTCACTCATACTGGTACAAAACCATTGTTTCCTGAGTATTAATTAACTGGCATTATGAAGCTTAAAGGATCTCGCTTAAGAACAATATATAGCGGGGCCAATATACATGCAAAGACCTCTCGCTCCACTATGCGCTCCCCTCCTCTAAATTTAGTCAAACAAAACCCACTTACCAGTCCGTTGTTTGGAATTCTTTGACTTAATACCATCAGATATGAAAGTGAACATTTTACTGACAGGGAACACCTTATAGATCAGCTTAAACAGGTTCCTCACATCTCGCCTCACATTGTCTTTATTTTCTCCAACCTGCAAGGAGGACATTTTTTTATATGAAAACTATATACATGTAAGCTGTAAAAACAATGAATTTTCCTTTACGTCCAAAGAAGATTCAGACTTCTCGGTGGCTGCAACAAGATAAGAGTCAAAAGGTAACTGTGCACCAAAAGGTTCTGTCAGTGTCTTCATAAAAATTGTAATGTCAGAAGACTGCCCTGACAGATAAGAGCATTTTCTGTCGGCATGGCCAAAATCAATGATTTTGCTCACATCACTTGATTTACCATTTGGTCACTGAAACTTGGGAAAAGCACACAAACCTTTATCATTAAGTATGGCCTGAACGATTTTGCCTCATGATTGCCAAATTGATAATCATTGTCTGCTGAGACTGCAAACAGTGCCTGGAAGATACTCTAGAACCCCGTTCAGCAAGCTAGGAAAAGTCAGAAATGGAAGAGTAAAACACAAACCTTTATCATTAAGTATGGCATGAACGAGTTTGCCTCTGGATCGTTGAGTTGGTAATCATTGTCCGCCAAGACAGCAAACAGTGCCTGTAGGTACTCCAGTCCCTTGTTCAACATACTGGGGTTGGTGTCGAAGAAACGCAGAGTGAACCACTTAAGGATCAGGTCCAGGTTGCCTATCTGTTCATTTTGAAGGGTGTCTAAACACTGGAAAATAGAAATATGGGACATATAAATAATTTCTTAGATAATTTTTGTTCCGCATTCAATCACTGTATTTTCAAGGTAGAATTTCTGCTGTTCATGATTTCTAAATGGCAAAGTTGAATAAAATTACATGTATGCATTTGATAGATGTTGTTGAAAGATGCAAAATTACAGTAATTCTCTTTGGTTCCATGATGCCAAATCTAAGGGGTCACTAAAGAGGCTTGAGTAGCCGAAACCGTGGTATGGCCCATCCCATTTCTCATGAATATGTTTGCTGCTCTTAAAGGATCTGTTTTATTTTTATTTGCCATGTTCACCCCACATACCTTGATCAGTGCCTCAATAGCCTTGATATGGAACTTGAAGTCGGAGTGGAAGAGATTGTCCATCATAGTTTTACTGAAGTTTTTCTCCATCTGCAGTTTTAACTGCTCCACAAACTCCCCGCGTGGCTCCGTGAAGTTCCACTTTAAAACCTGAAATATGAGAGAACAATGATTAAAGCTTCAATGGCCTTGATATGGAACTTGAACTAAGGGTATGAGAAATTGTTCATCATAGTTATACTGAAGTTTTTCTGCTTCTGTAGTTTCAACTGCTCCATAAACTCCCCGCGTGGCTCTGTGAAGTTCCACTTTAACACCTGAAATATAAGAAAACCACGATTTTGGGTTATTTGCCTTTCATTATATGCCACATCAGAAAACCAACAATCTGCATAAGCGAAAACAAAGATGCAGATCAGCTGTGCAGTAACTGCACAGCTGATCAGCGCCTTTGTTTTCGCTACACAGATAGTGCAATCCCTCTTCTTGTTTAGTCTGAAACTTCAAGCCTCTAGCCTGCTTATGTGACTGTACAGGCTGGTTTGTGTCGGACCTGGTCAGAATCCCAAATTGTTGGTTTTCTCATGGGAAGTCTCATATGCATTTGCATTATAGTGGTGAGTGCCAAGCTAGGAAGCCACAGGTACAATTTTTAAAGCCTTTGGTATGGCACAGTTTTAAAGCCTTTGGTATGGCACAGTTTTAAAGCCTTTGGTATGGCACAACTGGGGTGCCAACCCACAAACAACTGCTCACGAAGCACATGCTCTATCCACTAAGGATGAAACAAAACTCATATAGTAATAAACATGGTATATAATCCATAGTGCCTGTATCAAGTTATATCATTTTTGGGCATAAAACTAATAGTTTTGATTTGTATGGTTACTAATTAATGCCTTTCATTTTTTTCATAATTCATATACAAGTCAACCTCATAACAACGCTATCTTTGGGATCCATAAAATCAAGACCAAGTTTACTGGTGGAAACGTCATACAGAATTTACTTACAAGAGACATACAGAGTTCTCACTAGGATTTTGAAAATTGGAGTAAAAATGAGGTATTTTCTAAAATGTTGGATTCTTCCCATACTTTACTATTGGGACTTTTCAAAAAGTTGGAGTCAGAATCAAAAAGTTGGAGTTTAAACTCCATAATTGGAGTTAAGGAGAACTCTGGCAGAATTATCAATTTGGAAGTCAATGTATGCTTATGGCCATTTTAGATGGCCAAATTATTGTGAGACACATTATAATGCGGTTGAAATCTAATTTCCAAAATACTGACAAACCTTCATGTTTTTCTCGTCTTTCAACCTCTGTTGTTTAGTGACAGTGAGTGTGATCAGAGGACTCGTATCTTCCTCTACTTTCTTTTTCTTGCTTGCCGGTGCCATCTGTGAGACAATTATGCAACATTAAGGGGATAATGTGACTTCAAAATTTTCAGGTGGTGCTATCTGAGCCTCGTCATGAGAAAACCAACAATGTGGTTTCCGATCAGGTCCGACACCAGTCGAGGTGTACAGTCACAGAAGATGGCTAGAGGCTGAAAGTAGAGGTATTGTACTATCTGTGTAGCGAAAATAAAGGCGCTGATCAGCTTCGCAGTTACTGCGAAGCTGATCTGCGCCTTTGTTTTCGCCTATGCACATTGTTGATTTCCCCATGCTGTGGCTCATTTGTGTTTTACATTCCTTCAATAGCAGCCTAGTTCATATAGACACTGGACCTTTCACATCTGAAAGACTGCAGAAGCCCAGGATTGAACTCATGACGGTGACCCATGGTTCACAAGGTAAGTGGCTTAACCACTAAATGTTATGTTGGAAATTGAAGTGTCTGCTTTTAAGTCAGAAAATTTCCTATATGAGCCGCTGCACAAGAAAACCAACAATCTGCATATGCGAAAACAAAGGCGCAGATCAGCTTCGCAGTAATCGCGAAGCTGATCAGCACCTTTGTTTTCGCTACACGGATAGTACAATTCCTCTTCTACTAATACATCTCAATTTCAAGCATCTAGCCTTCTTTTGTGATTGTACAGCCCGGTTTGTGTCGGACCTGGCCGGAAACTCAATTGTTGGTTTTCTCACGCAACATGATGGATATAATGAGTAGCTGGAAGAAATAAACTGAAAGTAAATCCATAATGAACTTGTAAGTATGAAACAGAGATAAATTAAATATCAGTAGTAAAGTCACTTTTTTAAGTTAAATAACCAGTCAGTTTAGGCATTATCTGATAATATCTAAAATTATTCCATTTCAGATAAACATTGAAAAGATCTATAAATGAGCCGCCTCGTGAAAAAACCAACAATCTGCATATGCGAAAACAAAGACGCAGATCAGCTTCGCGGTAACCGCGAAGCTGATCAGCGCCTTTGTTTTCGCTACTTGGATAGTACAATTCCTCCTCTACTTAACTCCAAAATTTCAAGCTTCTAGCTCTTTTCTGTGCTTGTACAGGCCGGTTTGTGTCGGACCTGTTCGGAAACCACATTGTTGGTTTTCCCACGAGGCGGCTCAAATTATTTGCTCAACAGTCAAATTGTAAGCCACCGAAAATGAGCAACTAACTGCCTTTGCTTTGGTTTTCCCGGGTCCTTTTGTTGTCTTCGACTCTGTCGATTCTGCCGACGCGGATTTCTGCGGCTTCTTCCCAGAATCCATTTCTTCTTCCTCATCGTTCCACGACGCCGACTTGGCAGACGGGGCTGGGGCTGACGATGCGGCCGCGGCTTTCTTGGCTTTTGGCTGTTTGGCAGGTAGGTTTTCTCTGGCTTTCTCGATGATTTGGGTGATCTGGTCTTTGGATGCAGGCTACAATGTAACATTCTTTCAAAGGTATGTGAATTTTATTATACAAGATCGCCAGTTTCCAAATAGAAAGTCTTTCTAGTCTTTCATTCTCATCCCAAAACTCAACCAAGAGCAAAAGCCGATGGAAAAAATATGCAGAAAAAAATGTGAGCCCTTTGGTTCCCAAACTGACTGTGATTTGCCATTTTTCCAAGCCTTAGTGAGGTAATAAAACTTTTTTCATGCCGAGATTAAAATTTTGAACTTATATGTAATACTGAAATGGACAAAATCAGTACAAATTTCAAATTTTAATCACATAAGGTGGTCACTAATTCCCCTAAAAATGTTTAAATGCCAATAATTGTTGGCATTTTAACATTAATCAGCAGCATTAATCAGTTGAGTTAGGCATGAAAAAGGTTTTATATCCCAAAGACCAGATCCTGTTAAATGTGTTTGATAGAATATCACACAATTACACACATTTTCTGAGCAAAATTATAAACACAAAACAAAACACAAAAACCTGATTCCAAAATATTATTTTACCTTGTAAGACGCTAATGACCAATCGGGGTATATGCTTCATAAAATCAACCAACCAACAAACAAACCAAAATATGAGCCACCGCATGGGTAAACCAACAATCTGCATATGCGAAAACAAAGGCGCAGATCAGCTTCGCAGTAACTGTGAAGCTGATCAGCGCCTTTGTTTTCGATACACAAATAGTACAATTCCTCTACTTTCTAAATCCAAAATTTCCAACGTCTATCAATCTTCTGTGACTGTACAGCCTGGTTTGTGTCGGAACCCAAATTGTTGGTTTTCTCATGCACAGGCTCATACTGTACCTTCAACTTTGACGTAGCCCTGAACACAGTGTCATACCCCACATGGATCATGAACGGGACCAGAGACTCCTGGGCTTTCTTCCTGACTTCCGGGTTCCGATCCTCCAGACACGTCAGCACGTGCGGGATGCACATCTTCATCTCCTCCTTGGGGAGCTGCTTGTGGTTCGGCAGGCGCTCCGTCAGCCAGCCGAGGAGTTCCTGACGTAGGTTGGGATTCTCAAGTTTGAGGGCGTCGCTGAAGGCTTCACACTCCACTAGGGGGGTCAGGGTGGTCTGGTCCACCCAGGCGTTCAGAGCCCCGACGGCTGCTGATCTTAACATGGGCTGTGAAAGGAAATGAGAGAATCTCTAAATTTTTTAGAGATAATCATTTCTTTCTGTCTCTTCAAAGGTTCAGCTTAGTTCTCTTCTATTTTTAAAAATTATTTCATTACATTTATATCTGTTGAAATGCCTTCATTACATGGCCTTCTTGCATCAAACCAGGGCTTCATTATGGTATTTTCCTCTAGTCTTATCAGAATATTCAAAGGGAAAGAGGACTTTTTTTTTTAAAGTTCAACAGCAGTGCATTTATAAGCTTTTGCTGGCTGCCTTTGAGATACATACCATAACCTCATTTTTAATATGAATAAAACTGAGCCTTTGCTTGAGAAAACCAGCAATTCGGGTTTCGGACCAGGTCCAACACTAACCGGCCTGTACAGTCACAAAAGCAGGCTAGAATCTTGAAATTTAGGATTTTTAAAACAAGAAGAGGGATTGTACTATCTGTTTAGCGAAAACAAAGATGAAGATCAGCTACGCATATGAAAATTGTTGGTTTTCTGATGGGGCGGCTCATTACTATTTAGTAAGTTTGTCCCTTTAATTACTTACTAACCTTACTATCTCCTAGACAGCCAATCAGAGCTGGGCCTATAACTTTCACATGTGCCTTACAATGTGGCCCCATGTTGGTTGCCAGGGTAACGCAGATCCCTATTGTTGTTGTCACCTAAAAACGACAAGAAAATGCCTTAAAATTATACATATCAAAATATAACTGCAGCAAGTGCAGTGATGATCCTGTTTTTGAATCACTAAAAAAACTTACATATTAATAACACTAACTGTTTTATCTTTTAACATTCATTAGCCTTAACATTCATTAGCATTTATCAATAGAAACCTTATAAATTATAGACAGGTTAATCTTTAGTCAGTCTTGCGATTTGATTTTCTTTACAACCCAAATCCAAACATTATATCACTTATCTATTTTTTAAACCTTGATAGCCTCGGGCAGTGGGCCAAAGTTTGCCATGATGAATTTCGAAAATGTAGAAAAATGGGCATTCTATTGTACACATAGCCTAATACACGTAAAATCATGACACAAATCACAAATTTTAAGACTGCAAACCTACCAGGTTTTTATTTGCATCTCCCAACCTCCCTTTGATAGCCTCAGGCAGTGGACCGAGGTTTGCCGTGATGAACTTGGCCTCGTTCAGGATAGAGATGACCTTTTGTAGGGCCTCTCCACGAACTTTCCAGTTCTTGTCTGACATCTCGTTGATCATGTCCTGTGTAAACCGATCTCTGCAAAGAAATGCTTGGTTAAATTGTAGAACCAACAATATTACAATGCATTTTGTCAGATCTTTTTTTTCTAATGGCCAATGCAAAAGTACTAAAGTGCTTGGTGTCCTTTTTATTCTATTGGGGTATGTACATAGTTAAAACAAATATCACAATCCATGAAAACAAATCCCAAATAGTTTCATGTTTAGAGCAACTTTCAATTTTTATACCGGTAATTTTAACTTTTGATATAAACTTGACATTTTTCCTGATTTCTGCATTATTTTGTCCAGTGTGCATCAGGGCTTTGCCGCATAGGAACATACATCTCAACCATTAAAAGGTCTAAACAAAACTTACTATGACATCGGCGAAAGAAGTAACACTATAATTGTTGCAATACACATTCTTTGAGTTCAACATACCCTATATCATTTCTTGGCACAAGATCTTCCATTTTGACCTCTTCCTCCGCCCCCTCTTCTTCTCGATCCTCTTCTTCTTCACCTGCAGCAGGCTTCAATCCTCGGGTAGGAGCTGGTGGCTTCTCTCCTTTTACCTGTCAGAATAGAACTGTTTATGTTAGCAAGTTTGGAAAAAGTAGAACAACTCCTGTAACAATCTGGGGCCAGCTGTTCAATACCTTGTTAGCTGAACGTCATCGTTAAGTAAATGCCGACTGCATAAGCAAATTCAGTTATTTTTTGTTGATAAAATGTGAGAATCGGATTCTCACACATTTTATCAACAAAAAATAACAGTCTTTGTAATATTCATGTCTGAAATTTTAACCAATTGTTATCTAATGACATTGTTAATTTTGAACAACTGGCCCCTGATGTATTGGTCATACTGTAGTTACTGTATATATTTTGGCCTCTTCTTAACCTGTAGCAGGCTTCAGTGCTCGGGTAGGAATCCACGGCCTCTCTCCTACAGATACAAGAAGAGCTGCATGAGGCTGGCTGATTTTGTGCTTTGCATCCCACTCAACAGCTACGGTCATATAGAGATGGAACTTTGGTTCAAAGGTCACATCCAAAAGACTGGAGAAGCCAGGAATCAAACATAACCCCTGGTTTACAAGCCGAGTGGCCTAACCACTACACCACAGAGGTTTCTAAGGGCTGCTTCAGTATATATGATTTTTGCTTGTAAAAACAGAGATGAACTTGCACTTTGATTGTATATTCTTATGCCATTCTTACAAAATTTCTGTTGTTTGGGGAGGGGTTTGTTTGTCAACAATTTTTCAGTCATGTTGGGACGGAGCCATCGCTTCCTGGGTACTGTTTGGGGAGGGACAAAGAACAATATGGCGTCTACAACAAAGCTCCCAGAACTTTCCCGATTTTTTGTTGGAAGTTGATGTGAAACAAAACAATATTTCTATGTATTATACTGCTTGGTATTTAAAGTTTCCTTAAAATGTCATACTTATAAAACTGTAATACTGTACCACTAGACAACCACATTCCTCATTTTCCAGTAGCATAGCCATAACTATTACCATAACTTCAAAGCATAACTTTAAACTATGATGTAAAGATCAATATCTTTTACTATGATATAGCTCCCAGAATTCCCCAGGTTTACTATTGGAAGTTTGAACTAAACAGTTCGATATCTCTATACTGTCAAAATGTTTAAAACTTCCTTCAAACTGACAGAAAATAACAGCAAAGTAGGAAATACAAGAAAAAAATTTAATCAAAATAAATCTCACATACATTTCTAAAATTGTCGTAAAACAATAATTTTCCCACTATCACAGGCCTAGAAAAATCCACATGTCCGCTCGTATTTACGAGTGAAAGTTCGATACGGGCGAGTGGAAATTTACCCCGGCTCGCCCGACAGGACGAGTAGCATTTTTGGGACTGACGTCTCGAGGCAGTAAATGTTCGTAAATGCAAAATCAGCTGAAGATTTCGTTTCCGATTGTCAACCGGATGTTTGCACTACGTCCCTAGTCTGCAGTGAATGAAATTCAATAAAATCCAGTACATGGTCCAAATACCGGAAAGCATTGGTAATTTTATTCATGGCTTGCCGTACTATCGAGACTTAAGACATCCCGGGTTTTATCTCCATTTGATAAAACAGCTTACACCAAAAGTCAAATAATCAAGCATTTCCATTTTGATATCGAAAGTAGACAAAAATGTCGAAGCAGGGCGACATTAGTTTTTGATGATTTCTGTCTCTTTTGAAATCCAGATTTTCAGGACGAGTGCACCACCAGTAAGGACAAGTGAAAATTGTTTACAACTCGCCCCACAGGACGAGTAGGTCCTCAGAAAAATTTCTAGGCCTGTATCTGATGATACCTCTCAATGATACTAGCTCTGTATCTGATGATACAAGCTCTCAAATGAAAATTTCAAAGAGTTATCACCCATTGATTGTCAATGTGCAAGGTATTCTGAAGTATCCTGCATCTGAATCAACCATTGGACCGCCACACTTCCAATAGAACAGCCTAAACTTAAACCTATAAACTCAAAACAGAACATCATACCAAAGTACAATAACTATGATGTAAGCTGCTTTGGAAAATCCTAATGTTTGGGGAGGAACGAAGAACAATATCCCCACTATGATATAGCTCCCAGAAATCCCCAGGTTTACTATTGGAAGTTTAAACTAAACAGTACAATATCTCTATACTGTCAAATGTTTAAAACCTCCTTAAAACTGAATTGTCATATAAGAAATTAGCTGGACTTGGGGACTGGCCCCATGTCTGCTTCAATAAGATTTGGTCACCCTACCCATAGGGCCACTGCAGCAGGTCTAAAGACAAATCACACATATTTTTCTATTATGTGTGTTCAACTGTATTTATAGAAGGCCAGAAAAAAAGTGTTTGATGATAACTGAAAGACATATGAGCCTGTGCATAAGAAAACCAACAATCTGTGTTTCCGACCAGGTCCAACAAGAAACGGCTTGTACAGTCACAGAAGAAAACTAGAATCTTGAAATTTTGGATATAAGTTGACAAAGAATCGTACTATGCGTGTAGCGAAAACAAAGGCGCTGATCAGCTGTGCAGTTACTGCACAGCTGATCTGCTCCATTGTTTTCGCATAGGCAAAAATCTGTTTTTCACATGACGCGGCTAATTTACCTTTTCGAATTCAGCATCAATCTGTTGTAGAAGAGCAGCTTTTTCATCTTCGAAGAACATTCTCAGCTGTGGCCCCATATATCTAAACAGGACTATCACTAGATTGATGGCAGCTGTTCTTACGGCCTGCAAACAGATATCGACATATTGATTTGTTCTTTGTTTTTTATATGTATTGTTAAATTTTGTTTGTTTGTTTCTTTGACTTGTTGTTTTATGACCCAGTGAATATTTTTTCAGTCATACTGGTGCACAGCCATCACTTCCTGACTATTAACCAGTACTATGGGAGTAATTATGCCTTTTTTTAAGATACGGTACTTACAATCAAGCAAATAGCAGCTAAGCAATACAGGTGTTTCAGGCATCTCTTAACTAGTTGTCAAAAAGTTGAAATTGACATTTCATGTCCAATATTTGTATCAACTTTGAAAAGTACATCAATACCTTAAATATCTCTGATTGGTCATAGAAAGATGCAATTGGCAGACGTAAATTTCTCTTTTCAAAAAAATTTCATTGGTTGTTTAAAAATAATGAAACAGACCAAGGTGGTTGTTTGACAGCTTTTGGCTATTGCAAAGAAATGAATAACTTTTTTTTTCTATAATTAAACTGCACCTGGATGACTGTTGTGGACTGTCAATTTCTTGTCTTTGACAACTGATTTTGAGACGTCTGAAACTTGTGAATTGCAAAGTTGGTATTTGCGTGGTTGTAACAGCTAATGAAAAGTGATATTCTGTTATCTTTGCCCAACTGACTTCTGGGGGCAGTTTTCTACTGCTAAAGGCCCATTCTTCTGCAAGACTGACAACTTGACCTTTTTGAATCAGTACAAATAGCACAAATGGCTGAAATTATTTTATGGCAAATGTTTACATTACATTGCCAACTTTCAGTTTGCCTATATAGTACAAACCCAATGAGTACATTATTTTCTACTCCAAAAAACACAAACTTACAGGGTTTGTTGCTGCGAAGGCCTTTTTGATATATTCAATGTTCTGTTTAACTTGTACTCTGAAATGAAAGAAGAGAACTAACCATTAACCCATATTTGACGAATGGATTCTCCCATCATTATCAATTGGGTGAGTCCACTTTCATTTTAGGGGTGTTGGGAGTGATTTATATTTTTTATCTCATTTTTCAATGAAATTTCTCTGTGCAATCAGAATAGCCCCAGATGGGACGCCGCATTCTGCGACGTCACATCTGGGGCTATACTGTTTGCCTATGTCCCACAAAAGGGATGTCAGGCTTATATGAGTTAACCATAGTTAGGGGATGTTGTATTATACAGACAAAACTACAAAACTCCCAATGAATTCTACTGACTCAAGTTTAGTTTTCAATCAAGATTGTACATTTTAGTCATAGCTCTTACATTTGTGACAGATGATTTCTTGTTTTATGTCCCACTCAACAGCAAAGGTCATATGGAGACCTGTGCTCAGTCTAAAAACTATACAAAAGTCTGGAGAAGCCATGGATTGAACCAATGGTGCCTGATTAACAAAGCGAAAGGCTTAAACACAATGCCACTATAAAGACTTCTATTCCTGATGGTAATATAGCATTAAAAGTACTAGATAAATCTAAAAGCTTCTTAAAGGAATGCCAATATTGCACTTACTTGAGACCAAACTCTGTGACAGCCTTTGCCAACCAGTTGAGAGATTCTGACTGATTTTTAGGGTTCTTCTGGGCAAATGCTAATTTAAGAACCTGGAAAAAGAAAGTGATTATGTTAATGAGCTGCCACATGGGAAAACCAACAATCTGCCTATGCGAAAACAAAGGCGCAGATCAGCTTCGCAGTAACTGCAAAGCTGATCAGCGCCTTTGTTTTCGCTACTCGGATAGTACAATTCATCTTCTACTTAAATCCGAAATTTCAAGCTTCTAGCTCTTTTCTGTGCTTGTACAGGCCGGTTTGTGTCGGACCTGTTCAGAAACCACATTGTTGGTTTTTCCACGAGGCGGCTCAAATCTTATTGCAAGAAGACTGTATTCCCTGTTTTCTCTGTGTCAGACATGCATTTTGCTGTAGATACAGTCACAGAAGCAGACTAGAAGTTTGAAATTCCGTATTTAAGAAGAGGGATTGTACTATCCTTGTAGCAAAAACAAAGGTGCAGATCAGCTGAGCAGTTACTGCACAGATGATCTGCGTCTTTGTTTTTGCCTATGCATTTTGTTAGTTTTCTGATGTGGCGGCTCGAACGATAAATTCTGAACATTGAATCTAACATGTAGAGGTTTTACATTCAGGTGTATTTGTTGTTCACTGAGCTTGAGGCTCCGAGTTAGTCAAAATGAAAACTAATGATGAATATAAAAGAATAACTAAAAGGCATCAAAAGGTTTTTAACAAAACTGACTTTTGACTTTGATAGCAACAAGTGGGCAAATCATGAAAACCAGCTAAAATTATCAGGCTAGTTGATATCGTTATAAGCAAAATCATTTTCAAGACAGACCAGAGGACCATTGGTCCTGAGAACGCTCACCTGAAGCCTGATCTTGGAGTATTAAGTCATAATGAAATGACCTTGACCTTGAATACTCACACACCTTTATTGACTTCATAAGTTGTCTGCATCTGCAAAGTTTCAGGTCTCAGGCTGCAATAGTTTCCAAACCCAGTGATTTCTGAGAAAACCATAATTTTAATTTTGATATTTAAATGACCTTGGGCCAAGGTCAAGACATGACCTTGGCCTTCATTAATTACTTACCTTCATTGACTCCATTAGTTGTCTGCATCTAGCAACTTTCAGGTCTCAGGCTGCAACAGTTTGTTTTCGCCTTTTCCCATGTGAAAGCCTATGTTTCCAAAATTGACCTTGCCGTAAAATAGGTCAAGGTCATCATAGGGTCATTATTTCAACAAACTATGATAGGCTGAAGCCCCAAATGCTACATACCAAGTTTCATGAAAATTGGCCTGCCGGTTCTGGAGAAGAAGATTTTTGAAAGGTTTTTACCATATATGGGCGTGGCGGCCATCTTGGTCATGTGACCTGGATTTCGCGATCAAACTTTTGTCTCCCCTACCCATGGATGCTCCACATAAAATTTCACTTTGATTTGCCAAGCAGTTTCAGAGAAGAAGATCTTTGAAAAGAGTGTATGGACAACAGACTGGTCAAGTTCAAGGTATGACCTTGACCTATATTAATCACATACCTTCATATACTCCATTAGTTGTTTGCATCTACCACTTTTCAGGCCTCAGGCAGCAATAGTTTTCAAAAAATCCATAGTTTTCACTTCTTCCTATGTAAAAGCCTATGTTTCCAAATTTGACCTTGCCGTAAAATAGGTCAAGGTCATCAAAGGGTCATCATTTTATCAAACTATGATGGGCTGAGGTCCCCAATGCTACATACAAAGTTTAGTGGAAATCGGCCCACCGGTTCTGGAGAAGAAGATTTTTGAGTGGTTTTTACCATATATGGGCGTGGCGGCCATCTTGGTCATGTGACCTGGATTTCGCGATCAAACTTTCGTCTCCCCTACCCATGGATGCTTACATAAAATTTCACTTTGATTGGCCGCACAGTTTCAGAGAAGAAGATCTTTGAAAACTGTGTATGGACAACAGACTGGCCAAGGTCAAGAGATGACCTTGACCTATATTAATCATATACCTTCATCTACTTTATTAGTTGTTTGCATCTACCACTTTTCAGGCCTCAGGCTGCAATAGTTTTCAAAAACTCCATAGTTTTCACTTTTTCCTATGTCAAAGCCTATGTTTCCAAATTTGACCTTGCCGTAAAATAGGTCAAGGTCATCCAAGGGTCATCATTTTATCAAACTATGATGGGCTGAGGTCCTCAATGCTACATACCAAGTTTCTTGGAAATCGGCCAGCCAGTTCTGGAGAAGAAGATTTTTGAGTGGTTTTTACCATATATGGGCATGGCGGCCATCTTGGTCATGTGACCTGGATTTCGCGATCAAACTTTCGTCTCCCCTACCCATGGATGCTCCACATAAAATTTCACTTTGATTGGTCGCGCAGTTTCAGAGAAGAAGATCTTTGTAAATTGTGTATGGACAACAGACTGGCCAAGGTCAAGAGATGACCTTGACCTATATTAATCACATACCTTCATCTACTCCATTAGTTGTTTGCATCTACCACTTTTCAGGCCTCAGGCTGCAATAGTTTTCAAAAAATCCATAGTTTTCACTTTTGCCTATGTAAAAGCCTATGTTTCCAAATTTGACCTTGCCGTAAAATAGGTCAAGGTCATCCAAGGGTCATCATTTTATCAAACTATGATGGGCTGATGTCCTTGATGCTACATTCCAAGTTTCGTGGAAATCGGCCCTCCGGTTCTGGAGAAGAAGATTTTTGAGTGGTTTTTACCATATATGGGCGTGGCGGCCATCTTGGTCACGTGACCTGGATTTCGCGATCAAACTTTCGTCTCCCCTACCCATGGATGCTCCACATAAAATTTCACTTTGATTGGCCAAGCAGTTTCAGAGAAGAAGATCTTTGAAAAGTGTGTATGGACAACAGACTGGCCAAGGTCAAGAGATGACCTTGACCTATATTAATCACATACCTTCATCTACTCCATTAGTTGTTTGCATCTACCACTTTTCAGGCCTCAGGCTGCAACAGTTTTCAAAAAATCCATAGTTTTCACTTTTTCCCATGTAAAAGCCTATGTTTCCAAATTTGACCTTGCCGTAAAATAGGTCAAGGTCATCCAAGGGTCATCATTTTATCAAACTATGATGGGCTGAAGTCCCCGATGCTACATACCAAGTTTCGTGGAAATCGGCCCACCGGTTCTGGAGAAGAAGATTTTTGAAGGGTTTTTACCATATATGGGCGTGGCGGCCATCTTGGTCATGTTACCTGGATTTGGCGATCAAACTTGAAATGCCACTACCCAAGGAGGCTCCACATAAAATTTCAACTAGATCGGCTAAGCGGTTTCAGAGAAGAAGATCTTTGAAATTGTGGACGACGACGACGACGACGGACGGACGACGGACGGACGCCGGATCATGGCCATCCTATAAGCTCACCTTGTGAGCCTTCGGCTCAGGTGAGCTAAAAAGACCAATACCAAGGACCAGGTAATGGGAGTATTTTATGATACATGTAATCAAATGAGCCACTGCATGAGAAAACCAACAATTTGCATAGGCGAAAACAAAGGCGCAGATCAGCTTCGCAGTAACTGCGAAGCTGATCAGCGCCTTTGTTTTCGCTACAAGGATAGTACAATTCCTCTACTTTCTAAATCCCAAAATTTCCAGCCCCTAACCATCTTCTGTAACTGTACAGCCTGGTTTGTGTCGAACCTGGTCGGAATGCAAATGGTTGGTTTTCTCACGCACAGGCTCAAATGATAAAATTTGGTTTGTTCTTCATCAAAACCTATGCTGCCATTGCTCATAAGAATTTATTTCCTGAGGCGATTCTAACCAGTACCTATAATAGTATTATCTCAATTAATTATCATCAAATTCTCCCACTATGTGTTGTTCTGAATACCTGACTAGATGCAAACTCCAGTGACGTTGCCTCGGCTATACAACTGAGTGCCTCCTGACAGCCGGCCCCGTTCTTCACGTCCCCGACTTTCTCCACGAGGTCGGCGAGAATAAACTCTGCCGTCGTGTTTGTGAACACTCCGTTCTGTGCCAGGTAACATATTAGGTCTACTCGAACTTTCATCACCTGAAAAAATGGTTGTGTATAGTAAAATGTTTCACAACCTTCTAAATAATTATATATAGGCAGTTCCATTGTTGGAATTTTTGGAAAGTTAAAGGAGTACAGGAAAGAAAAACCTTAAGGTCTAGATTCAATGTCATACAAGATGCTTCACTCTTTGCTAACATGATTTTTTGCCAAGCTGAATTTAAGGCAGGTACATACCAACCAACTTCTAAAATTGAAAATTGATTCCTCATCATGCTATGGATGCAAATTCTATTTCATTTCTACCTGAAAATTGGCTTCTTTAGCCCTGGCTTCTTATTCACAACCCTGACACATAACTGGCATGGTATGTCCCCTACAGCCACACCTTTGACCAATCTAGTAAACCCACCCCCATATTCCCATTTTTCCCCATAACAGCCATGCTAACCTGAAAATTGGCTTCTTTGAGCCCTGGCTTCTTATTCACAGCCCTGACACATAACTAGCATGGTATATCCCCTAAAGTCGCGCCTTTGACCGGTCTAGTGAACTTTTCCAGCCACCCCACCACACCCCCACTTCCATATCCCCATTTTTTACCATAACCATGTCAACCTGAAAACTGGCTTCTTTGAGCCTCGTTTTCTTATTCTCAACTCATATCTAAAAAGAGATATCCCCTTAGCACGGTATATCCCCTGGGGCCATGCCTTTCACCAGTTGAGTAAACTTTTCCATGATGCCCTCCCCTCCCCCCCCCCCCCCCCCGCCACCCCATCCCCACTTATCACCATAACAACCATGCCTACCTGAAAATTGGCTTCTTTGAGTCCCGGCTTCTTATTCACAGCTCTGACACATATCTGGCATCCCCTACAGCCTATAGCCAGGCCTCCGACCAGTTAAGTAAATTTTTCCATGCCCTTCCCCTCCCCCCACCCCCCTCTTACCACCCATGCCTACCTGAAAATTGGCTTCTTTGAGTCCCGGCTTCTTATTCACAGCCCTGACACATATCTGGCATGGTATATCCCCTGGGACCATGCCTTTCACCAGTTTAGTAAACTTTTCCATGCCTTCCATCCTTTCTTTCCAGTTGGAGTTTTCTAGCTGTGCCATCACTTCAGGTGTCAGCAATTCTGAGGCTTTATCCAAGAATTCATCATCCTATACACAGTATGGGGAAAAAACAATTCAGCCGTCATGGTGAAATATGGCTGGTGTCCAATATAAAGCAAAATTTATGCTGGTTGTAAAAAAGAGTCATTCCTGTACACATGAAGCAAGCCATTCCCTATTTAGTGTTTACAACAAAATCTTTCTGTCAGGTGCAGTCTGATCTTTTCTGGCTTCAAATTGTTGGCTTTCTTACAGTGTGACTCAATATAATTTTGCCTGTTGCACTTTCGATAAAAATGGTTATTTGTCTCACCTATGTGCAAATTTCATATATTTCAGTTTGAAGTAATCAAAAATCTTTCAGTTGCACTTTGATCATGTTGTAAGTCTTCTTTTCATATGGGACTTACCGAGAGAATTTTCTCAGTCTTTTCCTCTACAGCTCCCCCTTTCTTTGGTGCTGCTGATTTCCCCTTGGGTGGACCCCCTTTCTTGGCACCTCCAGCTCTGGGTGGCTGAAAATAATTTTAATAATTTTTATTTTACTTTTTTTTGTATATAGAAAATTGCCACAAATTAGATTACTTACTATAGCCAGAAAATACATAGAGGATATTCAAGTTTTTGGAGTGAATATGACTTTTATTTCATTGAGTGAAGTGAAAATTTTTTATATTTCAAGGCACGAATGAAATATATAATTTTTCACTTCACGAGATGAAATAAAAGTCATATTCACGACAAAATCTTGAATTTTCTTTTTATTATATTGCATGTAGTCATTGTCACGTTGCGCGCTAAAGCATATGACGTCAAAAGCTTAAATGACGTCATTACGTCACGTCATTACTTCGCTATTGTGTGTGAATGTTCATTGCGTCAACAAAAGCATAGATTATAAAATTTAGTTATGTATAAATTAGAAATGAAACGGTGGAATCGTAATTTGCGTATTCCCAAATCTTATATTTTCACATGTGAAAATGTAACTTTTTTATATTTTCACATGTGAAAATATAACTTTTTCAAATATTGGTTATACATGTATTTAATACATATTTCTCTATATTTCATCACTTGCCATATCATAAATGCTCACTTTTGCAAACTCCTGGTGTGAGTCTTTAAGGTGTAAATGACAGCAAGATGTTTGGTCCAATTTGAGTCTTGACTGACATTAGATGAGCCGCATCGTGAGAAAACCGGATTTTTGCCTAGGCGAAAACAAAGGCGCAGATCAGCTTCGCGGTAACCGCGAAGCTGATCAGCGCCTTTGTTTTCGCTACACAGATAGTATATTTCCTCTTCTTCTTATATCCGAAATTTCAAGCTTCTAGTCCGCTTCTGTGACTGTACAGGTCAGTCTGTGTCAGACCTGGTCGGAAACCCCGAAGACCGGTTTTCTCGCGTCGCGGCTCAGATATTCCACTACAAAAGTGTACTTTTCATTTCAATGTCACCGTTTAGTTTCAAAGTCACTGTTTGATCAAGATGTTTTTTACATTTAAGTGTTAAGGGAACATCTGCCGTTGAGTTGAGCAGACACTGATTTACAGATGATTTTTTTTGAATAACTATGACTTACCCCTCCAGGCTTTGCAGGGGCTGTTTTAGGTCTCTCAGCTGCCTACAAACACAGTAATATTATTGTAAATAGGCTATCAAGCGCATAGACAAACTGTACAGTATAACAATTATTTAAAGGCCTATTTAACAAACATGTACATGTATTTAGATAACAATTAAATTCACCTGCACCTTTACACACAACATTAGGTGGAATCAAAACAGCCACTTAACATTTGTATTGAGAAAAAATTTTATTATGACATAAGCATGTTAGGACCATTATCATATTATAAGACTCAAATATTCAAAGTAAACACATGATGGGTTAGAACTCCACTGGTTCAGATTGGCGTCCTACTGTCCTACTGTACTTGAGTGTCATATGAGCCGTGACGCAAGAAAACCGGTCTTCGGGGTTTCCGATCAGGTCCGACTGTATAGTCTCAGAAGCTTGAAATTTTGAAATTAAGAAGAAGAGGGATTGTACCGAAGAAGAGGGATTGTACCATCCGGTTAGGGAAATACAAAGGTGCTGATCAGCTTCACAGCTACTGCGAAGCTGATCTACATCTTTGTTTTCGCATAGGCAAAAATCTGTTTTTCTCATGATGATGCTCATTTGATAGGCAGAATCTCATTTCATATGGAATTCATCCATAGCTTGTTTAATAAATATATCAAATGCAATGACAACTCATGCAAGATCCTTTAAATACAAATTCAAATATAAAGAAACTTACTGCTGGTTTGGCCACTGGTTTGGGTTGGGCCGACCCTGCTCTAGGCCCTGGGGCAGCTGCCTTAGCTCCTCCCCCTCCCCCTGATCTGGGTTCACCTTTGGCATTCAGCAACACTGCTTTCTCGCAATGTTCTTTGATCTGGAAAGTAAAGGAAACTATCAAGATCCAGTATATACCAAAATTTTAACTTTTAACCCATATACGATGAATGGATTGCCCATCATTATCATTTGGGTGAGTCCACTGTTAGTTTTAGGGGCATCAGGAGTGTTTTTGAATTTTTAATCCAGTTTTCGATGAAATTCCTCTAAGCAAACAGAATAGCCCCAGATAAGACGCCGTGTTTGCTTATGTCCCATAAAAAGTACGCCACGCTTATGCAAGTTAATGCCAAATGTCACAGGGGATATGTATATAGCACACATGCGGTACAAGCCGGCTTTTAAAACTTGGTTGAGTGTTTGCTTAACACAATGGAGAACCCTGTTCGAGCCCTTTCAGGGAAAAAAGAATTTAGGCTGCGGAAAACTTGGAAAATGGCTTTGAAAAGGGAAAGTGGAGGACATCCTTTTTCAGGGTTGCCATTCTCAAATGGAAACAAAGTTCGCTGACATTTTCCCGACAATTCCCAGTCGGAATTCGACATCTTGATGCGCAGTCTCTAATGGCAGCTAAATTAGACAATTCTTATATGTTGGAAAGTCATTAATTTATTACAACACACCATTCAGAACTTCTGACATGCACTTCTATATACCATCTGGTTTATGACTGCACCAAAATCGTTGATGGAATGACTATGAATTCACTCATTAACTGGACTTGAATCTGTTTTTTTTTTTTTTGTTTGTTTTGTTTTGTTTTTTTTTTTGGTTTTTTTTTACCAAAACTTTCAAATTTTCCTGACAGTTTGCAAAATTCCCTGTTGAAAAAATATAGATTTACCTGACACGCGGCAACCCTGTAAATTTTGCTAGGCATGTGCATATATGTAAATCGACTCATTCATTTGCCTTCCGTACCTTCTGCATCTTAATATTGTCCACATCCGCTAGGAACGGAGCTATATTTTTCTCTGAGACGACCTTCATTGCAGTACCGATGGCATCATAGGAGGCTTCTCTCACTTCTGGGGCTGTATCATTTACAGTCTGCAAGAATGATAATAAAGATGTCATTATTTTTTGTTTAACATCCTAGTCAACAATTTTTCAGTTATGTGACTTATGTCGGAACAGAGCCACCGCTTCCTGGGTATTAGCCAGCACTCTGGAGAGTTAAATAATCTTGTCAATGTTGATGTGTACACAAAATTTGGCCGGATTCTGTCAATTCGTTCTCAAGATATTGAGCGGAAACGAAATTCTGACGTCAATCAAGGGCCGTAACTCCGTCAAAATTTTGCGAAAAATGACGGGTAACAATCCCAAGCTAGATCTTGTCAATGTTGATGTGCACACAAAATTTGGTCGGATTCTGTCAATTCGTTCTCAAGATATTGAGCGGAAACGAAATTCTGACGTCAATTAAGGGCCGTAACTCCGTCAAAATTTTGCAAAAAATGACGGGTAACAATCCCAAGCTAGATCTTGTCAATGTTGATGTGTACACAAAATTTGGCCGGATTCTGTCAATTCGTTCTCAAGATATTGAGCGGAAACGAAATTCTGACGTCAATCAAGGGCCGTAACTCCGTCAAAATTTTGCGAAAAATGACGGGTAACAATCCCAAGCTAGATCTTGTCAATGATGATGTGCATACAAAATTTGGTCGGATTCTGTGAATTCGTTCTCAAGATATTGAGCGGAAACGAAATTCTGACGTCAATCAAGGGCAGTAACTCTGTCAAAATTTTGCGAAAAATGACGGTCAACAATCCCAAGCTAGATCTTGTCAATGTTAATGTACATACAAAATTTGGTCAGATTCTGTAAACTGGTTCTCAAGATATTGAGTGGAAATGAAATTTGGACGGAATAACGGAATAACGGAAGGACAGAAGGACGGAAGGACGGAACGACGGAAGGACATGGTGAATCCAGTATAGCCCCACTTTTTCAAAGCGGGGCTATAACAATGCTTGACATGACCATGATTGTTCAAATGAGTTAAATCCTAATCAAAGTTGTCCCATTCGCTATTTTACCTTCAGCAGTTGTCCACAGAACAGCTTCAGTTGCTTCTTGGGCAGCGAGGTCATGGTTAGTTTACAGAAACATCTTGCCAGAAACGCCGCCGTTTCGGCCTTGATGCTAGGGTTCTTGTTTTCTAGTGCCGCCAACAAATCCTCAGTTATCGGTTCCAAACTGATGGAGAGATAACAGGCATCGGCTGCATCTCGGAGAGCCGTCACGACCATTGGCTTCTTTTCTTTGAACTTGTCCAGGATCACAGTGAAACAGCTGGGAGCATACGGTGCAAACTTTTTCCTCAGTCCATTAGCCAGGCCAGCGAGACATTTTCCGCCCAGGGCAACTATCATAACATTGGTGTCTTTTCCAATCACCTGTTGATAAAAAAGTCAGAAATCATTAAAACCATTTGAGCTGTATCACAAGAAAACAGATCTTCCGGGTTTCTGACCAGGTCTGACACAAACCTGCGTGTACACCTACAGAGAATGGTTAGAAGCTTGAAATTTCAGACTTAGGAAGAAGAGGAGTTGTACTAGACAGTGCAGAGACTGATCAGCTGTGCAGCTGACTTGTGCCTTTGTTTTTGAATAGGAGAAAAAATCCAGTTCTCTCAAGATTCGGCTCATTTAATGACAACTAAGTCTAGAGTGACGAGTATAAGCTTTGATAGTTCCTGTACATACACTTATATAACTGCAAAACCTTTTAAGTATGAAGTTAGGGCTATTCCAGGAAAAATTACATGGGGGGGGCGGAACTGAACTTTTTTTTAGGGGGACCACCCATCTAACTTTAAATTTTTTATGGGTACCACCACTAAAATTGAAATTCCAATAAACCCCCCCACCCAGAAATTTTTAAATTTAACCCCCCACCCAAAAATTTTTAATACTTGTTCGACGGAAAATTTCTCCATCACGTTTTTATCAGTGGAAACGGAAGTACAACGTTCAACTTGATTTTGCGATCAGAGGAAATCAGAGTCGTTTCGGCCGGAAGATGGTCAAAACGGCCCAAAAATAAAACGGCTCATGTTCTATCTATCTATCTTCTGATACTGAGTCGATCAATTTCTGATCATCACCTCAGGTGTGGGGTGGGTGGCTAAATTTAGAATTTAGTCAAGGGAGAAAAAAACATTTGGGGTGGACCATTAAAACTATTTACAAGATATAGATAGAGGCATGCTAAAACACATGCCTCTGGGAAACACATGCCTCTGATCTATCTAGCTGCCAGTACTTCTTAACCTCCGAACTTTCAGAAGTGACAGAGGCGGATGCAGGATTTCTCAAGAGGGGGTTCAAATGTAGAAAAGGGAGTTCATTTGCCTAATTTCACACAAAATCCATTGAAATTCCCCATGAACATGAAATAATTTGGGTCAAGAGGGGGGTTCGAGCGAACCCCTTGAACCCCTCTAAATCCGCCACTGAGTGACTACAGTATACCAAGTACTGAAGGGGGTTAGTTGAAGTAAAAGAAAAGAGTTTATACAGTGCGAGTAGAGGTGTTAGTACGGTATAGTTAAAAGATAAAAACTGATGCTTGAGATTAGGGGGAAAGCATCACTGAACTGTGCCACGGTGGGTAACATGACTGTTTGGCGAGGTAAAGCATTCCAATGTGTGACAGTTCGTGGAAAAAAGGAAAATTTGTAGTAGTTTTTGAAGTGGTAATCAAGCTGTATGCCAAAGGATGGTTATGTCTGGAGTCTCTTCTGATATGTGGGACAAGATAATCACTTACTGGTATAGCAACAAGGTCATAAGTGACCTTGTATAGCATTATGAGACGACTATCAATGCGTCTTTGAGCCAATGGACGCCATTGAAGGTCTTTGAGCATAGCAGTGACACTCGGGTAGCCCACCTAGTAGTTCTACGTTGCACGGATTCTAACTTATTGATGGAGGTTGCTGTATGAGGTGTCCACACAATGGAGGCGTATTCCAGCTGTGGTCTCAGGAGTGTTTTGTAGGCTGTAGACTTAATGTTGTGAACCACTGCAGAAGCTGAGGGTGAGGTTAGAGCTCTGTAAAACTAGTTTAAGCCCGCCAGTAATTTTATATTACTGATCGTTCCAAGGCGATACTTCTGTGGTGGTTCTTATTGTTTTATGTATTGGTGTTTTCCATGCTTTAATGGAAACTGACCATCAAATTTCTCATCTCGGAAGGACCGTACAACAGGGAGATGTTCTATACTCAATACTTTATTCAATAAATTTCAACGATTTTGAAGCAAACATTTTCCGATCTTGGCGATAACGGCGAAACGACATGGATTCCATGGATAGAAATTAGTTGTTACAAAATCCTGTTAGCAACAGTATAAACACGGTTCACCTTTGTATCCGTTTATGGGGTTGCAGTATTCAAATAAACTAAGACAATGGTTTCCAGGAAAATGGGATTGGTCCTCAATTGTCCTGGAAGAACCCTTGTCTGTTTCATCAAAATACCAAGAGGATGCTGGTCTGCAAATGCCTGAACCATACTATGACCATAGAGCATTTGCGCATGGCGGAGGCGCAAGCACCCCTATCTACCATCCTGACCAACATCATATTCTCCAGACACAAATACTGGGATTTCGGCAAACTCGAGGACTTCTGGTGATAACAGATACACACTTAATAGTGAATAAAGTGAACACTTAACAGTGAATAAAGTGACATTTCATTCCCCGGTGTAGCTGCTCTGTTGCCTCTGTTTTAACCTAGATCCATGTCGTATTTGTAAAAACGGAATGCATGCTTTTTGATACCAAGATAGAAAAATATTGTTTTCAAAATTCCGTTATTGTCACTATTTGACAGAAAGTTATCAAAAGTTAAGCATGTGATCTATTTCGCAAAGGACTAAATCAACCAACTGAGCAACGTTTGCAGTCATTTAAAATCAGGGGTGATAAAATGGTTCTGAGACTCAGAGACCAATAAAGCGACTTTTTTTGTTTTTCATTTTTTTGTTCTTCTTGATTGGCACTGTGTCTTAGAAAGGCTTCCACTTTAATTAACAGGTGTGAGTACACAGAACAGACCCGCTATACCGCGCCTTGAATTAACGCGGTGTTGGATATAACGCGAGGGCACCTTGGATCCCAAAATTTCGCCCACCCACTTTTGAGAAAAAAAAAAATTGTGGCGACGCGAAGGCGCCGTTTTACCCTTATATATATATATTCCTTTATTGTATTACAGTTTAAGGCGTTTATGTGCGGATGAATTCACTGTTAAAAAGATCGTTTGCAGGGAATTCAACAAGGTTCAGTTTTCTTACAGTTTCTCTTTATGGTACTCGAGAGAAAAAAATTAAAAGCAGTTGTCAGGCGTTTGCCAAGGTGCTATTTTCTAACAGTTTCTCTATATTATACATTGAGAACAATTAATTGGAAAAGGTCCCTCAGGACCTTTTCCACAGTGTTTACTTTGAATATGAAGAAAATTGTACCCATGATCGACTGCTCTCCCTCAATTACGCGTTTTGTCACATAAAGCGCTTACTAAAAACTAGTGAACCCGTCTATAGGGACTAGACAGTTCACCACAATCAATTTAATTTATCAATTGTTGACACTCCCCGTCAAACAGCGGAAAATATCTAGCAAGCAATCTCGGTCGTGGTGACTGCTTATCATAGCGCATCTAGGATTACATCGCATATACCCTGACGAGGGGTACAGAAACTACAGAAACTCTATATGGCTGACTTTTAGTCCATCACATCGCACTATGGGTCTGTTTCTGGTAGTGTGGCACAGGTCAAAATTCAGAACTCTGTCACAAATTGACTGCACTGCAAAATGGTTTTCTACAAATCGACATATTGATTGTAATCGTGCTCCCTTTAGTATCGGCTTTGATTCCATAACATCAAACAATTTTGTCATTGCCTTGAGCAACAGATACACACACTGGTCAAGCTTCATTACAAGAAACGACATTCATGAAACGAAACTGAAATGTATGAGAATCGAAATTAATGACAAACCAGAGAATCAACAACACTGAAATTTAGAGCCTTATAACAAACGGCTGCTGACCTTTTCATTGGTTTCTTTTTAAAGAAGCCAACTTGTGTTAATTATCTTTTGCATATTTAAAACTGAAAGAACAGGTTTTCTTATGGAAAGCATAATGTGTTTAGGAACCGTGTCGGCTGCGTGTATATTCAAGAGTGGTAATTGCCATGTCAGTAATTTTTAGACTTACACAATCCACCGTTCGCGAAGCGTGGATGACACATTGTTTTCTTAAGATAAGCCATAAAAGTTGTGAAAATAAGCCCAATGAGCTAGGGGATTATCGATAGACCGTAACGAGACCGAAAACACAGGTTGCTGTAGGCTATTGATGACACCTGTTACGCAACGTTGCTCATTTTCGACGGCGACACAAACCTATATCTTGTATAATTCTATCCGATCAGAAATTTCAATTAAGAAAGGCGAATTAAAATAACTGTAAATACGGTATCGGCAAAAGACTATTGTCCGCGTTAAATATCCGGGTGCGCCAATAAGTCAAAGGCAGAACTCTACAATACAACAGCAACAAATTTAATCATTGTAGATCGTTTTTAACTGATAAAACTGTGGAACACGCAATACTTCACTTTTTTTATTCCATTTTACAAGGACTCTGCGATAAACCACCAAGCTCGGTTAAGCCAATACACACGTCGTATAGGTTCCCCACCCACCAATACACTACAGAAACTGCGATCAGCCTGGTCCGACTCAGTAGATTTGCATTACGCGCCTCACCTATAACGCGCATGCGACTTGTGGACCCCGACCAGCGCGTTCTAACGGGTCTGAAGTGAATAATTAATTATCAAAACAAGCTGTGGTCTTTGAAGTGCACAATCAATTATTGGCTAATTAATTGAATCATGCGTTTGCAAGCCACCCATCCAGCCATCCATCCACCATCCATCCATCCAGCGACTTACCTTCTAAGGGCGAAACGACCCACCCCTAAAACAAGGGGAAAACGACCCGGGGAGAAACGACTGGGATTCCAAAAAAAAATCGGTAAACCGTAACGCCGTTCGGCGCGGAACAAACAAACGCTCCACATTGTTTACCTTTAATACAAAATACAAACGAAGTCGTTTTCGGGAATAAAAACCTGATATTTAACATGAAAATGAGTTTATTTGTGGCTTAACTGACCCACCAGAAATAAATCCATCTCGGAATTAACCCTACCACCCAGGAAATTGAAATATCAACGACCCCGACGACCAAGGAAACTGAAACTGTCTGAACACCCACCACCACGATGAAAAAAATTCGGTTCAGTTCCGTGTCTCCCAGGTAAATTTTCCTGGAAAAGCCCTTAACAGACTTATCAGTGATGATGCCATTATGGATTAAAACATGCCCTACAATGATTTCAGTCATGTTTTCATCCATTAAGCTCCTGTTCAAATCCTTACTCCTAGGACTTTCAGTAATTGGGCTGCGTCATGAGAAAATTAACAATGTGGTTTCCGAACAGGTCCGACACAAACCGAGCTGTACAAGCACAGAAGATGGCTAGAGGCTGGAAATTTTAGATTTAGAAAGAAGAGGAATTGTACTATCTGTGCAGCGAAAACAAAGGCGATGATCAGATGATCTGCGCCTTTGTTTTCGCATAGGCAAAAATCTGGTTTTCTCATGACGCGGCTCAAATACAAATGTTGTAAATATCAAAACACACAGACCTTCATTAGAACTTTCACCACTGGTCCGAAATCCCCGGGTTCTATTTTAGGATTTTCACACAGTTTGTGCAGAGCTTCTAGTGCCTCCTTGCGTTCTTGCCATTTCTTTGCTTCCTGAAAATTTAAAGAAGAGAACAAGTTTGAGCTACGGACAAGAAATTTATTCTACTTTCATAAACTTACACAAAGACTTCTGACAAGATTATTATAACACAGTAATGTTGATAAGTTACAATCTTTGTTAGCTTGTATTGTTCTTTAAAGTTCCATTAAACAATTTTTCAGTCATGCTGGGACCACTAGCTAAAAATGTGATAATTTGAAAATCATTTAGTGTATTTTTATTCAAAATTGGCTAGTTTTATTCTAGCAAATGGTAGCAATGTAACAATAAGTCAGTTATCTTACCACTTTATCGTAGAAGTCTTTTGGCAATAATGGCAGAATGTTGACAGGATCAATGAGATCATACGGGTCCACTTGCTCCCCTCCACCCTCTGAAAATAAAAAAATAGATAAATAGAATCCATCATGGGTGTCCAGTGGAGATAGGAAAATCCCAACCCGAGGGTCCACCGGTTCCAGTGGGAAACGAGGCTCGCCGATTCTTTTTCTTACATACTCCGATTTTATCCTTTTACCGGTAACGTAACCTGATACCGTGCTTTAACCCTTGTGACGTTGTGCATATTACGGATGTGACGTCAAATGTAAATAAATAGTTGTCAAAGTCAATAGTGGTGTAGTTTTTATTTGTTTTTATTTTAAAACGAGCGTGATTCAAGAATACTCGCTGTGAAAAACATCACTTTTGTCTAGTTTTGGTGAACGCCATTGCTGCAAGCAGTAGAAACGATCGAATTATATCGCGTGCTTTTCTTATCTTGCATGAGCAACCAAACCAGCAGTGTAAGATCGATTTATCTACCACCACTAAAATACCGGAATTTTTCTATCTTTATGATAGAGGTATGTAAGAAAATTTTGTCTTGATATTGCTTAACATTGCAGTACACAGCTATAAACATGCCATGGTGTTTATTTCTGTTAGCTGCAGCTTTCCCTTCAGCTTAGTTTTATCATCCTGCTGATTTTACTTGGTTAAATTTTTCTGAAGTATATACTACTTTTATATACTTTTAATTTGGGTTCCGACCAGGTCCGACACAAACCGGACTGTACAGTCACCGAAGATGGTTGGTTAGAGGGTGGAAGTTTTGGATTTAGAAAGTAGAGGAATTGTACTATCTGTGTAGCGAAAACAAAGGTGCTGATCAGCTTCGCAGTTACTGCGAAGCTGATCTGCGCCTTTGTTTTCGCCTATGCAGATTGTTGGTTTTCCCATGCGGCGGCTCATATACTACTTTTAGCTTTGTCACTACAAACTTGATTGGCCAGTCTACAAATATACATCTGTGGAATGTGGAGATGGAAGTCTCACAAGAAAGTGAAAAGTAGAGATGGTAGTCTCACTAGAATGGGAAAAGTCTCACTAAAACCTGAAAAGTCTCAGTAAATACTGAAAACGCCAGTAAACCTACCATCATCCCCTTCATCCTCATCTCCCTGGTCCCCGGCTGCAGCTTTTTCTTCCATCTTAGCTTTAAGATCCTGCTGAGACTTCAGGAACCGTACTTGGTGTGGCTTTACTGAGCCAAGCTTCTCGAACTCGGCTTCCAGTTCTTGTACCTAGAGAATGAAAATTTCATCATGTTATTTGTTAACAAAACTTATGGTATTGTTATTACAATGGATGGTAAAACTTTCTATCATGCTACAGATAGTCAAAACAATAATAATTTTGCTGTTTAAATGAGTAATGATGTTCTCTTAAATAGATTTTTTTAGTTTCTCTTTGGAAGCTTAAAACTAGCTCCAACTTTGCACATCTTGATATCTAAAAGATAGTTTCATTCACATTAATTGATTGGCCGCAGAGCAGAAATGAAGTCTGATCAGAGTCAGACTTGCACTGAAATTCTCAGCTTCCTGAAGTTGTCAAAACAGCTACAATTTATTCAGAATTTCAGCCATCTTTGGAAACAAAAGCATCATTTTGTAACTTATTGTATTCATTCAAATAAGCACACAGTCTCTGATAAGCTGCCCATTAGAATGAATATGGTAATCCATCCCAGCAATTTTTGCTCAATGATACCAACTAGACTAAAACACACAGACATGAAACTAAAAGCAATTTGAAAAGCTTAATAGTAATTATCTTGTCTACTTAGAACTAGTTGATTGCACATTTGCATTCCTGTCCTTTCAATATCATTTCAACCATAAAGAGACTACACCCGGCATACCTGTACAGGCTTTAAGTCTGTGAGTTTTGATTTGATCGCCGGCCCTATCCACCTGTAGATTTCTATGATAAGCTGTTTTGTCTCCTCTCGCACGTTTTTGTCTCTGTCTTCTATGAGTTTTGGTAGGTATTTCACCATTGGTTTTATCTGTACAATCTTGTTGCCAAAATCCCTAGAAAATAATTTTGATAATTTTGAATGAGAGCTCATTGTGATAAAATTATCTTATGCTTTATGCTAATAGTGATGGTACTGTCTGTAAAGAATATCATTCTTATCTGTCTTCCATCAGCTTTGGTAGGTATTTTACCATTAGTTTGATCTGTACAATTTTGTTGCCAAAATCCCTAGAAAATAATTTGAGCAGCTGAATAAGAAAACCAACACCACAAAGTAACTGCACAGCTGATCAGCGTCATTGTTTTCTCACGTTCTTATCTCTGTCTTCTATCAGCTTTGGTAGGTATTTCACCATTGGTTTTATCTGTTGCCAAAATCCCTGAGAGTAATTTAGGACGCCGCATAAGAAAACCAACCAGAGGACCAATGGTCCTGTAAACGCTCACCTGAGATCAGCTGCATATACCAATAAACATGTTTGAATATTATGGTATTTAACTCCAGTGCAGGGGCAGATAAGCCCTTGGGCCATTTTCTTTTTTCAGAATCTTCAATATTCTGTCCATTTGCCAATTTCCTGTTGGCTTTTTCCTTCAAATGACATTTTAACAGTTTTCCCAATTCAGATGCACAGGCAACCCATGTTGACCTTGCCATAAACTTGGTCAAGGTCATCACAGGGTCATGATTTATATATACATTGGAGTACTTTAGCCATCGATGTCTCACGCCAAGTTTCCTTGAAATCAGTCTATTGGTTTCAGAGAAGATGATTTTTGATGGGTTTTTACCATATATGGGCATGGCGGCCATCTTGGTCATGTGACCTAGATTATTTATATACACATTGATTCCCCTATTCTATAGATGCTTCACTTAAAATTTGGCTTTGTTTGGCCAAGCGGTTTCAGAGGAGAAGACGTTTGAATATTATGGAAATATACATGTATATTGCCCCGGGGTGGGGGCACATGAGCCCATGGGGTCCAATTTTTTACAGAATCATTAATATCCAGTCCTACTGCCCATTTCCTGCAAGACTTTCACTTTAAATGGCATTTTAAAAGTTTTCCCCATTCAAATGCATTGGTGACCTATGTTGACCTTCCCGTAAAATAGGTCAAGGTCATCACAGGGTCATGATTTATATACACATTGTAGTGCTTGAGCCATCGATGCTTCGTGCCAAGTTTCGTTGAAATCGGTCAACCGGTTCTGGAGAAGAAGATTTTTGAACGGTTTTTACCATATATGGGTATGGCGGCCATCTTGGTCATGTGACCTGGATTTTTTATATACATATTTGTTACCCCTTCCTATTGATGCTTCACATAAAATTTCGCTTTGATTGGCCAAGCGGTTTCAGAGGAGAAGATGTTTGAATCTTATGGAGATATACATGTATATTGCCCCGGGGTGGGGGCGGATGAGCCCCTGGTGCCCAATTTTTTTCAGAATCATTAATATTCAGTCCTACTGCTCATTTTCTGCAAGATTTTTCCTTTAAATGACAATTTAACAATTTTTCCCATTCAAATGCATTCGCGACCTATGTTGACCTTGCCGTAAAATAGGTCAAGGTCATCATAGGGTCATGATTTATATACACATTGTAGTGCTTGAGCCATTAATGCTTCATGCCAAGTTTGGTTGAAATCGGTCCAGTGGTTCCGGAGAAGAAGATTTTTGAAGGGTTTTTACCATATATGGGCATGGCAGCCATCTTGGTCATGTGACCTGGATTATTTATATACACATTGGTTCCCCCTTCCCATAGATGCTTCATGTAAAATTTGGCTTTGATTGGCCAAGCGGTTTCAGAGGAGAAGATCTTTGAAAATGGTGGACGACGGACGGACGGACGACGGACGGACCGACGGACGGACGCCGGAGCATGGGTATACTATAAGCTCACCTTGTGAGCCTGACGGCTCAGGTGAGCTAACAACATGCACAGGCGAAAACAAAGATGCAGATAAGCTTCAGCTGTGCAGTAACTGTACAGCTGGTCAGCGTCATTGTTTTCTCACATTCTTATCTCTGTCTTCTATCACCTTTGGTAGGTATTTCACCATTGGTTTTATCTGTACGATCTTGCTGCCAAAACATTTTTTTACTCAGTTTTACATCCCTTTCAAGATTATTTCATTCATATGAGATTGGCCAATCAGTTGGTGGAGCGAAAATGGGAGACCTGGCACATTCGCAAGCAGAACTTGGCTTGTCTCGCATGTGCCCCATGTGGGGGCTCGAACCCACACCAGACACAACTTTGAGATGATCAAATGATTGTGTTAATGAAATCAGCGCTCTTAACCACTCGACCACATGAAAATGATTTTTGATTTTTTAAGTGACCTCATTGAGAAAAAAAAAATTATCCTATGCTTTATGCCAATAGTGATGGTACTATCTGTAAGACTGTAAAGAATATGTTACACATTTATACTACTTGAGACCAGTTGTTCAAAATTAACAATGTCGTTAGTTAACATTTCATTAAAATTTCAAATGGCAATATTACAAATACAGTTATTTTCTGATGAAAAAATTTGTGACTCCTTTGCATTGCAGAGCATTCTCACATTTTTTCAACAAAAAATAACGGTGTATTTGCTTTTGAAGTCGATATATAGTTAAGAAAGTGAGGGCTTAACGTCAGCGTTAAGCTAACGAAGTTTTGAACAACAGAGTCCAGATCACCATTTTATTCTCTTACTATTTCTAGATAGCGATATCAATCATGTTTCTATAAAATTATGAGCCTAGAAATATTCTGTAAGACAACAAGCAGTTTGCATGGACCCAATTCAGAAATTCTGAAGGCAGGAGTTTCTCTCAACGTCTCTGACTGGGTTATATTGACAGTATTTTCATCTAACAGAGGTTATGTCAGGTTTGCTAGCTTAATTCTTTTTACAAATCCAAATGTTAAATTTGTGCAAAAACTTCATAAGGACTATTACGGCAGTATTGCCCAAAACATTTCATGTCTAAACAGCCCCAGGTAAAAATACATTTCTTGAAATTTAGTCAAGTTGAAGAGTTTAATCTACTATAATTTGAGCTGCATCATGAGAAAACTGGATTTTTGCAAAGATCAGCTATACAGTTAACGGCACAGCTGATCAGTACCTTTGTTTTCGCTACTCGGATAGTATAACCCCTCTTTAACTTATATCCAAAATTTCAAGCTTCTAGCCTTCTCTTGCAACCATCCAGGCCAGTTTGTGTCAGACCTAGCGGAAAACCCCGAAGATCGGTTTTATCATAACGCGGCTCATCTATTAAGTTTAATACCTTAGCCCTTCCCTCAGGCAAGCAATACAGCCAATCACAACCTTAGGATTCTTGTTGGCCAGCCCTTCTATCAAATCCTCCTCTACGATATCCTGTTTTTCAGCTTCTATGTACAACATGACCACTTCCTTGCCGAGGTCTTTGGTTTTTGTTTTTGCCGAGCTCAGGCATTTTGTAATCACACCATTGACTACATCATGGGCTGTCCTGAAATTAAACAGGCAGTTGTAAATGATATAAATATTTTTCTTGTTTTTCATTGTTTCTCATCTGCTGACTGTATTAATTCTCAAAATTTTTCATTAATTCTGAATTTTACCATTTTTTCTTCCTAAAATTTTATATACTAAAATTACCTATTGAGTAACAGTAAACTGTATAAATTTATTTCATAATATTAAAAGAAAAATATATCTCCAATTTTCCATCAAAACATTTCTATTGTTGCTTACGATCTTTTAAATGCCTCTAATCACATGATTTTATGGAGAAATAAGTTATAACCACCCACTCAACTGTCCTAAAAAGTAGTTTTTAAATGTAGTCAATCTTTACTTACTTTGGTGCTATTGCGGCATTCTCAACAAATGCCTGAACGGCTTCCAGCCCTTTCTCCTGGGCAAAGGCATTTGTATCTGTGACAAACTTCTTCAGGAGCCCAGCATAGTTGGAAAATATTGGACTTTTCTCATCATCCTGACGTTGGAACAATTTTGTTGCCTCTTCGTAGCCAGCGATTCTTGCCTTCCATGACTAAACACAGAGGAAACAATCAAATTAACATACAGCGTAAAGGGACCAGTGATCGATCAAAAATAGCCATGTTTGATAAATTTGCGAATCAGACATGCATTGGAGAATGCATGTGTACATACCATATCCAAGCTTGAACCTTCGCCATGTTTTTCAATATGTTAATTTATGACGTCATCACGTCACATTCTCAGTGACGTCATTTTAACACACCCACCATCATACAGCGTGAATCAGGGTCAGGTGAACCAGTGATCGATCACCATCTTTTTCTCTCCAAAACCGCGGCTAACTTGGAAGGTATTTCCATTTTTAGAAAGAATAATTATTGTTTACCTCTAGCCACGAAACACAGTTTGGAAAATATCAGTGAGTTAAAAGAAATAAAGCAGCGAAATGAGGTGGTCGAAAAGCATAAACGCCCATAGAAACAATGGAAAACTGTTGAAAAAATAGCTTGAAAATCACAGAAATCGTCCATTAATCGCAGCATTATCCGATACAATTTGGAATGTGGATCAGATTTGTTTAGTATGCAGTAAAGTTAAAACAATTAGCCAGTCGGAACGAATGCAGGTTGTTTCATCTTAAAGAATTTATTGAACAATCACCGCTTTTAAGCAGTACAACTAGGACCCCCTCTTCGTAAAGTGCCAGAAAATGCAAGATAGAAAAGCTTTCCAAATAAATTTAAATTAGTGTTTGTAAGGAAATAAAATGCACTTAAGTTGAGACTAGCATAAGATTTACTTCAGGTATCCTTTGAGAATTAATAGCCGATAACCACTAGTTGATCGATCACTGGTCCCTGATCGATCACTGGTCGCCTTACGCTAATAGAAAAAGGCACATATATCATTTTCATATATGCTTGCCATCACATTTCCTAAGTTGAGTAAATTCCATAAAGCCATTACAATATTTCAATTTATTATAAAATGAAACAATCAACATAACATTAATGATTAAAGCTAGGTGGTTCAGGCCTAAACATTTCTTTTTTATTTTGTATGGTTATGGCTTACTTGTACATCTCGGTAATAAAATTTCAGCCGTGTTGGACGAAAGTGAATGTTAATATGATTCTGATTTTTCTTGGATTTCCGAATATATATATATATTTTTTTCTTTTTTTTTCTTTTTGGTCAACTTGGAAAAAGTTTAAGATGTTTTGCCATTGGGAATGGAGCAAATTAAAATTATTTTGACCCCAAAATAGCCTGAAAAGAAACAATGTATACATACCTTATGTTGGACTTTGTCCTCCGTTGACAATTTCATCCATTCTGAGTCGTCTCCCATGGTGTTTCAGGTTCTGGAAAATAACCCTGACAATGTTTATTCGTTACGAAAACACACCCATGCAATATACAGAGATTTTTTTAAAATAATTGAGATAGTTGTAAAAAAAATTCAGTATGATTTTTTTTATATTTTTCTTATATATATTTCATGGTAATCTGCAATTTATTCACCAATTCTGCCGTTTACACAATACGACATATACTTGGCAGTCCAAATCCAAAAATGTGGCTTAGTTTTGGTTTTGTTGGCATTTTTGAGTACATTATTCTACCTATGCTCATAATATTCCTTGGCATGTGCCCAAACTCGAACGGGTGGATGCCAAGTCTGTAAATGACCCTGGGCCACAGAACAAGGTCAAATGTCAAACGAGTGCAAAATAGCAAAAATCTGTAAAAATGAAAATAAACATTATTGTTTTGGAAAATAATGGACTGATTATAGATAACTTGTACTCATGTCATTCCTTGACATGTGTCCAAAGACATAGAGGTGGATTCCAAGACTGCAAATGCTCCTGGGTGACAGAATTAGGTCAAAAGTCAAATGAGTGCAAAATAACAAACGCCCGTTACAATAATCAAGTATTTCTTAAATCAAACATGAACTGACTAAAGACAGCATGTGCTTATTTTTTTCATTGACAAGTGTTTAAACTCATACGGGTATATTCCAAGTCTGTAACTGCCTCTGGGTCACATAATTAGGTCAAATGTCATATGAGTGCAAAAATATCAAAACCTGATATGATAACTAATAGTCTTCTAGCTATCCATACCCCCTCCCCCAGGGGGAATTTTCTACATTATGATTTTCTAAAAGTATATTAAAAAAGCTATCAAATCCTGTTTTCTGCCATCTGGAAGTGGAAGTGTTTGCGTTTTACGCTATGTTCTATTAAAGTACCCTAAACATTCATTTTTTTTTGCGTTTTTGTAATGGGGTTACACAAAGAAAATTGAAGATATCTCAATTATTTGTAATCCTAGACCATTGAACATGGTCTCATTTTAAAGCTTAGACATAGCCCTTTCTTTCAATGATAAGTAATAGAAAATATCTAATTTGCATATTCATGAATTTTCATTAAAACTTTACAATGAATAAGAAGAAACAATTAAAAACCAAGTATCCCATAAACTAATTTCATGCCTAAACTATCATTGCGACTCATTGTAATTCTATTAATACTATTTGACAAATTTGTTGATGTCATGGGCCTAAATAAAATTATCTCATTTGCATTTTCATGAATATTAATGAATATGACGAAAATCAAGATTTACAAAGGGACAATCTATTGCCATTTGAAGGGTTTAGGGTTGGATATCTATAGGATGTACCTTGCACCCTTAGAACAAATGCCCATGAGTGCCAGTTTGGTCAGAGGATCACTTTATTGCACATTTGTGTCATGTAAAATCACAGTGTTCACCTCACCCAAAATAAGCAGAGGAAGTAGTGTGGTACAACTATATTTCTTGGCTACTAATACACCTAGAGAGCAGAAATAGGTATCAAATGATTCCTCTTACAATGCTTGATAACCATGTAATAAGACATAAATATCAAACTGACTTCCTGGTGTTCAAATATTAATGAGAAGTTTATATATTAGAAAAAAATCACAGAAAAATGGAGTATACCAGCATAATTGCTTGCATCTTGTCAACCAAAAGCCCTAAAGAGCTTAAAATGGTATCAAATGATTGATATGACAATAATGACAATATTCTATAACCATTGATATGACAATAATGACAATATTCTATAACCACGTAATAAGATATATAAACAAATCGGCTATCTTAATGCGCAACATTAAAGAGAACATCAGATAATAGAGAAAAATAACAGATAAATGAAGGGGGTCTACCAACAAAATTGCTTATATCTCAGCAACCAAAATCTTTAGAGAGCTGAATTTTATATCAAATGATTGATATGATGATGGTTTATAATTATGTGATAAGATACAAAAAGAATTCGACTTTCTTGGGGTTCAAATCTTGATGAGAACTTCCAATATTAGAGAAAAAAATCACAGAACAATGGAGGGGGTATACCTACAGAAATGTTTATAGCTCAGCAACCAAAAGACTTAGAGAGCAGAAATTGGTACCAAATAATTGCTATGACAACATTCTAAAACCATGAAATAAGACATATAAATAGTCAGACTTTCATGTTGTTCGAATATTGACTTTTTTGGGGTCAAAATTTTGAATTTCCATATTTTTTGGGGTTTTCAGAAAAACTAGTTATTTTTAGGGTAGTGAGCTTTTTATGGATATTTTTTTTGGGTCATGCCTTTTCTGAATTATTTTTTTTGGGTCATCTATAATTCTAAGTAATTTTTTGGGTTTTGCACATTTTTGGTCTAAAATGTCTAAGTGGGTAGTATAATCAGAATTATGATAAAGTGACAAAGTGTAAAAAAATATGAACATTATTGTCAAAAGCCAATCTCACATAAGCAAAAATCCCTCGGTGTAGACTTGTGTTTAATTGCGAAAACAAGTTCTGGTTTGTTTCATTTATTGTTTTACACCCTAGTAAATATGTCATGCATTAGCTGTTGACATGGATGTGACGCAATAAATAAAACAAAAATAATTCAACGTCAGTGTACGCCGAGTGGCTTACACTTATGTCTTACAAGGCCTTAAGATTCAATTTTGTTTGCGACCATGCCTTATGACTGGTCTCGGTGAAATTTTGGAAGCTTGATCATGATGATGTTGTTTGGATTGCAAACCAAATGGAATCAAAACCACCATAAGACTTACACTTTGAGAATAAATAAAATCTTTAAATCTTATCCAACTTGGTATTTACTTCATAGTTCCTACATATACTAACTGTATTGTGACGTGTTCTGATGGTTGGTTGATTTGGGATTTGACATCCCACCAACAGCTTAGATCATATGGATGTGATAAAATTTCATCAATAGGCATAAAAAAAGATGAATAATTTTTTGGGGTAAGCTTAAAGTTCAAGTATTTTTTTGGGTATGCCTGATAGGACTGGTATTTTTTGGGGTGGTCTGTAAATCTCAGTAATTTTTTGGGTTTGGGGGTATAAGCTGGGGCCTCGCCTATGTATCCACAAAAAATGAGAGTACCCCCCCCTGGGGTATACCTACAGAAATGTTTATATCTCAGCAACCAAAAGCCATAGGGAGCAGAAATTGGTATCATATGATTGCTATGACAATATTCTACAACAATGTAATAAGGTATACAAACAAGCTGACTATCTTGTTTCTCAAATATTTAAGAAAACTTAAGATATAGGAGAAAAATCACTGGCAAACGAAGGGGGTATACCAATAACATTGTTAATATCTCAGTGACCAAAAACTCTAGAGAGCTGAAATAGGTATCAAATGATTGCTATAATAATGTTCTATGATACTGTGATAAGAAACATCAATAATCTGACTTTCTTGTTGTTCGAATAGTGATGAGAACTTTAAATATTAGATAATAATCTCAGAAAAATAGAGGGGGTATACCAACGGAAACGTATATATCTCAGCAACCAAAAGTCATAGAAAGCTGAAAATGGTATCAAAAGATTGCTATGATAATATTCTTTAACCATGTTATAAGATATTATAACAAGCTTACTTTCTTGTTTCTCAAATATTTAAGGAAACTCAAGATACAGGAGAAAGATCCTTGGCAAACGAAGGAGGGTTACCAATAAAACTGCTAATATCTCAGTGACCAAAAGTTCCAGAGAACTGAAATTGGTATCAAATGATTGCTAAGATAACATTCTATAACCATGTTGTAAGGCACACAAACAATCTGACTTTCTTGTTTCTCGAATATTGATAAAAACTTTAAATATTAGTGAAAAACCACAGAAAAGTTGATGGGGTATACCAACAAAATGTTTTATAACTTAGCAACCAAACGTCCTAGAGAGCTGAAATTGATATCAAATGATTGTTATGATAATGTTCTACAAATCTTGTTGTTGAATATTGATGAAAACTTAACATATTTGATAAAATTCACAGAAAAATAGAGGGGGTATACCAACGGAAACGTTAATATCTCAGCAACTATAAGTCCTAGAGATCTGAAATTGGTATCAAATGATTGCTATGACAATAATGGATAACCATGTAACAATATATATGACCAAGCTGACTATTCCAATGCAAAAATTTACGAAAACTTAAGATTTAAGAGAAAAAAACACAGGCAAATGCAGGGGACTATACCAATAAAATTGGCAATATCTCAGCAACCAAAAGCCACAGAGAGCTGAAATTGGTATCAAATGATCATTTTCTATCCACAATTGATAAAAAAAGTACCTAAAAGATCTTTATCCCCATCAGAATTCCACTGACACTGATGTTTATACAGACAATTTTAAAAGGGCATGAAAATAAGCATTTTTTGCACTAAAGTGACCTTTGACCTAAGTCTGCATTACTTTGTTGTAACAATTGTAACTGATTACACCATACAAATGTATTAGGTGTAATTTGGGGTGTTTTTACACACACACACAAAAAAAAAGAAAATATTTCATAAGATACTGCTATAATGTTGAAATATCTTAAATTTTGCACTTAGTTGACCTTTGACCTATTTTTGGGACTCTGGGGCATTTTCAGACTTGGCATCCACCCTAGCGTGTATTGTTACACATTAAGGTACACATTGGGCATGGATGCCAAAATGTACCCAAAAATGCCAACAGAAAAATATTTGGGGGGCTTGGGAGGCCAACTAATAGACCAATTCTTTCGTTATGACAAAGATTCAACAAGTTGTGCTTCAGACTCCCTTGCACATGCAAAATGCCTATACAAAATGATTTTTGGGCATAATTATTTTATTTAATTAATTGTAGCCTTAGTGAACCGATTTTCAAACTTTTTGTGGCACTTTTTAGGACTCATGGGTTGTAAAAAGATGGCATGGTCATATTTTCTTGTGGTGTTTCAGAAAAGAGAGATTTCGAAAAATGCATTTTCTGAAAGATGGTGTTCAGATAGCGTTATAAGGATATGGCGAGTGTAAGAACAAGGAACATATTGGCATTAAGACAGCTCTATGTTTTGGTCTACTATTAGTATTCAGACAGTAGAGGACTCGACTGTATATTTTAGTCTTCTTTTTAAACAGGTACATAAACAGTCAGAAAAAAGATACCCAAGGTATTCCCCCGTTGAAAAAGAGAAATGGAAGTGGAATAGCTCAATCCGAATTTGAGAGGCGGAAGAATTTAATGGTCAGTTCTCGGATGTTTTCACTAAAAGTGAATACAAACAGGTCCCTCTTATGGATAGATCTGCCCCATTCATGCATGATATTGTGGTCACAAAGGAAGGGGTGACCAAACTTCTCAAAGGTCTAAACCCGTCTAAAGCCTTAGGGCCTGACGAGCTTCATCCCAGAGTCCTAAAGGAACTGGCTATGGAATTAGGGCCGGTATTCGCCCATCTCTTCCAGCAGTCAATTGATACAGGTGAAATTCCTAAAGAATGGTCTCTTGCTAATATTTGCCCCCTGTTTAAGAAGGGTGACAGGTCACTTGCCCGCAATTACCGCCCTGTTTCTTTGACATGCATTCCTTGTAAGCTTCTTGAACATATTGTATGCTCTAATATTATGGCCCATCTTGATGAACATGAACTCCTGTCGGACAGGCAACACGCATTTAGGAAATGGCATAGCTGTGAAACTCAGTTGACTACAGTGATAAATGACTGGGCCAAAATCTTAGACAAAAAAGGCCAGGTCGACACTTTTATACTCGATTTTGAAAAGGCTTTTCGATACTCCTCCCCATGAACTCCTTAAAAGCAAATTGTTCAGCTATGGAATAGGTGGAACAACACTGAATTGGATAAATGCTTTCCTTTGTTTCAGACAACAAAGGGTAGTGGTTAATGGTATTAAATCGGATTGGGCTCCAGTTGTGTCGGGTGTCCCTCAGGGCACCATTTTCGGCCCCTTGCTGTTTTCCTTGTATATAAATGACATCTCAGCAGACATCGAGTCTGAAATAAGACTCTTTGCTGATGATTGTGTTTGCTATCGTGAAATCAAGAATGAAGAGGATACATTGAAACTTCAAAGAGACATTGATCGCTTAGGCAGTTGGGCTAGAATTTCAACCCGTCAAATGCAACATGATGCAGCTGACAAATAAACGGTCTAGTAAGATACAGGCTAACTACACCCTTGAGGGCACTTTACTGGAAAACGTTGAAAGCATAAAATACCTGGGTGTAACTATCACCAGTGATTTGAAATGGAATACTCATATTTCCAATGTTTGTACAAAGGCTAACAGAACTCTCGGATTCTTGAGGAGAAATTTGTATTCTTGTCCCCCAGATGTGAAAGAAGCAGCTTATAAAGGACTGGTGCGGCCGGTCTTGGAATATGGAAGCTCAGTTTGGGACCCTCACACTCATGGCCTCCAGGAAGAACTGGAAAAGGTCCAAAATCGTGCGGCAAGGTTTGTGACGGGAAATTATGTTTCTGAAACTGGGAGCATGACTGGCATTTTAGGTCAACTGAAATGGGAATCTCTTAAGAAAAGGAGGAAGGATAGTAGACTGATATTGCTATACAAAGGTTTAAAGGGTAAAGCCAGAATACCCACAGATGACCTTATCCCAAAGAATAGGCGTTGTAGAAATCAACACTCTTTGGCTTTTCAGATACCTTCAGCTAGCAAAGAAGCGTACAAAACTAGTTTCTTTCCACAGACTATCAGGGACTGGAATGACCTCCTGATTCACTTGTCTCCTCTGCTGAAATGTCTGATGACTGTGTGTCCAAGTTCGCTTCACTCGTGCGTTCAAGGGACTAATTTCTCCCCCATCCGAACCCCCTGGTGAAAAAATGTCATTTGGCGTGTCACCAGTAAACTATTCAGATTCAGAACTCCATGTGCTTTCACTCTTGCTGGATGCCATACGTGTGGATATCATATGTACAAAATACAGTGTTTATAAGTTTCCACATTAAATATTGCACAAAAATTGCATTTTCTTCACTATTACCTTCCCCACCCACTTTTTTACAATGGGCAAAAAATTATAAAATATGATTTATCAATATGATGCATAAGTTATCGATTGAAAGCGTATTTGACAGTATGTGGACAACTATGAAGCACTTGATAAATCAATCTCACAAGCCGATCGTGTAGAAGACACATGTATTCAGCCAAAATAGTGATGAGAAAATTTTCTATGAACTCATTCACCGTTTTTGAAATATGTTTTGTAACGCGAAATTTGATTGGACAAGAAGTAAACAGTATTCAGACGTTTCGAGTCTGTTCCCCTGCGATGTATTTTCCGCCAGCCGAGGCACACCCCAATAACGTGACATGACATTTTTTATTCAGTTTTACGTCCCTTTCAAGATTATTTCAGCTCATATGAGACGGTTGTAGGTTGGGTGAAAACGGGAGAACCCCCAGAAAAACACACACGCAAGCAGAACTTGCCTTGTCTCACATGTGGCCAGAGCGGGGTTCGAACCCACACCAGTTACAGCGGTGAGATGATCCAGAGACATATACAGATTTATTATCTTAGACTATGGATGATGTACAGGGAGACTTTTCAAGGGCCACCACACGGCACAACACCAACTGCAGTAATAGCAAATAACCAGAGGACCAATGGACCTGTAAACGCTCACCTGAGTTCTGCTGCATATACCAATAAACATGTTTGAATATTATGGTATTTAACCCCAGTGTAGGGACAGATGAAGCCCTTGGGCCATTTTCTTTTTTCAGAATAATCAATATTCTGTCCATTTTCCAATTTCCTGCTGGCTTTTTCCCTTCAGATGACATTTTCACAGTTTTTCCCATTCAAATGCATGGGCAACCCATGTTGACCTTGCCATAAACTGGGTCAAGGTCATCACAGGGTCATGATTTATACATACATTGTAGTACTTAAGCCATCGATGCTTCACTCCAAGTTTCATGGAAATTTGTCTATTGGTTCAGAGAAGAAGGTTTTTGAAGGAAATTTACCATATATGGGCATGGCGGCCATCTTGTTCATGCGACCAAGGTTATTAATATACACATTGGTTCCCCCATCCTATAGATGCTTCAGATAAAATTTGGCTTTAATTGGCCGAGTGGTTTCAGAGGAGAAGATGTTTGAATATTATGGTAATATACATGTATATTGCCCCAGGGTGTGGGCATATAAGCCCTTGGGTCCATTTTTTTTTTTCAGAATCATTAATATTTAGTCCTACTGACCATTTCCTGCAAGATTTTCACCTCAACTGACTTTTTAAAAGTTATCCCCATTCAAATGCATTGGCGACCTATGTTGACATTGTCGTAAAATAGGTCAAAGTCACCACAGGGTCATGATTTATATACACATTGTAGTACTTTAGTCATAATACTTCATGCCAAGTTTCTTTGAAATCAGTCCACCTGTTTTGGAGAAGAAGATTTTTGAAGGGTTTTTACCATATATGGGCATGGCGGCCATCTTGGTCATGTGACCTGGATTTCTTATGTACACAATGGTTCCCCCTTCCTATAGATGCTCCATATAAAATTTGGCTTTGGTTGGCCAAGCGGTTTCAGAGACGAAGATCTTTGAAAATGGTGAACGACGGACGACGACGACGACGACGAGTCGACGACGGACGGACGCCGGGTGCCTCCATATCCTATAAGCTCACCTGTGAGCCTTCGGCTCAGGTGAGCTAAAAATACAAATGAGATCCTTTAAGAGCAGTGAACATATTAATGAGAAAGGGATGGGCCATACCCGCCGCGGTCTAGAGTAGACTGGCTAATTCTGCATGTTCTGATGCAGAAAAAATGAAAGATGCAATGATTTGATTGTGTAAATAAATAGTAAAACGTACTGAGATGTGAATCTAAACCGATAATAATTAATTTTCTTATTTCTCAAAATACCCACGCTGATCTCAAAGGACCTAAAGGAAATATAATCTGCATTATGGATGATGTACGAGGAGTCTTTTAGAGTCTTTTGCAACTTTCATCTTTAACACATCCAGACTACATGAAATACACTTACTGTATCCCAAACTAGGTCTTTAAGGGATTCAGAACCCTAAACCCCCTAATTAGTCCCATATGGGGCCAATATAGGTATACACAAAGCATGTGGGTTTGCCTCGAAAAAGCCCATATAAAATCCATATACATGTATGCATGTTGAACGTATCTGGGATCAGTCTTGGTCCAAGTATAAAATCTTCCTGAGTAAGTTTATATGTGTGTTTATGGTGTTTTGGGCGCGATTTAGTGAGGTGTTGGATATTGTTGAGGAGGTTTGGGGTGTTTTGAAGTGGTGTAATTTTTTGGCGTTTAGGGAGTTTGAGGTGTTGGTGTGATTTATGATAAGGTTTAGGTATTGTGTCGCTAAAATATCTGAATTGTGATATAATAAAAGTGCTTTGAGATGGTTTGAATGTATTCTGGGTGGTTTGTGGTTTCCACGGTCCCACTTTCAACAGTGTAGTCGATACAAAGACTAGTATTATCCAAATGGAGCATTACTGATAAATTTTAAACGTACGCTTTCTTAGTGAGTAAATACGACTCTCCCCCATTGGCTGCCGAAAAGATTGTTAAAATGATACAGATGGTGCGTTTGTTCGGGTTTAACGTCGCCTTCAACATTATCTGTCATATCACGACGGTGTCTGGTTGTGACAGGGAGCTCAATGCTCACTTTTACAGTGCTGCCTCACTGTGGTATCAGATCCCAGACACTTTTACCTGATACCACCCCCAGTCACATTATACTGACACCGGAGCGACCAGTCCTAGCCCTACCCCGAAAATCCGAGTGTCAAGCGGGGAGGAACTAGTACCATTGTTAACGACTTTGATATGTCGCGGCGGTACCGATTGTAACTTTACAAATGTAACCAATTGGAAGTACCCCCAAATGCACGCTAGGATATGGAAAGAGATTTTGCACGCCAGCGGATTTGACTTCAGGTTCGAGATGATGATCCCGACTTAAGATTGTTTTACAGAAGGGAGGGACCAGACCACGGGTTTAGGTAACGGTATAAACTCTTGCGTCTCTAGTCGGATCCACTGGGATTAAATGGTAGCATTCTCAGTTTGAGTAGGTGCTGGTTGTTGAGTCTACGTTTCTGTCTCACCGAAGTGCCAAAGTCTTTTTTATGTTTAATTGACGATCTATAAGCTTTATTATTATCCGTACAAATTGTTTTGAAAACAGTCTACATGTGAGGATAAAATCGATTTAAGCCACCCAGTGGTTACCATTACAAGACGGTTCTGTTATGATTTATCTTCGAGTGTTCTGTTATTCTGTCTACCCATTAAATTTAATGCCAATTAAATTAATGCAATATAATTATAAGGCCAAACCAGTTTCTGTCATTGAAGGTAAATGTCACAAAGATTAAACACATGTTGTGATTTGTCTCATTTTACTACATGTACTCACGTAATCTGTATCAGTGATGTTAAATACAAGGCGTCAATAGGTGGATTCTTTTGACGCATCTCGATTCTGGTTTCGTTTGGTGTTGATTGGATGTGTGGCATAGCAAACAGCACAGGACTTACATGGGTGCTCTCCAAATATTGATTAAGTCTTGATTTGTGCGTTTTCAGGGGGAACACTTTCAGTGAGTGAATTCCAGTTATTAACTACCCTAATACTGAAACAATTTGCTCAGACATTTATCCGATAAAAGGTGAAACCCAGGATCGAACTCAAGATCTCTGGTTTACATGCCAAGTGGCCTCACCACTACACCACGAAGTGTTCTCCCGTATTCGCTCTAATTAGCGCAAAGTGGCTCAACTTTTCAGAGTATTTGAAAAGTTATGGTAACAAAATAGTGACCTCTACGAATGAAAACACCACATATAAAACTACAGAAACTATAACAATGTCGAAAATATCAATTTTAATGTCATTTTTAAAATACTTAAAACGTTGCTAAATAGTGTTTGATGCAGCAAATATGTTATTGATGTGTAAAATTTTTGTGTAAAATACCAATACTGCTGGTCGAGCAGTGTGTGCTTGTGCACATATGTATGTTTTTCGGAAACGACCAGGATATGCGTTTATTGATGCATATGCGCTAATTAGAACGAATATCCGATACGGTTCTTGAAAGGGGACCAACCCGTCCGAGATGTCCCGGACTGTAGAAATTTGGGAGGTGACCCGCAACCATCTCGTTGGGCACTCAGATGGACCGCACGTTTACTATACCAATAGTCAAATATGCCACCGCTTACGTCCTTCACAAATAAAAATTGGCAACCATGGCAGATATGTCAACAACAAACGGAAAACCCAAATTACCACCTTTAACATCGAAGTCAGGCACAGAGACCGATGCTCCACCAAAGAAGAAGGTTGTCAAGAAAAAGAAGAAGCCTGTTGAAGACGGAGAAACAACCAAAGAGGTCTCTAAAGATGATGGTGAAGTGAAACCAACCCCAAGAAAAAAGAAAGCTGCAAGTGCCAGCTCGACCACAGAAGCTGGAGGGGAAACTGCAGCACCCAGAAAGAAAAAGAAAGTTGTGAAACAGACATCAGAGCAGCAAGAAGTAGATCCTGCATCTGCAAGAAGCGCCGCTAGTGCTAGCCAAGGAGAGGTTTGTGTTGTGTTGACGTGTTTGAACCTGTTGAAATTATCTCCCTTTGACCAAAGTCTTTACTTGTGCGAATTATTATAAGCATACATGTTTGCTACCATGACTAGGGCACTCATCAATACAAATTTTCGCAGGCTCTTGAAATATTTGATACTGTATAAATCAAATTATTGTTCGAGAGTTGGTCCCGTTCGAGAAATGGTACCAGGAGGCTAGCCTAATACACTTATACACAGGTACAAACACTACGTCACAAACCACGTGGTCTATAAATCAAGGTAAGTCATGTGACCTTCACTTGACCTCTTTTCACTTCCGGGTGGCAAAAAAGCCACCTCGGGTCAATGAATGTGTAATGAATTGTAATGTTTTGATCTCAGAGGTTTTGATGTATAAAAGTGTGAAATAATGTCAAAATATTACTTATTCATAACAAATATGTTTGTTCAGTAATTGTTACTTGTTTCTTATTTAGTATTATAAGTATTTAGCATTTCCTCCCATGCGGAATTAGCCCGGGAATTAGAGAATATGAATTTAAAAGGTTTGCATCTCAGTCTATAGATGAAATATTTACACGGTAGAAATCAGATATCAACGTTAAATAATTTTACGTGTTTGAATCAAGTTTAAGTTCCCACAAAAAGAAAGAAATAAAAAATAAAATAAAAATAACTTAAATAAGGCATATCTTAAGCCGTCAGATGGGTGCTCTCTCTCTCTCTCTCTCTATCGCACACAATTTAAATTTGTCTTGCATGCGGTGAAATAATAAAACCACTTACATTATTTTCAGTCCGTGAAATAAATCTGATTTATTCACAAATTAAAATTACTTTATGTTTAGTGTATCCATTTTTATTTACGACACTGGAATCATGATTATCTTTTGCTAATCTATGCAGTATCAAGTCCTTTTATGATATTTTGAGTGACTAAACACACATGCCGGCTGCCCCGGGGGACTTCATTATAATCCCTTTCATTCATATTGTACCCCAAGAATGTGTCGTTTCTTTGAAGAGGGTGTCATAAATAATAATTAAAGAAGCCGATTATCATGGGCATCGTAATTTGAGATGTGTCATAGGCTGTCTTCAATGGCTGAAACCGCGTTTCAAATTGGTTATTATCATTAATATATATATGTATAGCCTTTAATAGATTTTAGTTAAACTGGACCAAGTTATATTTCAGTGGGATTATTTAAACATAATGTGATCAAGAGTTGATGTTCTTAAGAATGTAAAAGATGGAGAAAAAGATAAAAAGCACTAAGATAAATGCACTTTAATTTCTAGTTTCGGTACAAATAAGGTTGGAAAAAAGGAACAAAAACTATTAATTTATTTTTTTATTTGTTTATTACCTATTTTTCCCCCATTATGAATGATTTTTTAGTCTGATTGCAGAAACGTGGCCACATGGTTGGCGCAAATTGTTAATTAATTATAAGTTATATCTATGTAACACATATTTTTGTTTGCGCGTATCCAACATCATTTAGGATACATTAGATGCCCAAGAAAGTGCGAGAAATGAAATTGTTTTTAAAAGAGCAAACAAATCAATGAATACAAATGCCAAAAATAATTTGTAATTTTGTATTTAGATGTCATCGTCTTTCCGTGATTGGATGGCACCACACATTACTCAGTAATGTATGTAAACAACATTGAACTGGAAATGTTTTTGCCACCCGGAAGTGAAAGTTTTAACCACAATGAGTTAACCACTACGTCATTGAGGTCAAGGTCAAATAATGTAAACAATAACATTGTACCTGTGTATTATCAAATTTTATGTTATATATGTATATGGAAAACCATGATTGTCTCTTAGTTTCCTTTTTTTATTTTCAGGATGTTAGTGGAAGTAAAGCTAGTCTAATTGCAAAAGGAACGCCTCGTAAGAAAAAAGTGAAAAAGAAGGTAAAGAAGAGCCCAGTCCTTGGGGAATCTGTAGAGTTCTTCGACAAAACTCTGGTGGAAGATCTGAAGGTTATTCAAGATGATATTATTGCTTCTGAAAAGAGTAAGAAGGAAGAAAAAGAGTATGGTCAACAGCCGTACTCTGTAGCGTCTAATATACCTAGAAGCCAGCCGACAGAGAAATTCTATATTGAGACAGACAGTGAGTTTAAATTTTGTGACTTACATTTTTAGATAGTGGCCACATGTCAGTCATTCACATGCATTAGTATTTTCTTTAAAGTATCAAGAAAATGAAAAAAAAAATTAAATAAAGGAATAAAATACATACAGATTTGTTATATACATGTAATTAAGCTGCTGTTTTGGAAATCTTTTTTTCTGTCTGCCGCAGAGCTGTTTGGCAGACTGCAACTTCCTACCAGGAAAAAATGTTACTTTTTGCCGATATCTTATCATAGCATACAAGGCTTTTTCTGACCTTTTTGTTAAATTTTTGGTACTGATGAAATTGGGAAAAAATTGTGTGATTTTGGGGGAAAATAGTGCAATTTTTAGCAAAATTGGGAAAGTTTACCTTTTAAATTGGAATTTTTCTGCTAAGTGGGAATGTTCCAGGTCAATTGGGAATTTTTTCAGCCAATTGGGAAAAAATTTGGTACCAAAAACTGGACCCAGTTTTGTATAGAGAAAAAGCCCTGGCATACTTGGCCATTTTTGATGGACATTTGTCTGACAGTATGAAATGTTTGCCGAATATAATGAAATTTTTCTGGTTTTGTCTGTCAGATCAGCAAGTTTTCACAAGACTGCTTTAAGCTCTCAGAGTACTGGCTAACACCCAGGAAGTGCTGGCTCTGTCCAGACAAGACTGAAAAATTGTTAACTGATACATTAAACCATAACCAAACCAAAATTTTGACTGTTTGTGTTTTTCTTTTCAGGAGGTTTCAGGGGAGAGAATAAGAGCAAATTTGCAAAGCGAGTCGCCGAGGAAGAAGCCGAAAAGGCTATTGTACATGAAGAGCCGAAAAAGACCACTATAGCATTTGCATTGAGAACTCAAAAAGTGCTACGGACTATATTCCTGTTTTTCCATGGAATCCTTGCTGGGTTTTCCGTGTGGCATATAGTAATGGCATATATTCTGTTGGACTTCGGCTATGAAGACTTTATAGAGCATTACAGAGTTTTAGCTATGCCGGTGCAGTGTGTGTTTTATCTTCTTTTAACAGTATGTTTGGTGTCAGTTTGTGATAGGTAAGCAATTTGTAAACATTATAAGGTATTATTATAACCAAATGTCAAAATTTGTGCTTTGTGGGAGCGCAGTGGCCAACTGGGACAACATCAGACAGGAAATTGAGATGTCCTATGTTGAACCCCTCTGGGGTTTCTATGTGTCCTTGAGCAAGACACATTAATGCAATTAGTACTGGCTAATACCCTGATGGTTTTGGCTTCATCACAACATGACTGAAAAATTGTTGACTAGGACATTACACTACTGCACCACAAAAGCAAGATGTCTAGCTTTTCTCCAGGAAGTGACCCACTAGCTAGCTTCAGCCTAAAGATGCACTACAGGAAGTGACCCACTAGCTAGCTTCAGCCTAAAGATGCACTACAGGAAGTGACCCACTAGCTAGCTTCAGCCTAAAGATGCACTACAGGAAGTGACCCACTAGCTAGCTTCAGCCTAAAGATGCACTACAGGAAGTGACCCACTAGCTAGCTTCAGCCTAAAGATGCACTACAGGAAGTGACCCACTAGCTAGCTTCAGCCTAAAGATGCACTACAGGAAGTGACCCACTAGCTAGCTTCAGCCTAAAGATGCACTACAGGAAGTGACCCACTAGCTAGCTTCAGCCTAAAGATGCACTACAGGAAGTGACCCACTAGCTAGCTTCAGCCTAAAGATGCACTACAGGAAGTGACCCACTAGCTAGCTTCAGCCTAAAGATGCACTACAGGAAGTGACCCACTAGCTAGCTTCAGCCTAAAGATGCACTACAGGAAGTGACCCACTAGCTAGCTTCAGCCTAAAGATGCACTACAGGAAGTGACCCACTAGCTAGCTTCAGCCTAAAGATGCACTACAGGAAGTGACCCACTAGCTAGCTTCAGCCTAAAGATGCACTACAGGAAGTGGACGGATTCAACAACATAAATACCACAACAGGACAGCCTTGTAACAGTCTGTAAAGAATTTACTGGAGAGCTTTAATCAATTTTACATGGCCCTTGGTCGTAATGTTCCAAGAATAAGAATTTGTTAGGCTCTGATATGTTAATCTAAATCACATTTGAGCCGCCTCGTGGGAAAACCAACAATGTGGTTTCTGAACAGGTCCGACACAAACCGGGCTGTACAAGCACAGAAAAGAGCTAGAAGCTTGAAATTTCGGATTTAAGTAGAAGAGGAATTGTACTATCCGTATAGCGAAAACAAAGGCGCTGATCAGCTTCGCGGTTACCGCGAAGCTGATCTGCGTCTTTGTTTTCGCCTATGCAGATTGTTGGTTTTCCCATGAGGCGGCTCATTTGTGAGAAAAAAAAAGGGAAAATTAAATTATGGCAAACTTTTCTGAACTTACAGTAACTAACTGTATAATTTCAGATTTGATATTGCAAATCCAAGACGGAGCTTCGTTGTTCGTGCTCTCACACTACAGAATGGCACAGTTTCGGTGATTATTTACCTAGCGGCCCTGGTTCTTAGTCTCTCCAATGCTGCCATAGAGGACAAGATATATCTCCACGACTACAACCCCATGCTGTGGAACAATACAGCGGTAAGTTTGGGAAAATCTAAAAATATGGTATTGCATTTACTTTTACTAAAAAGTTTGATGAACAGTTGTTTCCTTCAGACCAAAAAATGGCACAGTTTTTCCTACGTGTGGAGGAAGAAAAGGAAAAATAAATCAGTTACAGGAAATCGGCAAGTCAAAGTCAATTATTAAAGGGTAAACGGAATAATGCTACCATAAAGTCCCTAAATTATCAGTAGTCTTTCTATATACACAGATTGTTTTTCTAATTAAATGTGGTGATGTGTACTGTCACCTCCAAATGGTGCAAACAGATTTACAAGCAATGAAAAATAGGATAAGGAGCAATCTGGTCTTTGTTTGCACTAGTTTTTTTGCCAAGACTTGTCTGTCAGAAAATGTAGATTTGAAGTAATTAGAATTTTGTTGATATTTCAGCAAATCAATTCTGATCTGACAACCTGGAGAAATCTCAACACCGCTAGGGGGAGTTTAAGCATTCTGGGTTGGTTTGTATTGTCGCTAGCACCAGTAGCGGACAGACTGACAAAGAATTTGAAAGAAGCCGATGAAAGTGATCTTCTTGGCACAGATGTGGAACTTAGCAAAGCTTGAATAATGATCAGTAATGGAAAACTAATCAAATTTAATGGAAAAAATTCAGAGAAATACTGGGTGCTGCTTCATGTTGTGAATTACTGTATATTCAGAAATAATCATGAGGACTTTATTAAAATTTTCAAAATTATTTGCAAATTTGAACCTTGGGAATCCATAGTGATACCACAGTAAAGATCATAGCATAGTAACATGAGACAAAAGCCTCATCAATGCTTTTAATCACATTTAGTCTGGCTGCAGTATTAAAATGATTTCTTAAACTTTATTTAGGTAATATCTCATATTTCTCTACTATGACAGTATGCCATAATTTCAAAGCATAAAGCTGACTCCCTTCTAATTTTGTGGCAAAGCAGGCTGGTTTTAAGTACATGTATTCCTTAGTTTTCTCCAGCTTATTTTGTCATTGTCTGTGATATTGATTCATTCCGTCCATTACATTTGGTTGTTCTTCATGGAATATTTTATAATTTTTGGTGTAAATAGCTGTCTCAGAACTTGTCGACTTGAATCTCTCAAAAAAGACGTGCTTTCTCAAAAGCATGATTATGTGAGCAAATAGTTATTTTTATAAACCAGTAGGTTTAGACATGCATGTACTAGAATTTCTGTGTATTTTAAGAGTATAGATTTGTATACAATATGTGTCTATGTCTGTAATAGCTAGTAACTGAATTTAAGTAACAAAATAAAAGATTTATATGACATAGACCTTTTTATTTTAACTATATTTTCTACTTCTACTTCTTACTCCCAACAATCAATTTCTGATTACTACTGGGAGGCGATATATATACTACACAGAAAAGTGATAAACAGTGCACCCTGGTTGAACCACTTTCTTGTAAACCATGGGTCGCGAGTTCAATTATGGGCTCCTATATTCTTTCAGATGATCCCTTAAATCAAGCTCATGTCTCCATATAACCTTTAAAGCTTAGTTGCTCGTAGGACATTCAATCCCAAATAAACAAAATCGACCTATCACACTGGGTCTGTCCCCTGACCTGGTTGGTTTGTTGAAAATGGGTTAAAAATGATATTCCCAAAATAAGACATAGCAGATATGAGCCGCGATGCGAGAAAACTGGTCTTCGGGGGTTTTCGACCTGGTCAGACATGAACCAGCCTATGCAGCTACAAAAGATGGCTAGAAGCTTGAAATTTCTGATTTAGGAAGAAGAGGGGTTGTCCTATCTATTTAGTGAAAACAAAGGCCCTGATCAGCTGATCTGCGCCTTTGTTTTCGCATAGGCAATAATCTGGTTTTCTCATGACGCAGCTCATATCTTTGACTATGCGGCTGTTCAATTTGTTTTTGCTTTGTGGTTTAACATCCCAGTCAACAATTTTTCAGTCATGCTGGAATGAAGCAACCACTTTCTGAGTATAAACCAGTACCATGGGGATTTTATATGTCTTGCTCAAGGACTCAACTCTGTGCTTTGGTTAAAACCCAGGTCCTCTAGATTTAGAGGTCGACACTCTACCACTTGGCCACTATTCTCCCCATTGACTGTATTAAAACTGGTATCTCATTATGGTATAAAAATGACAAAAAACATATTGGGTCAATATTTATTCTTCATAGCTATTGCTACACAGCAAACAATATCATTATACACATATATCGAGCATCTTTATAGGAAAATCAACAGTGTGTTTGTGTCAGTTTTGACCAGCCATTTGTTGCCTGCATTTAGAAAGCTTTTGTTATCTAAAAATTAGCTCAGATGTACAGAATAATTAATGTGAACAAATATCACATTGTTGATTTTCCTATAGTGCGGCTTTCTATCATGTACACTGTCTTTCATATGTCTCTTCACTCATTGATCATTCATTGACTTGCATTGTTACTTGAACTGAATCATGAGAAAAATTTGTTTTGAGAGTTTTGCCGGTTCAAACACAAACCAGGTTGTACATCCAATGATAATTAGGGTTTGGGCATTACAATTTGAGCCGCAACATGAGAAAACCGGTCCCAGGTCCGACATAGACCGATCTGTACAGTCACAGAAGAAAACTAGAAGCTTGAAATTTTGGTACAGTTCAACCTCATTATAACATGCCTCGCTATAGTGCGGTTTTCAATATAACACGGCCATGTCATGGCTCCCAATTTGATTATTTTGCTATATGTCTATTATAAATAACCTCGTTATAATGCGGTTCACTTGTAACACGGTCTGTTTTCATGGACCCCAAAGATAGCGTTATAATGAGGTTGGCCTGTACAAGTAATGTAATGAGGAGGAATAGTACTATCCATATGGCAAAAACAAAGAAGCTGATCAGCTGTGCAGTTACTACACAGCTGATCTACCTTTGTTTTCACATATGCAAAAAGCTCATGACACAGGTCATTTGTGGATTTAGTAAGTACCTACATGTATGTAGCACAAAGGTGCTAATCAACTCGACAGTTATAGCTATTTGTCCATCTTTCGGCATGGAATTAAACGTACAATGATTGAATAAAGAGACATTTAAAAGTCGGTGTACAAGTATGCATATAAAAGTCATCAACATGGCATTTGATTCTGAACAGACTAGCTGCATATAATGTGTAAAACAACCGTAAGAACATTCTTGAACATAGTGTTTTTAAAATGGAGTGAGTGTATTTTTCCCCAACCGGTATCGATATAGAGACAGTTATTGTATGAATTGAGCCGCATCATGAGAAAACCGGAGTTTTGTCTATGCGAAAACAAAGGCGCAGATCAGCTTCGCAGTAACTGGGAAGCTGATCGGCGCCTTTGTTTTCACTACAAGAATAGTACAATTCCCACTCTACTTAAATCCAAAATTTCAAGCTTCTATCTTTTTTACGAGACTGTACAGGTTGGTTTGTGTCAGAACTGGTCGGAAACCCCGATGACCGGTTTTCTCGCAACGCAGCTCAATTTATGATCACAACTAGATAATATGAGGTATTGATGTATTTATTTTAAGTTTCTTTCATAATGCGCTGCAGAAATACCCGAGTCTGAACATTTCTTTGGACTGATTGAGACATTAAATGGTCAGTAGATTAATGCTGTATTTGAAATTCAAGAAAAAAACAACAACAAAAAAACACTAAGTCTAAGAAATCTAGATGGTCAACAGGTAGCGTCCAAGGTGGTAGACAAGTACACATTTTGGCACCATGCACAAATGGATTTTAAACCCGCGACCTCTCAATTTGGAGCCTAATGCCACTAGGTCACCATGCTCCACTTTCAACAAAAGTAGATTTTGAGATACAAAATATTTAAACAGTTTTCAGTTCCTGATATATGATAGTACTTGTGCGCTATTCACAGTAATCAAGAAAATCAAACTATATAAAACAACCAGAGGACCATTGGTCCTGAGAACGCTCACCTGAAGCCTGATCCTGCAGTATTAAGTCATCATAAAATGACCTTGACCTTGAATACTCACACACCTTTATTGAATTCATAAGTTGTCTGCATCTGCAAAGTTTCAGGTCTCAGGCTGCAATAGTTTCCAAACCCAGTGATTTATGAGAAAACCACAATTTTAATTTTGATATTTAAATGACTTTGGGTCAAGGTCAAGAAATGACCTTGGCCTTCATTAATTACTTACCTTCATTGACTCCATTGGTTGTCTGCATCTAGCAACTTCCAGGTCTCAGACTGCAAGTTTCCAAAATATCCATTGTTTCCGCCTTTTCCCATGTAAAAGCCTATGTTTCCAAAATTGACCTTGCTATAAAATAGGTTAAGGTCATCCTATGGTCATCATTTGATCAAACTAGGATGGGCTGGAGTCCCAAATGCTACATACCAAGTTTCGCGAAAATTGGCCTGCCGGTTCTGGAGAAGAAGATTTTTGAGTAGTTTTTACCATATATGGGCGTGGCGGCCATCTTGGTAATGTGACCTGGATTTCGTGATCGAACTTTCGTCTCCCCTACCCATGGATGCTCCACATAAAATTTCACTTTGATTGGCCCAGCAGTTTCAGAGAAGAAGATCTTTAAAAAGTGTGCATGAACAACAGACTGGCCAAGGTCAAGAGATGACCTTGACCTACATTAATCACATACCTTCATCTACTCCATTACTTGTTTGCATCTACCACTTTTCAGGCTTCAGGCTGCAATAGTTTTCAAAAAATCCATAGTTTTCACTTTTTCCCCATGTAAAAGCCTATGTTTCCAAATTTGACCTTGCCGTAAATTAAGTCAAGGTCATCAAAGGGTCATCATTTTATCAAACTATGATGGGCTGAAGTCCCCGATGCTACATACCAAGTTTCATGGAAATCGGCCAACCAGTTCTGGAGAAGAAGATTTTTGAGTGGTTTTTACCATATATGGGCGTGGCAGCCATCTTGGTCATGTGACCTGGATTTCGTGATTTAACTTTTGTCTCCCCTACCCATGGATGCTCCACATAAAATTTCACTTTGACTGGCCCAGCAGTTTCAGAGAAGAAGATCTTTGAAAAGTGTGTATGGACGACAGACTGGCCAGGGTCAAGAGATGACCTTGACCTACATTAATCACATACCTTCATCTACTCCATTAGTTGTTTGCATCTACCACTTTTCAGGCATCAGGCTGCAATAGTTTTCAAAAAATCCATAGTTTTCACTTTTTCCCATGTAAAAGCCTATGTTTCCCAAATTGACCTTGCCATAAATAAGGTCAAGGTCATCCTAGGGTCATCATTTTATCAAACTATGATGGGCTTGAGTCCCAAATGCTACATACCAAGTTTCATGAAAATCGGCCTGCCGGTTCTGGAGAAGAAGATTTTTGAGTGGTTTTTACCATATATGGGCGTGGCAGCCATCTTGGTCATGTGACCTGGATTTCGCAATCAAACTTTGGTCTCCCCTATCCATGGATGCTCCACATAAAATTTCACTTCGATTGGCCCAGCAGTTTCAGAGAAGAAGATCTTTGAAAAGTGTGAATGGACGACAGACTGGCCAAGGTCAAGAGATGACCTTGACCTAAATTAATCACATACCTTCATCTACTCCATTAGTTGTTTGCATCTACCACTTTTCAGGCCTCAGGCTGCAATAGTTTTCAAAAAATCCATAGTTTTCACTTTTTCCCATGTAAAAGCCTATGTTTCCAAATTTGACCTTGCCGTAAAATAGGTCAAGGTCATCCAAGGGTCATCATTTTATCAAACTATGATGGGCTGAAGTCCCTGATGCTACATACCAAGTTTCGTGGAAATCGGCCCACCGGTTCTGGAGAAGAAGATTTTTGAAGGGTTTTTACCATATATGGGCGTGGCGGCCATCTTGGTCATGTGACCTGGATTTCGCGATCAAACTTGAAATGCCACTACCCAAGGAGGCTCCACATAAAATTTCAACTAGATCGGCCAAGCGGTTTCAGAGAAGAAGATCTTTGAAATTGTGGACGACGACGACGACGACGGACGGACGACGGACGACGGACGGACGCCGGATCATGGCCATCCTATAAGCTCACCTTGTGAGCCTTCGGCTCAGGTGAGCTAACAAAAGATTATAGATTAAATTAAGCAAAAAATCATGAAATCAAGCAACAAATAATCAAGACAACTTGTGCGTTATTAACAAATACTTTATGTAACTGATTTCCACTGCATAGAAACACATGTATTTACAATGATCGTGAAATATCTATCAAAAAGTAACAATATGGTGCCTAAAGGATTTTTTCTTTTATCTATAATGTATTTTCAATAAATGTTTTCAAAATTCTTACATCTCCATGAAATGCAATCTATCTTTTAGTCAAAAATCAATCAGACTTTACAGGGGTATATTCTATGAAATTTGTTATCAAAATATATTTTAGAACCAAACTACACAAAAATGACAAATACTGAAACATTCTGACTATTGTTTTATGATTTATTTTATTATGCCCTCAAAAATTTAGAAAGATAAAATTACGTGAAAATGAATTTTATGCTGCTCTCCCATATACCGAATATCCCTTGCGAATGCTAAAATTTGAAATTCGCGCTGAAATTACCGAATATGATGCGAATGTACGGGGCAGGGCTTGTACAAAACGATGTCTTTGCGAAAGCGTTAAGAATGCTTGCGGATCCTTACAAATGTCTTAAGAATGTTGCGATAGATTACCATCCACACTACCGAATTCTTGAAAATGCCTTACGAATGTTCCGAACGCTTACAAACGCCGTTACAAATAATACGAACGTCTTGCAAACACCTTACAAATGAAGCGAATGCGTACCGAATGCTTACCGAATTCTTTTCATGTTTTACTTTTTCGCAAACATTGTAACCAGTGATAAACGAAGTCACCCACAATGACAAGGGGCAAGGAAAAATATGTCATTATTGATCCAAGTCTTCTCTTGAAACACACACCACTTTGTTGTTTCTCTCCAATTGCGATTTACACAATAAAAAAGGCAATTTTACTGGGCAAACAAAAATTTCACTGGACTTTAGTGTGTCTGTCATACATTGATGGATAGCTTAAAGCTAAACACCATTAACAATGGCCTTTTCTTGAAGGATAGGGCCAGAATAAATAAACTATGCTAAAAACTGAGTCTTGAATGTGAAAATGTTGTGATTCACTAGCAATTCTTTACGGACATCAACACTCAATAGAATTTAATGCTACCGAATCCATGCAAACGGCTTGCGAGTGTTACAAATGTCTTGCAATCAATCCGAATTGTTTACGAATTCTTTACGAATATGTTAAGAATATTATTTCCTTGCGAATTTTAGGAGCATGTTCTTAATTTTCGCAACATCTCGAAATTTTCACCGAATGCTTGGAAATGCTACCGAATTTCTAGCGATTAATGCGAATTTGCTCAAAATTGAATTCGGAAGGGCATTCGCAAGGGAAATTCGGTATATGGGAGAGCAGTATTAGAGCCTTAGAAATTGAGATGAATAAAATATTTACATGTATTTCAAATACTGGTAACAAATTTTAAATGCAAATATGGCAAAGGGTTTATCAAATTATCAAATTATAAAAAGCACATATACATGTAAAACAAATGAGATTATATAAGCCCAGTTACAGTATTATATATAGGGCTGCATATAAGATCTTAAAATTCTGGATTTACAATTGAGTATACTGTCCTTGTGTATATTTAAAAGGAAACATTGAAAAACATAATACGTAAAACACTAATTACACACAAACACGTGCACATTATTTACAAGTGTAAAGTTGAGCTATATTCAGCATCCATTTGATCATCCTCTCAAATAAAACATAAGAGCTGACTTAAATATGGTAACTGTTTATCATACTGAGCCAGAAGCTCTACCATTCGGCCACCACAAACTAACCACATATATAGACTGATAATAAAATTTTGGTATACTTTATAATACATGATTTGGCATGGTCCAGCTCACTGCATTGATTTCTATGAAAGCATAGTACAGAGAGAAAAGAAATCTACCCGCCTAATAAATGAGATTCACTACAAGATGTTCAAACATTTGAGCCGCCTCATGGGAAAACCAACAATCTGCATAGGCGAAAACAAAGACGCAGATCAGCTTCGCGGCGGTAACCGCGAAGCTGATCAGCGCCTTTGTTTTCGCTACTCGGATAGTACAATTCCTCTTCTACTTAAATCCGAAATTTCAAGCATCTAGCCATCTTCTGTGACTGTACAGTCTGGTTTGTGTCAGACCTGCCACATTGTTGGTTTTCCCACGAGGTGGCTCATTTCTCGTTTTGTAGAAATGGAATGACTAATACTTAATAATTAAAAAAAGATACTAATGCTGCTTCAAAGCAAGATACACCAGTCATTATCTATGCTCTGGTATACAAGCTTCCTGACATTTCAGAGTATAACGAGGCAGGGCTGCCATGCTCAAGTCGAAACAAATTTCCCTGACAGAATTTCAAGTTTTCTTACATCAACATCTTGGCACACAGTGTCTCATGACAGTTTACTGTAAATTCGGAAATTTTCGCGTGACTTTTATTTCGCGAATTTTCTATTTCTGAATTATTAGCGAGTTCTTGAATTCGCGAGTGAGTGTCCGTGTATTCTATAAAGTTTATAGTGACTCTTTATTAGCGAGAACTTTGAATTCGCGAGGCAACCAGATCGCTAATATTAGCAAAAATTAAGTTCTCGCGAAAATTTCCGGATCTGCAGTAATAGAAAATTCTTAAAATTTTGAAAGTCACACATCAACTGGACCAATAGCACTGACGTGACAATGATGAATTCACTCAGAACTTAGAAGTCAAATTCCCTGACATTTGCCAAAAATTTCAAATTCCACCGACAGTTTGCAAATTCCCAGACAATTCCCTGACCTTGGAAAAATTTTAATTTCCCTCACATTTCCCTGAGAAATGGCAACCCTGCAAAGAATGAGCTTGCAAATAAAAGATGAGACCAGACTAGAAATGGTCGAAAACCTGAGTTAATTAATTGAGCCACCTCATGGGAAAACCAACAATCTGCACAGGCGAAAACAAAGACGCAGATCAGCATCGCGGTAACCGCGAAGCTGATCAGCGCCTTTGTTTTCGCTGGACGGATAGTACAATCCCTCTTCTTCTTAAATCCGAAATTTCAAGCTTAGCCATCTTCTGTGCCTGTACAGCCTGGTTTGTGTCAGACCTGTTCGGAAACCACATTGTTGGTTTTCCCATGATGTGGCTCAATAGATAAGTACAATAAGAATCAAGCCCTATATTTATGTCATCTAAATTTGGCAACATAGGTATCATACCAGTATTGTTTTTATTAAACAATTTACAAGACATTCAAAATACAAAAAAATACTGCATTGAGAGATTTAAAACTCCACTCACCAACTATTGTTTCAGTTGAAAATTGAGGTATTTGTCACTAACACAAAAATACTGATCAGCAGAATTTGTCACTTGATTCTTTAATTTGAGCTGTGTCATGAGAAAACCACATTTTTGCCTATTCGAAAACAAAGGCGCAGATCAGCTGTGCAGTAACTGCACAAGCGATCAGTTCCTTTGTTTCCCTTCTACTTATTTCCAAATTTTCAAACTTTCTAGCTTTCTTTTGTGACTGTACAGACTGCTTTGTGTCGGATCTGGTTGGCACCCTGAAGACTGGTAATCTCGTGCCGAAGCTCATTTAATGATTGACAGTAAAAGACCTGTCAGAGGTATTCATGTTAATAAAATGCTGCTTAGTAGAATTTGACACTTGATTGAATGGCAACTGATTGAGAAAAAAGTCTGAGGTATTGCTGTTGGTCTAGAATATGAGTTATGAACTTTAAGTTTTGAAACAGGGCTGGCAATTTAAAGCTGACTCTACCTCATGGTAACATGCCTTACTATAATATGACTTTTGATATAACATGGGTCATGCTATGGCTGCCACATCATTATTTTCCCATTGTTCCTGTAGTAAGCAACCTTATATCACATGGTTTCATTTACAACAGCCTATTTCTGTGGTTCACAGATAAAGTAATAAAATGAGGCTGCACCTATATTAAATTTTAAGAATTACCATATTCTTCCTATTAGTGCACTGTGCACTTGCCCTCCAAAATGATCAATAAAATTTCATTCTAATTAGCGCACACTGAAACCAAAAACATCACATAAACTGCTTAAGAAAACATGTCAAAAATTTGAATTGTTATTCCAACCTGTGCAAAATATGGTAAATCATTTAGACTTATTTTTAGCTCACCTGAGCCGAAGGCTCACAAGGTGAGCTCATAGTATAGTAGTCAGCCGGCGTCCGTGCGTCGTCGTCCGTCGTCAACATTTTCAAACGACTTCTCCTCTGAAGCTGCCAGGCCGAATCTTTTCATATTTCACATATAGCATCTACAGGTAGGGGGAACGAATACTTGTGTTTTTTATTTCGATAAGATAAGAACTCTGGTTGCTATGGCAACTTGAAGTTTCCATTGACTTGTATGGAGAAAAAGTGGAAATTGGCATTTTCTGTTGTCAGGCTGGGGATATTTCAATTTTGTTTTTACATAAATGTTTATTGAGTAGTCCTTAATATTCAAAAATCTTCTTCTCAGAAACCGTATGGGGTATGAAGCTGAAATTTAGCATACATGCTTATGACATTAGCCTGTACAAAGTTGTGTTTTTTATTGTCTTTGTCCAACTACTTTGGTTGCTATGGTAACTTGAAGTTTCAATTGACTTATAAGGCAAAAAGTGGAAATTTGCAATTTCTGCCGTTTCATTGAGGATATTGAAATTTTGTTTTTACATAAATGTTTATTGAGTAGTCCTCCCCGTTTTAGGCAACTTTTGTCAAAATCGCTTTATTCGTTTGGTTGCTATAGCAACGTAAAGGGTTAATTTTCGAAAAAATATTCAAAAATTTTCTTCTCAGAAGCTGTAAGGCGGATGAAGCTGAAACTTTGCATACATGCTTATGATATTAGCCTCTACAAAGTTTGTTTTTTTATTGTCCTTGTCCCACTACTTTGGTTGCTATGGCAACTTAAAGTTTCCATTGACTTATAAGACGAAAAGCGGAAAATTGCAATTTTTTGAAAACTGTTGCAGCCTCAGACCTGAAAAGTGGTAGATGCAAACAACTATTCTAACACACCTCGCCTATATAGCCAATGGTAAAAAAACGTGTTATATTGTGCAACAATTTCACTGGGCGAATAAGCGTGACATTACTTTGCGGCATTTGTGACGTCAGCTATCCCACAAAGCAGCGTTAGACGGTGAAACGTCGTTTTAGCGCACAACAAATGTAATAAGTGTGTGTAAATACCAGCATTACAGTCAAATATTTGGCGGGATATCTGCAATGCAATGGCGGAAAGCTGAACGATATCGACGGTTTCAGCAACATTTACTCCGTTTATTGTGTGTTAGAATCGAAATAGATCAGCTCAAGTGCGTGAATTGTTGAGTAATAATTCACTGTTTGTAGGTCAGTTGTAAGAAGATAAATCACTCGCGCTACGCGCTCGTGATTTGATCTTCTTTACAACTGACCTCCAAACAGTGAATTATTACTCAACAATTCACTGCTAGAGCTGATCTATTTCTCAAATGGAGTAGATGAAGGTATGTGATTAATTTAGGCCAAGGTCATCTCTTGACCTTGAAGGGTCTGTCATCCATACACACTTTTCAAAGATCATCTTCTCTGAAACCGCTTGGCCAATCAGAATGAAATTTTATGTGGAGCATCCCTAGGTAGTGGGGACGAAAATTAGATCGTGAAACTTAAAGTTTCCATTGACTTATAAGACGAAAAGCGGAAAATTGCAATTTTTTGAAAACTGTTGCAGCCTCAGACCTGAAAAGTGGTAGATGCAAACAACTGTTCTAACACACCTCGCCTATATAGCCAATGGCCAATGGTCACATGACCAAGATGGCCGCCAAGCCCATATATGGTAAAAACCACTCAAAAATCTTCTTCTCCAGAACGGGCAGGCCGATTTTCACGAAACTTGGTATGTAGCATTTGGGACTCCAGCCCATCGTAGTTTGATCAAATAATGATCCTAGGATGACCTTGACCTATTTAACGTCAAGGTCAATTTTGGAAACATAGGCTTTTACATGGGAAAAAGTGAAAAAAATGTATTTTCTGAAAACTATTGCAGCCTGAGACCTGAAAAGTGGTAGATGCAAAACATCTAATGAAAGTATGTGATTAATTTAGGTCAAGGTCATCTTTTGACCTTGGCCGATCTGTCATCTATACACACTTTTCAAAGATCTTCTTCTCTGAAACCGCATGGCCAATCAAACTGAAATTTTATGTGGAGCATCCCTGGGTAGGGGTAACAAAAGTTTGATCCCGAAATCTAGGTCACATGACCAAGATGGCCACCGCACCCATATATGGTAAAAACCACTCAAAAATCTTCTTCTCCAGAACCGGCAAGTCGATTTTCACGAAACTTGGTATGTAGCATTTGGGACTCCAGGCTATCATAGTTTGATAAAATGATGACCCTAGGATGACCTTGACCTATTTTACGGCAAGGTCAATGTTGGAAACATAGGCTTTTACATGGGAAAAAGTGAAAACAATGGTTATTTTGTAAACTAATGCAGCCTGAGACCTGAAAAGTGGTAGATGCAAACAACTAATAGAGTAGATGAAGGTATGTGATTAATCTAGGTCAAGATCAATTTTGGAAACATAGGCAAACATGGAAACATGGGGAAAAGTGACAACTAGGTCTCAGGTAAGCGTTTACAGGACCAATGATCCTATGGTAACTATTGCAGCCATAGACCTGAAACATTACCAAGATGGCCGTCATACCCATTTAGGGTAAAAAAAAAATCACTTTGTCCAGTGACTGTACTTGTTGACTCTCAGGTGAGCGATCGTTGCCCTTGGGCCACTTGTTTGTCATATACCAGTAGCAAAACGTGTGAAATGCCAACAGTCCAGCCACATGGTACATTTATGCACAGGTTTTACAGAAAACGCCTGGGGTCATACTTATTGGAGCATGTCTGCTAATTAGAATGAATATGGTATGTATAATCTATGTATTAATCAGCAAATGTGGCTATCACAATACATGTATTATTGCAACGACTAGAAGGCAGTTTCTACACATTTTTTTTATACAATGCTTATTTAAAAATCATCTTTTCTTGTACATTTAGCTCATATTCAAAACCAAAGCAGATTCAGACATAAAAACATAGCTGCACAATGATACATAACAAGCAATAAAAAGATGCATATTTAACACAATAATACTTTGAAAACTAAACATTATACACTAAAATTACCCATAAATTCATTAAAGACTTGGCACTGTTTCTGCTTGAATGCCTAAATAGTTTGACAAAAGTACAAACATATTCCCAATTTTCAAATCTAAAACTTAACTTATCAAATATGTTTCTTTCAAATTTTCAAGACTTACTTTCCAGTTTTCAAGTGTGACATGAAAATTGAGCCACCGCATCAGAAAACAAACACTTTGCATAGGCGAACAACAAAGCCGCAGATCAGCTGTGCAGTAACTGCACAGCTGATCAGCACCTTTGTTTTTGGGGATGGATAGTACAATCCTTCTTCTCAAATCCGAAATTTCAAGCTTCTAGCCTGCTTCTGAAAACACAGGCTGGTTTGTGTCAGACCTGGTCACAACCCCAATTGTTGGTTTTCTCACGCACAGGCTCAATTAAAGTTCCTTTTGATTTCAGGATTTCCTAGATAAACTAGATCTATGTAGTTTTCCTGCATATAAATATTACACACATTTTTACAATCGTGTAAATGTATAAATAGAAAAAATGTTCAGGTAATATCAAAGGAAAATCTCACATTTTGAGATTCGATACATAAAATCATAATCAAGAACTTCAAAAAAGTTTAACAAATAGATATTTCAAAAGTGTATTTTAACCAGTAAAATAAGAGATTTTAGCCATGTCATGAGAATACCTGGTTCTGGCATATACAAAAACAAAAGCCCAGATACATGTCAATGTTTCACAATGGTTACCATGTGAGCCGCATCGTGAGAAAACCAGATTTTTTGCCTATGCGAAAACAAAGGCGCAGATCAACGCCTTTGTTTTCACTACACGGATAGTACAATTTCTCTTCTTCTTAAATCCTAAATTTCAAGCTTCTAGCCTTCTTATGTGACTATACAGGTCAGTTTGTGTTGGACCTTGTCGGAAACTCAAATTGTTGGTTTTCTCATGCAAAAGCTCATATAGCTTTTCAAGGCCAATGATTTTGCTTACTAAATAGAACAATCCCTTAATTAACTTCCAATGTTTTATAAATCCTGACCTCTAGCTATCTTCTGAGTGTACAGCTCCTCCTGTGGTGGTGCTAGTCAGAAATTAGTCTAACAGTTTTTTTTTTGTTGGTTTTTTTTCATGACAGGTCTGACACACAAAGTGACCTGTACAGGCACAGAAGATGGCTAGAGACTGGAAATTTTAGATTTAGAAAGTGGAGGAATTGTACTATCCGTGTTCATGTAGCGAGAACAAAGGCGCTGATCAGCTTCGCAGTTACTGCGATGCTGATCTGCACCTTTGTTTTTGCATTTGCAAAATGATGGTTTTATCATGACATGGCTCATTTGTTCTGAGAAGGCTAATACTTTGAGACAAGAAAAAATAGCATCACTAGCTAAGATTCAGAAGCCTCCTTTTTTATATTTTTGTATTAATTTCTTCTGATTCTAAAGAGAATTTTAACATTTCAAGTCCTAACTCAAATATTAGGCTTTAAAAGTGTATTACCAAAACAGTCTTAAGAGGTTTACTGTATCAAAAACAATCTAAAACAATAACAATAAACGTTCATCAAAAGTAAAATTGTGCTGCTTAAAATGATTGCCTGCATACAAGAATTTCCAAGACATTAATGACACACATCATGGGAAAACTGGCTTCTTGCATATGTCAAAACAAAGACACAGATCAGCTGTTCAGTAGCTGCACAGCTGATCAGCACCTTTGTTTTCGCTACTGGGATAGTACTGTCTTCAAAATTTCAAGCTTCTAGCCTTCTGTGACTGTACAGGCTGATTTGTGTCAAACCTGGTCCCGAGGTTTTTAAACATTTTTATGCTCAGCTGAGCTTGAAATTTATCCTGCTCATAAATGTTAAAATGCCAACATTTTAACATTTATGGGCAGGATAAATTAGCAGTTTTTGAGGTTTGAACTTAAATTTTCCACTAATTTCTACTATTTTAGCATTTATGAGCAGTTGAAATTTCAAGCTCAGCTGAGCTGAGCATAAAAATAGTTTTATAACCTCAGGGCCTCTTCGGAAACCCCTAAGACCAGTTTTCTCCTGTTGTGGCTCAAATGTTATCACAAGTCATATCCAGTTTTCCATGGCAACATAATCTCAACACGTATGTCGACAGAACCGACCTTGACACATAACTTTTATGAATATTTCACACTCTCTTTTCAAATTGTTTAGAAGAAGTGAGTGAATATTATTTATTCTCATAGGATTCTTCACCTTGAAGCATACCTTCGGAGATTTCTCAGTAACTCGAATTCAGCCAAAATTATGTCTCAGATGAAGCCTGATATTTGAGCCGCGTCATGAGAAAACCGGATTTTTGCCTAGGCGAAAACAAAGGCGCAGATCAGCTTCGCGGTAACCGCGAAGCTGATCAGCGCCTTTGTTTTCGATACTCGGATAGTACAATTCCTCTTCTTTCTAAATCCAAAATTTCAAGCTTCTAGCTCTTTTCTGAGCTTGTACAGGCCGGTTTGTGTCGGACCTGGTCGGAAACCCCGAAGACCGGTTTTCTCGCGTCACGGCTCATTTGATGATTATAATTTTTCTCATAATTTCAAAACATAATCAAATTATCATGAAATAACAAACTTGGCTGCTTCTAAGGTTACATAACTTTTTATGCTCAATTCAGTCAAGATTCAATTTCATTCTTTTCATATATGTTAAATAAAATACCAGCAATTGCTGATTTTGACATTAATAAGCCAAAAAATACTGGCATTGGTTATCTAAACTGCAAATTTCTAGCAATTTGTTTATTTCAGTATTTATTAGCAGTTCAAATAGCATGCTCAACAAAAGTCGAGAATGAAAAATGCTTTATAATCTCTGGCCCTTGTTATCACCGTTAAAAATGTTTTTCATGTTCAACTCTGCTGAGGCGTATATTCATGCACAACTGTTGGCATTTTAACATTTATCATTACAGGCTTTGGTAATAAAAATAGTAAATTTCTTTCAATTTTTAGTTATTAATGAGCAACTAAAATATCATGCTCAACTCAGCAGAGCATAAAAAAGCTTCACAACCTCCGACCCTGCTGTGACTTGGTCCTCAACCCCTATCTTAGATTGACATTGCCTCTGCTTCCTGATAGTGAGAATGCTCACTCTCTTCATCGATAAACTCTGTCCAGTTGCTTGGGGTACGACCATACTGAAAGAAATAATAAATAAGCCTTCGCAAGAGAAAACCAACCATTTGGGTTTCCGACCTGGTCCGACACAAACTGGTCTGCACAGTCTCAGAAGCAGGCTAGAAGCTCCAACATTTGGGTCAAAGTAGAAGAGATATTGTACTATCTGTGTAGCAAAAACAAAGGTGCTGCTCAGCTTTGTGGTTACCGAGAAACGGATCTGCGTCTTTGTTTTCGCCTATGCAGACTGTTGGTTTTCCCATGTGACAGCGCAAATAATACATTTAAAACATTCTATCCTCTCACATTGAAAATTAAAGTAATAACAATATTCAACTTTTTGTTTGAAGTGTGCACTAATTAGAATAACATTTTACTAGGCGTTTTGGATGCAATTATTAAAGAAATTAAGAACGCAGTGCGCTAAATAGAAAGAATATCATTTATTTGGTCTATGCATTATTGATTTTTTTCACTGGTCTTTGCATTATTGATTTTTTTTCACTCTACCAGCTCACACCTCACTAGTACTTTAGAAGTATAGGTCACTTTCAAACAGAGAATTTTCCATCATGGCAAAAGACAAACCTGAATGTCCAGTAATTCCTTCATACACCTATTGGTGATTTCTGGATTTTCCATTGTGGGTATATGTAACATTTCTCCGTTATATAGGATCCCTTCAATAGGGGAGACAACACAGGCTGTCCCAGCCCCAAACATCTCCAGGAGCTAAAGGAACAAAAATGAAGCAAAATGTGATTTTTCTTTCAGTCATTTTGTATTGTGACATAGTACAGATATTATTACATTCTCAGTCATATGCACGGTCATTCAGCTGGGTCTTATGTTAGATTTTTTATATGTCTACAGACATACAACTTGAGCAATATTGTGAGTGTCTTCAGTATTTTCAGCCAAGTACTAGGCTGTACAGCAACAGATTGCCAGGGGACTTGATTGGGAGGGATTTACTACAGTAAATAACTATAAGTTCGTAAATGTTTGCAAGAACTTACTTTTCGTGAATATTCTCATAGTCGCCTTGAAAATTCAAAGTTCTTGCTAATGAAAAATCACTATATCCCAAAAAGACTACACGAATGATCTTGCAGAATTTAATAGTAAAATCTCGAGAATAACTAGCAAAATGTAAGTCACATGAAATTTTCTGGATTTATAGTATCTCTCTGCTGTCGCACCACTGATCTGACCCAGTATTTTTGCAAATTCATGCAGTATGATGCACTTCATGAGAAAATAGTGAAAGATATCTTCTCCTCATGAACTATTAAAGCAGGTGTAAAATTATTTACTACATCAATGGGATATATAAGTGAGCTGCGTTATGAGAAAACCAATGTGGTTTCCGACCATGTCCAACACAAACCAGCCTGTACAAGCACAGAAGCTAGAAGCTTTAAGAAGAAGAGGGATTGTACTATCTGTGTAGCGAAAATAAAGGTGCTGATCAGCTTCGCAATTATTGCGAAGCTGATCTGCACCTTTGTTTTTGCATAAGCAAAATGTTGGTTTTCTCATGATGTGGCTCAAGTTATATTTCACTTACTCTGTTTTCATTGAGTGCTTTCTGTATTTCTCTCATGTTGTAATCTCTTTCTGTTACCTTGAATTCACCCTGCAAAAGTACATACATGTAATTTCAGGCAGAATCACTAGAAAATACCATTCAGACATCCACTTTTCATTAGCCTACCAATTTCACTAAAACATCAACTGGTAATGTTTATTCCAAATATATAAAGCAATTACTGTAATAATTTTCCTTGAAAACTTGTGAGAATCTCTTGTCTAGCTAATTCTTGTTATATACACCTCAACCTCTTTTTAACACGGTTCATTATAGCATGGTTTTGCATATAACATGGATGACTATTGGATCCCAAATGCTAATTTAAGACTCATTTTGCTGTATGTCTATCAGGGTTCATACAGAAATGGGAAAACATATATTTCCTGGACATTTCCAGGAATTTTCAAGTATAATTTCTTTTCATTTTTCAAGGACTAAATTTTATCAAATCGTGACATATTTACCACTCTTCCCACAGCGGGCTGGCGCATGGTAAAAGTTCAAATGTCAATACTTCTGACTCAGATTTCAACCTTGGTAAGTCTAAGAATTTGCTCTTCAATATACACAGTTTTTGTCACTCTGTTTTTATAATATTTTGTCACTGGGCATCCCACTGTTGCAGAAGAATGTCTGAATTTTCATAAATTCAAGGACATTTTCTCATTTTCAAGGACAAATTTATAAAATTCCAGGACAAATTCAGGGACTTTGGCACTTTTATGAAATTCCAGGAGTTTTCAAGGATAAAGGTCAAATTCCAGGATATTTCCAGGTCTGAGCAAACCCTGTCTATGTGTTTTACTCTCGTTATAACACAGATTAAATAGCTAACACAGAAAATGGCTTAGACCCCAACAATAGTGTTATAAAGAGGTTGTGGTGTAGTTAGCAACTGATAACATAAAAAACGAACTTTAACAATTTCTTTTTCTATAAACTATCAGTTTCAAATCAAAGATCTTACCCATTGCCGACCCAACTCTATCAAACTTTTTCTTGTCACCCCTGGCAACACCAACCCGCTCAATGGAGCTGTGACTAGTTCTTTCTCTGTTAAAAAAAAATAACTGTGACATCTGAAAACCTGCCTTTTATTTATGTGAAGCAAACACCACAATCAGCTAAGCAGTTACTGCACAGCTGATCAGCGTCATCGTTTTCGCTTTACTCAATAGTTTATGAAATGATACAAAGTCAATTTGTACATTTGTATTTGATTCATAATTAATTTAGGTCAATTCCTCTTATTTTTAGACACTTTTTACTCATTTTGTAAAATTAATAGTCATTTTGATCAATTTTTACTCACTTTATAAAATGTAGTCAACTCACAGTCATTAATAGTTTTTTATGAGACGGGACACAGCAATTTGAACTCAATTCATAATGAAGTCAACTCATACTCATTTTGTTCAATTCATTCTCATTTTTAGTCACTCTCTACTCATTTTGTAAAATTAGTCAACTGGTAGTCATTTTGGTCAGTTCTTGTTCATTTTCTGTAAATTCATAACTTGAACTAACTTCATTCTTCAATGATCATATATTACCTCCTTGTTCATTGATCCACAATGTAAAGAGATTCATGGCACCGACTTCCGTCAGATTATGTTCTTCTCCGTACAACCACAGTGCCTGCTGACAACCATACTCATTCGCTAACGCTTGAATTGCCATCGTAGGGGCATAGTTACTGAAACAGACCAGCAAATAAACTTTGGAATGCACTTTAAGAGTTGTAACAATTTTAGCAGTACAGATAAAAAGAATACTATTCTTCCTAAGTTTCCAAACAAGTCTGACACAAACAAGGCTGTGTAGAGGGATTCATAGTTGGGTGATTTCATGTTTCATGTCCCACTCAACAGCTAAGATTATATGAGCCGCGTCGTGAGAAAACCAGATTTTTGCCTATGCGAAAACAAAGGCGCAGACCAGCTTCGCAGTAACTGTGAAGCTGATCAGTGCCTTTGTTTTCGCTACACGGATAGTACAATTTCTCTTCTTCTTAAATCGGAAATTTCAAGCTTCTAGCCTGCTTCTGTGACTGCACAGGCCGGTTTGTGTCAGACCTGGTCGGAAAACCTGAAGACCGGTTTTCTCGCGTCGCGGCTCATATTGTGGTGGAACCTCGATTTGAGTCTCACCTAAAAGAATGGAGAGGTCTGGGATCAAACCCCTAATTTGCAAAAAGAGTGACTTTATAATTGAGCCTGTGCGTGACAAAACCAACAATTTGGGTTTCCGACCAGGTCCGACACAAACCGGCCTGTACTGTCACAGAAGCAGGCTACAAACGTGAAATTTCGGATTTAAGAAGAAGAGGGATTGTACTATCCATGTAGCGAAAACAAAGGCGCTGATCAGCTTCGCGGTTACCGCGAAGCTGGTCTGCGCCTTTGTTTTCGCATATGCAAATTGTTGGTTTTCTCATGCACAGGCTCATATCCAATTGTTCTTAAAGATCAACATTGTGTATACCATACATAACATAATCCTCATACTCAGATACTTTAAATCAGAAAAGATCTTTGAAATTGTGGCTGGACGCCGGAGCATGGCCATCCTATAAGCTAACCTTGTGAGCCTAATGGATCAGGTGAGCTAAAAAAAGCTTATACATGTAAAAGATGAGTGGAAACAATAATGTTGCATTGGCTGTGGAATTCAGCATATACATACTTTATCAGGTTTCAGTGCTCTTGATCATTTGATCATCTCACCGATGTGGGTTCGCGCCTCGTACGGGGCACGAATTCATATGTGAGACAAGCCATGTTCTGCTTGCGGGTGTGTCAGGTGGTTTTTCCCCGGGTACTCCGGTTTTCGCCCCACCTACCGATTGATTCGTCTCGATATGAGTGAAAAAGCTTGAAAGGGACGTAAAACTGAATCCAAAAAAAAAAAACAAAAAAAAAACTTTATCAGGTACATGTACTTTTAAACAATGTCCCTGTACTTCTTTTTCTTCTGTTCTATGAAAAATATCACAAAATTACCTACCATCCCATTTTAAAGCTTCCACAGCCCCCAGGCCATGCCCGTGTGTATCTGGAGTCGGCCAGTAATTTCACCGGGGCCATTCCAGTCGGGTAGTAAGGCCCAACAGGACATAAAATCACATATAACAGAGCATCCATTGGTCGGATAACACCCAATGTTGGCTGTAAAAAAATAACAGGTGCTTCATTTGAGCCGCGTCATGAGAAAACCGGATTTTTGCCTATACGAAAACAAAGGCGCAGATCAGCTTCGCGGTAACCGCGAAGCTGATCAGCGCCTTTGTTTTCGCTACTCGGATAGTACAATTCCTCTTCTACTAAAATCCGAAATTTTAAGCTTCTTACTCTTTTCTGTGCTTGTGCAGGCCAGTATGTGTCGGACCTGGTCGGAAACCCCGAAGACCGGTTTTCTTGCGTCGCGGCTCATTTATGACCAAGATAAGTCATCAGATAACCTGCCATTGAGTTTTGATCTGCTTTGAAATGAGCCGCGACGCGAGAAAACCGGTCTTCGGGGTTTCCGACCAGGTTCGACACAAACCGGCCTGTACAGTCTCAGAAGCAGGCTAGATGCTTGAGATTTTGGCTATAAGTAGAAGAGGAATTGTACTATCCGAGTGGCGAAAACAAAGGCGCTGATCAGCTTCGCAGTTACTGCGAAGCTGATCTGCGCCTTTGTTTTCGCATAGGCAAAAATCCGGTTTTCTCACGATGCGGCTCAAATTAGTTCTTTCGTTCTTTCCAGAAATGTCTTGTTTGATATTAGTTTTTTAATCCTTTGTCAGTCAGGCATCTTTTCAATATTCTCTTCCTTGACATGGGATGAATTTAGGACAAACATGGCATCATCATGCAAAATTCAAAATTTTGACACACGATTTATCATGAAATAGTCCTAGTCCACAAAAGGGGGGGTCTCATATGTGCCCACGCACCAATTTTGTTCTTGCTTTGCATGGTGAATGCCTTCATTCTAACACCTATAAAAATGCATTTACAGTTCAACCTCATTATAACGTGTCTCATTATAGTGCGGTTTTCAATATAACACGGTCATGTCATGGCTCCCAAATTAATTATTTTGCTATATGCTTATTGTAAATAACCTCATTATAACACAGTTCACCTATAACACGGTCTGTTTCCATGGACCCCAAAGATAGCGTTATAATGAGGTTGACCTGTATTTGTTTAGAAAAACATTTGTAGGTCTCAGGATAGCACCCTGACTTACTCCACCTTTGTGACCATACCTGCGTTATTCTTTGCCTATATATCATCACTTATTTGACTTTTATTGAACCAAATAAAACTGGTATTCAAAAAGGACTCCACATGGGTGACTTTGATACCGTTTTGGCTTAAATAGATTAACAAATAGAGTTTTTATGGAAACTTAAACTTGAAATTATCAAAATTTTATTAAAAATAATTTTGAGAATGACAAATTGTGCCTCATATTTTGATATGTTCCAGTGCTTGTCAACCTATGATACTTTCCATAAAATTGGCTAGTGGTACCCCTTCATGCTGGTAAAGTTTTATAAATTTTCAAAACCGTAACACTGTTAAAATGTACATGATATACATGTTGGTCAATTTTTGACAAAAATGGATTTTAATGTTTTTAGCTGTTTTTTTTTTTTTTTGTCTAAAATCATGTTATTCCATAATTTTATCATTGGAAATGAAAAATTACATAATATGAATTCTTAATATAAATAAGAGCTGTCGCAGGACAGCGTAGCTCGCCTGACTTGTGCTTTGCCACTAAATCTATTAAAATCTATGACCAAAGACATTGACCTCAATGTCACTCAGGTGGGCCGTGATGGCAATATACAGTTCAAAAGCAATATACAGTTCAAAACACTTTAAGCAAAAGCTTTAACATAAAATTTCAATGTCTGTGACCTTGAACTCAAGGTCACCCAGGTGGGTCATGATGGTACAGCATAAAAATTCAAACCTATATCTACCAACATGCAAAGTATCAACTTGATCCATCTACATATCCAAGAGATATAGACTTATAAAAACTTTTGTTACGACCTAGCGTAACTAGACAGGTACAGCGAAAAACAACCAAGTAATTTAAACCTAACAATATTTAATCAAACAAATAAATGCTGCAAATACATAAAAACAAACAAACAGATAAGTAAATAAATAAATAAATAACTTACAAAGTTAATGACAAATAAGTCCTTGTCCCTCAAATGTAAGTCCACAATCCAGTAACCAGAATATGAGCACATGTATATTTTAATCCACACAAAACACTAGTGAAACAACCAAAATTATATACTTTAAATCACTTCAAATTTCTGAATACCTACGACTGAATTGGGACCTATATTTATACATCTAGGGAAATTCTCCAGGTTTCTAGAGAATGATATAATAAACTTTTCTCTAGAAAAGAAACGAACTAAACGAAAGTTCTTTTAAATTCTCCAAAGAGAATTTAGAATTCTCCAGAGAGAATTCAAGGCCGCAACGACCATCAAGACTAAACGAGAGTCCACTAGACCCTTCGAGATCTCAGTATACATAGTCCAAATATATTTTTAACTTATGGTAAAAAAAACACTCACTCCATTTTCATCTGGAATTATCCACAAAGTGCTCATAGAATTTTCTATACTTCTAAATTATATAACAGTGATAAAAATAATCAATGACATTCTTCTACAAAGTTCTAGATAATAAATTGTAGAAACATAAAAAGAAATATATATTAATTAATTGGGTTACTCCCCTTTGATTATATATATATAAATTATAAGTAATAGCTTTTAAAAGAATCAATATTATTGAATCAATTATATATAACACTTTAACCAAAAACTTTAACACAAAATTTCTAAGTCTGTAACCTTGACCTCAAGGTCACCCAGGTGGGTCATGATGGTACAGCCCAAAACTTCAGACCAATATCTACCAACATGCAAAGTATCAACTTAATCCATCAACAACTTCAAGAGATATAGACTTATAAAAACTTTAACCAAAAACTTAAACACAAAATTTCTAAGTCCGTGACCTTGACCTCAAGGTCACCCAGGTGGGTCATGATGGTACAACACAAAACTTCAGACCAATATCTACCAACATGCAAAGTATCAACTTAATCCATCCACAACTTCAAGAGATATAGACTCATAAAAACTTTAACCAAAAACTTTAACATTTTGAGCAACGCCGACGCTAACGCCGACGCCGGGGTGACTGCAATAGCTCTTCCTGTACTTTCGTACAGGCGAGCTAAAAATGGTTATTTGATTTGGCAATTTCACATATGTTATAGTGACCTACCTCAAAGTTATTTTCAATTTTTCATACAAATGATCAGCAAACATTTTCAGGTTTAAATATATTAATGAAATGTTTTTGTTTCTATAATTTCATCACTTACTATTTTTTTAGGTTTAGATGTATTTGGATAATTCTACTTGAGTAACATTCATTTAATTTGTGATTGACCTTTGTAATGGTAATAGACATTTGACTGATTCCTCCATTTGTTTTACCATCCTTGTATTGTCGTTTATAAGATTACTTATTCATAACTTAACTTATTTATTGATGCTGATGCCAACTTTAGTTAAAAGATTGACAAGAATATCAAATACAGTGACACTTTTCGATCCCTGTTATCTTTATACTTATTCAGTAAGTGCATAATTCAGCTATGTGACAGGCTTTTTGTCAATGTTCAGATGTGATGCTCAGGTATAGCTTTCAATTTAAATATCAGATTTTTTAATTCTTCATTAAACATACCCATTATTGACAATCTTTTTACCATTTAAATGTGGTTCTTTTTTCCTATTTTTGAAATGAATATTAGAGTTATGAAAAATGCAATTGAGCAGTCAGACAAATATCCAAACTTGATGATTAAAAATCTCAAGGTTTATATCACATTTATGAATCCATAAATGTTCATGCATTTATTTTAATAAATAGTCAATTATAAATGCAGAAAAATGTTTGTGATTTCATGATGATAGTTGTCTAGATACTCTTCTTTAATCCTATCCTTAGTTAGAAATCATAGCTATTTTGTTAATTATATGTCAGCTAGGTAAAAAATAACTTGTCAGCTACATGGAAGTTTATAAGTTCAAAAGCCCCATTTCGATTAAGGGTTTCCAATACTGTGAAGTGTTGGAAGTATGTTTGAAACTTCCTGTATTAGGTTTGCCTGCTGTAGCACAGGGGCGGATCCAGGATTTTGAAAAGGGGGGTTCAAATTGACCTAGGGGGTTCGTTTTCCAATTTTCACCTAAATTTTCTTAATTTTCCCCATGAAAATTAAATATTTGGTTCCAGAGGGGGGTTCGAGTGAAGTTCCAGAGGGGGGTTCGAGTGAACCCCCCGAACCCCCTCTAAATCCGCCACTGTAGCAGGTGATAAAATGCAAGCATAAGATTAATAGCTTTCATCTTAGATATGGTATGACCTGTTTCAAACATGCTATTATATTGGTACAATGCTGTCTAGTAAGTACATGCGTATAATGCTTCAAAAGAAAGAAAAAACACAAGTAGTTAACCAGTTCCTCTTGTTAATAGTAACTTATCATATAATTTTTTCTTACATACCTCTATCATAAAGATAGAAAAATTCCGGTATTTTGGTGGTGGTAGATAAATCGATCTTACACTGCTGGCTTGCTTGCTCATACAAGATAAGAAAAGCATGCGACTAAATTCGATCGTTTCTAGCCCAAAGCAGCTGCTTGCAGCAATAATGTTCAACAAAACTAGACTAAATTGGTGTGAATTCATTGGGTATGATCTTGATTCACGCTCTTTTTCAACGAAAAACAATCAAAACTGCATTTCTTTTTACTTTGACAACGATTTATTTACATTTGACGTCATATCCGTAATAAACACTACGTCATCAGAGTTAAAGCACGGTACCAGGCTACTTTACCGGTAAAATGAATTTAGGCCTAATCGGGGTATGTAAGAAAAAGAATCCATCAGTGGTGTTCAGTGGAGAAAGGAAAATCTCAACCCTCGGGTCCATCGTTCCAGTGGGAAACTCGGCGAGCCTCGTTTCCCACTGGAAAGGATGGACCCTCGGGTTGAGATTTTCCTATCTCCACTGACCACCCATAATGGATTCTATTTATCTATTGATATTTCATTATCTCTCTTCATCCTTTGGTTTTGCTTCATTATATACTTGGGTGGATGGGGTGTTTTTTTCTGAGGTCGTGATATAGTAATCAGCAGGAAAAGAACTGTCCTTAGCCTCATTGGGTTTATTTTATGTAAAAAGCTAAATCCCTTATGTTTTCCATATGGCGTGAGTTACAGGATGTAGAAACCAACAACATAGCTGTATAAGTTCATTTAATTAATTAATACCTAAACAACGTAATTTTTGGAAAAAATAATCAAAACAGTAAAAACTAGGTCATTGCATCATAAACGAATGAACTGCATGTATAATGAGAGAATGGCTAACTAATAGATAGAATCATGTTCTAAAATCTGATTATGAAAACGAAAAATAATGGACAGAACTGCTTTATAAGGTCCAAGACAGGGTGCAATTTTCTCACTTAAATCAATATTCAAAATAAATATAATAGCTTTGATGGTCATGCAAGACACGAAATTGTTTAGCTGTAAAATAATTCACAAAAAGTTTGCTTTGTAACATGTGAATAACATAAAATACTTATAATTGGATAAATCACTATTAAATTTACGTTTTTTAGAATTCTGACTTGTATCATTCAATGTTCTAGAAAAAGTTGTTACCGGTGTTCAAATTTCATGTAATTTTCAGCATATAATCTATATATGTGTGGCCTAATTTGAGATTAAAATTATAGGTTGACAAAACCTGGAACATGTTAAAATTGAAAATCAAACATGTGGTTACACCATTATGGAGCTAAAATTTGGGGTCGTCTGCAAAACAAATGATAATCAGCTGAATTCAATATTATAGCTACCAACAATTATGCAATACCACAATGATGAGTGATCATTCTAGATCATTGTACAAACAAACAGAGCTAGGAAGAGGCTATTATGACGGTTATGGGCGACTAATCACACACACCCCTAAATTCAGACCCTCTCTAATACAAAATGTTGTATTTAAAAATTTAAAGTAGTTAAGAGAAAATCTATATTACTAATAAAGTGGCCATGCACCAAGCAAGCAATATGCATAATATTATAAAAATTGGTGCGTGGGCAGAACCCTATGTAAATTTCATATAGCGTGAGACCCCCACTTTCTTAATTTAGTCAAACTTTTCATCTACATTTTGATCTATCTATCTTCATGTTCTAAGCGATCAATTTCTGATCATCATCTCAGGTGTTGGGTGGGTGCTAAATTTTGAATTTAGCAAGATGAGGAGAACATTCGGGATGGGCCATTAAAACTATTTACAAGAAGCTAAACAGAGGCATATTAAAACGTATACCTCTGAGCCCTGATCTAAATGAGAGCCTTAAATTCTTCAGCAGTCTTTGATGAGACCACTGAAGAGGGAAAACTATTCCATAAAGGGATAGTCCTTGGGGAAAAACGAATTCTTCAGAGCATCACTATAGGCCATATATCTTGTGTATTGTAAATTATGAGATGCCCTGGTACTTTTTAAGTTGGGTGCTGGGGTCAGATATCTATCTTTATCAAGAGACACTGTACCGGAGTGAATCTTGTAAAAGAAAGTTAAGGAAGGCGTCACCCTGCGGTCCTCCAGGGATGGCCACTCGAGTTCGTCCAACATATTGTCAAATTGTCAACGCTACTCCTGTTACGCCATCGCCTGCAGGTCCACCTGGCTGCTGTTTTCTGCACTTTCTCCAACTAGACATGCTTCCTTTCTAAATTCATATACTAAATGAGCCGCGCCGTGAGAAAACGGGTCTTCGGGGTTCCCGACCTGGTCTGACACAAACAGGTCTGTGCAGCTACAGAAGCAGGCTAGAAGCTTGAAATTTTGCAAATAGGTAGAGAAACTGTTCTATCCGAGTAGTGAAAACAAAGGCGCTGATCAACTTTAATGAATGCTAGTTTGACCGGTATGCAAGACCGAATTCGATCAGGTCTGTACAGTCACAGAAGGAGCCCAAAAGCTTGAGATTTAAAGAGGAGAGGGTTTGTATAATCTGTGAATTGAAAACAAAGGTACTGCACAGCTGATCTGCGTCTTTGTTTTTGCAGATGTATAAAAAATGTTTTTCTCACCTCTGTTCCAATACATGTAGGTCTGATATAAAGTGATGATGGGCTTTCAGGTGTTGCACGTGGCACCCAGTCAGCTTCAATGAGGACCAATTTCTTTATCAGTCTAATCAACTCTACAGGGTCAAAGGCCTGAAAATCAGGTCATAACAATTGTCATTACAAATATCCCAAATACATGTAGTTTAGAAGACACCTACATGTATGTTCATATTTCAAATTGTATTTCAAATTATTTGGTTATGGCTTTGCATCCCAGTTAACATTTTTTCAGTCATCTCTATAAACCCAGCCACCACCTCCTGCATGTTAGCCAGCAATATGGGAAGCTTAAAGTGTTTGCAAATGGACATTACATTGCGAAGGCAGGCATGGTACCCAGGACCTCTCGATTGAAGTCCTGAGGTCCTGGTCCAAAAGTTATAAAACTTTTTTCATGCTTAACTCAGCCGAGAATGAAATTTAAACATCTCAGAAATAGCATCACTATTGACCAAAGCATGTAATTTATCCTGCTGATAAATGTTAAAATGCCAACAATATATGAGCATGAAAAAAAGTTTTATAACCTCCCCCTGGCCTAGACTTCAACCGATAGGTCCTGGGTTCCATGCCTGCCTTTGCTGTGTAGTGTCCCTCCAGAACTCTACCAATAAGTCAACATGCTCCTCATGTATTTTGGTGTGACTCTTAGTTGTGATTTTCTATTTCTGAATAATAAATATTTTCTAGAATTTACCAGTTAGTACTCTTGCAGTGTGTATAAAGCTTATTTTAAGTCTTTATTGGTAATTAATTCACAATTATTAGTGAAAATTATATTCTTCCCAACATTTCTGGGCTTCTAATGTTTGAAAAAAAAAAACATAAACTTACAGGCAAGCAGGCTCTTTCACTGGTTGATAACATTCTCTTCATGTTTTCCATTGGACGGAATAGCCTGATTCTGTCGTCGTCACCACGGAATGCTTTCATACCCTCAAACAACTGAAAACAAATATCTTAAATGGTTCAAAAAATTTAATTCTAAATTTCAATTTTCAGGTGCTCTCACCATATTCTTGCGGCAGTTTGGGTTTTTGTTGAGACCTAATCCATTTTTTTCTTTACTTTCTCTCAAGTTGGTGTAACAAAATTGAACAACCTTTGAAGAACTGTCAAATATGAAAAGAGGAAAACTTTACTCAGCAGGTTTGTTGATTATATCCAAGGTATTCCGATTTGGCCGAAACATCCCAACAGACAATGTTAGTACAGAATGACCAGGACGGTTATGTCAATATAAGGAAAATGCTGTAGAGACAGTTGGATGGCTAACACAGAAAATTTTAAGATACGTGAATTTTTCTTAAATTTGCCCAAAACAAAAATTGTGGTTACAAGTTAGAACCGCCTTGGCGAGGCGGTTCTAAAGAGTACGCACAATCTATGCTTTGGAGCAAAAATAAAATAGGTAGACTCCTGCAAACCCGAGTTTCACTGTATAAAAGTGGAGTTCAAGGGGGTATACTTTTTCATGGACATGTTTTCCAGATGACTAGCTTAGCTCTTACCTCTGTGGCATAATGAAGTACTTTTGCCCCTGGGTGTAGCTTTAAAGCATGTACTGGTGAAATTAGGGGTCTACCCCAGCCCTTATTGTAGTTCCAGGGGATTTCCAACATATGGTCTGTGAATTCATGTCCAAACTTCACCGCAGCTGGATTATCTGGTTTGTCCGCTGGGTCCATGGTCTGATGTATGACCAAATCATCGGCCTGTCAATAAGCAAGGTTAATTTGAAAAAAAAAAATGGAAAAGACAGCTTCATGTATGTATTTTAACTAACTAAAGGATATATTTATTTATTGTTTGTTTGTTTTATGGCTTAACATTCCATTCAACAATTTTTTGGTCACATCATCAGAAAGAAGTCACAACTTTCTGTTACTAAGCAGCTCTATGGGGCGCTAATGTGTCATGCTCAATAACCAAACCCGGCACCAGTCAAATTTGAACCCATAATCTGGGGCCAGTTGTTCAAAACTGTTAGCTTACGTCATCGTTAAGACATCAATTCGTCAAATAAATGCCGACTATGTAAGGCAAATACACTGTTATTTTTTGTTGATAAGATGTGATAATCTTTTGCTTGGCAAAGGATTCTCATATTTCATAAAAAAAAAAAAACAAAAAAAAACAAAACAAAAAAAAACAAAAAACAAAACAACAACAACAACAATGTATTTGTAATATTCATGTCTGAATATTTTGAAATCGTTAACTAACAATTTTGTTAATTCTGAACAGCTGGGCCTTGATGCACTAACCACTAGGCCACAGTGCTCCCCAACATTTAATATACATTCTCTCCCGACTTTGCAATAGTCCAAATGCAATTAGATTGAATGTACCAGATATCATATAGTAACTAAAAAATTTCAAAACTGTTTTACTTTTTAACATTGTTTTAAGAAATTATATAGATGAAGACAAAGCTCATATAAACTTAGCAATTCATGTTTCCATGATTTTTCTGAATTCAGTTTAAGGACTTTAATGTTTGCTGTACAGGGTTTAATAGCATCAATTTAGAACTTTATTGTATAGTTGCTTTTTTGCTCCAATTTACTGCAAGCTGATAGTTATCAATACTAAGTAGTTATAACGATAGCACTGGTATCACTTTTATTCTTTTTTTTTTCTTCTTTTTTTTTTGATTCAGTTTTACATCCCTTTCAAGATTATTTCAGCTCATATGAGACGGGCGAATCAGTAGGTGGGGCAAAACAAGAGAACCCCGAGAAAAACCACCTGGCACACCCACAAGCAGAACTTGGCTTGTCTCGCATGTGGCCAGTGCGGGGCTCAAACCCACATCAGACGCAGCGGTGAGATAATCGAGTGATTAAAAAACAGCATTAATAAAACCGCTCAGCCACGGGGGCCGCTAATCACTTTTATTCACAGCAGGAACAATCATAAAACACTGATGTATCAATGTAGCGGTATAGATCTATTGTGAGATATTGTAAGTTCGGAAATGTTTGTAACTTTGTGTGAACTCGATTTTGGCTATTTTTTTTCAGACTTGATGCTTCGCAAATATAAGGTTTATTAAGTACTTTATTTTGAGGTTAAAGTAATCAAGGTTTTAAGAGCCCGTGAGTACCCTCTTGCAAATTCGTGAGTACCCTCCTGCAAATTCAAGAACACGAATTCGAAAAGATCATTTGCGAAAATATAAATGTACATTACCCTAAATGTAGCCGCTGCTGGTTTGTAGTATGATTTCTTTTGTCCATGTCTAATACAATGAGTTCGCAGTAATGCATGGAAAACCTGAAAACACAGTAAGTAAGAGACTACCAGTTTATTCAATCCAGGCCACAAAGTTATAAAACTTTTTTCATGCTCAGCTCAGCTGAAACTAAAATCTATCCTGCTGATAAATGTTAAAATGCCAACATTTTAAATGTTAAAATGCCAACAATTGTTGGCATTTTAACATTTACCAGCAAGATAAATTACTGTCTTATGGGATTTATGCCAGAATTTTCAACTGATTTTGGTTATTTTAGTATTTATGAGCTATTTGAATTTCATGCTCAGCTGAGTTGAGCATGAAAAATGTTTTATAACCTCGGCACCATCTATCAGTATTTCCCGACAGATTGGTGAGATCACTGGTAATCAGTGGCAGGGATACTAATAGATAAGACAGGAAAAAGTGGATGAGCTTCCCCCAGTTATAAAATGTAACAACATTTATTGAAAACTTATACAAAAAGAAATGACTTGTGAAATACATGTAATGAAAAACCTGTGCAATTAAACAAGAAGTGATTTACAATACCTTCAAAGATTTTAAGTCCAACAAATGTGTCCTTCTGAACATGAAAACAAAAGTCTTGATTAAATTTCTGATCCCCAGAATTAATGTTCTTTTTGAATGAGCAGAAGTCCCAGCACAATGTAATAATAATATAATAAATAAATAATCTGAAATTGTAGTATGGCAGCTTTTAACTTTTGATTTGTGAAAGTATTGTCCTTATGAATATCCGCAGACCTTATATACTACTAATGAAATATAAAGATTACAAGATAGTTTTGGAAAGTACACATGTACTAGTGGGACAAATGAGCCGTGATGCAAGAAAAACTGTCTTCGGGGTTTCCGACCAGGTCTGATAAAAAACGGCCTGTACTGTCACAGAAAAAGGCTAGAGGCTGGAAATTTTGGATTCAGAAAGTAGAGGAATTGTACTTTACATGTAGTGAATAAAAAGGCCCCTTTGTTTACGCATAGGGAAAAATCTGTTTTTCTCATGACATGGCTCAAATTGTTTACTTCTGTATCTAGAACATTTTAGGGTTTCTTTTGACATTTCAGACATTTCTGGAGAATTCTACCATTTTCTGGCTTTATCTAGAAAATTCCTATTAAACAGTAAATAAGTTTTGTCCAATATCTGGGACATTAATAAATGAATATGCCATGGCTTAAAGCAGAACTGATCTGTTTTTAACAAGCTTGTTTAAGGATGTTCGCTGCTAACATTTGACATTTCGGAACTTCCGGTTTTTCTTTTGTTGAATATCTCGTAAACGGTTGCAGATATTTTCCCAATTCATATTTGGATACATAATGATGATATGCATTGAACAAGTCATGAAAATTGTCAATCTATGAAACTTCATTTTTTCACCCCATTTTCTGCAACTTTTCAGAAAAATTTAGTTGTCAGTGAAATTTAGGGGGTAGGGTAGATTAAACTTAAATATTACACATTTTCAAATTAATTGCACTATTTCTTTGTTTATTTTAGCTGCAGTATATGTGTACATGGTTTTCTAAGTCAGTCTTTGTGTCTTTGGTGTGCTGGTTTTAAAATTTTAGGTGGTTTTATGAAATGGGCTTAAAGAAACAAAACAGCTGAAAAAAGGCTGAAAATGGTGATTTTCACTCTTATATGCACACTACCCTATATATTTCTTTCTTTAATTCGAACAATATAACAAAGTTCTATGTTGTGTGAAAATACAAGAAAAAGTTTGAATAAAAAAATATGGGTTTGGATTTTTTCCGACTGTTCAAGTATGGGGATAGGGTTGGAAAAATACTCGTAAAATTTTGTCATACACTTCAAGTTGCAATTTTTTTTTATGCGTTTGGTCCAAAATAGTTTGCGTTACGTAAATATTATGACTTTTGAAAGCATTCTAGGTGTATTTTTGTTCAAGACAGGTTTGTTTCAAAGAATTAAAAATTAAATTAATTTTACTAAATTTAAAACATGGTGCTCAGAGGTCTCATTCAGAGGCCTGTAGCTTGAAAAAATTCACACTACCCTATATTTATTTTGCTTTCAAATGTCTTATGTTGTATTTTGGAATCAAAAAAGAGCGGTTAGAAAAAAAAAAGTTTGAATACTTTTTCATTGGCAGCGAACATCCTTAAGCTGTTTTATATGACAAGCACAACCCACTTTTACAGTGCATTTTGACTTAATTACAATACAAAGCATATGTTACCAACTGTTTAAGGTCAACAAATTAATAATCAGGGATTATTTCCTGGGGAGATCAAGCAAGATTTTCGCATTTTTTAATTATTTTTTTTTTTTTGCCAAAAATCACATTGAAATTGGATAATGGTAGAGATATCTCTATTATCTCACCAATTTTGGGTGAATGAGCCATTTTCTCCAATAATATTCCCAAGCCAGAATAACCCCTACAATAAGGGCATATTACAAAAGTGTGGAAATCATACTGTAACAGAGTTTCATTTGTGTGGAGGCTGTGTAGTGAAAAGAATGGATTACATGATCTGTAAGTAACCAGGTATAAGAGGTAAATCTAGGTGTTGGCTAAGTTTTGAGAGTGTTTCTTTTCTTTAAGTGTTGTAGACCATTGAAAACAAAACTTCTGACTATTATGTGCTATATAAAACTAATTTGTGCTATGATGAGACATAATGCTGCATGCTTTCCATATACTGTTAATGTGTTTGATAAAATAAAGATCGTGTTGAAAACCTCAAAGTCTACTTCCACCTTCCCATTGCTGAGCAGGGGCCAATATATATCAATGATTGTTGAATATATCACAGAATGGTTATTATTGTATATTAGCTATTGGACCGAAGGGAAGCCAGATTCTAACAGCAAACCTGGTTTTCAATTTAAACTAATTAAATGAAAATCTGCTCTTTTAAGTCATGAAAAAAAAAAACACACTTTTTACTAAAAACTCTCTGCGCTTTTGATATGGTGACAGGTCATCCGTGCGCGCTTTCATATTAAACGTGCCAACAAATAAACATGTAGATACAAACACATGTATGCAAATGTAGCTCTTTTCCAAACATAAGAGGCCCAGAGGCACATACTAGTACGTCTCTGATCTTTTCTTGTAAGGTTTTCAAGCCCACCACAAATGATTCAGCCTTGATCAAACTCTAGATTTATGATAGCAACAAACCCAAAGTCTGAGGTGAAGATCAGAAATTGAATGCCTTGATATAATAAGTCTGAATATAGATAAACTATCAGGACTCTGAGCTATGCACAATGTTACCACAATGAACTCTCGGATTCTTGAGGAGAATTTTGTATTCTTGTCCCACAGATGTGAAAAAAGCAGCTTATAAAGGACTGGTGCGGCCAGTCTTGGAATATGGAAGCTCAGTTTGGGACCCTCACACTCATGGCCTCCAGGAAGAACTGGAAAAGGTCCAAAATCGTGCGGCAAGGTTTGTGACGGGAAATTATGTTTTTGAAACTGGGAGCATGACTGGCATTTTAGGTCAACTGAAATGGGAATCTCTTAAGAAAAGGAGGAAGGATAGTAGACTTATACTGCTATACAAAGGTCTAAAGGGTAAAGCCAGAATACCCACAGATGACCTTATCCCAAAGAATAGGCGTTGTAGAAATCAACACTCTTTGGCTTTTCAGATACCTTCAGCTAGCAAAGAAGCGTACAAAAGTAGTTTCTTTCCACAGACTATCAGGGACTGGAATGACCTCCCTGATTCACTTATCTCCTCTGCTGAAATGTCTGATGACTGTGTGTCCAAGTTCGCTTCACTCGTGCGTTCAAGTGACTAATTTCTCCCCCATCCAAACCCCCCTGGTGAAATAATGTCATTTGGCGTGTCACCAGTAACTATTCAGATTCAGACCAATTCAGTTGTTTTAATCTGATTTTAGCTAATCTTAACTATTATAACCTATCATCTGTTTTTACCTCCCATTATTATTGCTTATCTTTCCTTTTTCTGTCAGATACTAACAGGCGCTGCGCAGACCTGCCTAGAATATCCGCCAGGGCATGTCATACATGTGATACTTTCTTTCTTCACGGTCAGGAGATTTCCAATTTGAAATCGTAATATTTGCTCTTATATCGGGAGGTTTATTTTCTCGTGGTCATGACCGATATTACATCCTCAAATTGTACTGAGGCTGATCAAGCTTATTCTCTTTTTTGTAGAAGCCGAAGAATGAAGAATAAAAATAAATAGCTTGTAAATTCATACCATTCTATTATAACAAAATAAAAATTGTACATACAAACATTTGAATACTGAAGCACTTAAATCCAATGTCAGTACTACCATGGGATTTTCTTTGGACTCACTGCGGTACACACTCCATGATAGTTTTTTTGTCATTCATTTATTACAATTATTTTAACACAGGGTCTATTTTCATTACACTTGAAAGCACATGTTGATGAGCAATTAAATAGCTGACACCAGACTTGTTAAACCAACTTATCAGATTTAATCCCTCTTGTAAAAACATCAAGTATTGATAATCCAATTATTCACACGCTATGACACATCCGAAAATAGCCACAGGTAATATACACATAATCTAGGTCAAGATATCACACAGCGTCTTCAAGTCATTTACCGTATTTACCATCCTATAAGTTAAAAATTGGACTGTTGGATAAAAAAACAACCGCAAACAGCTCAAATAGGGGACTTCGGCAGATAGGGGGACTGTTGGGAGTGGGCCTTTGAAATCCCTAAAATACGCCGAGATCGGGAGATCTCACATGTATGGGGCATGTGGCTGCAGTATATAGAGATAGAGATAGATAGATAAGAGTCCAGAGGATAATTGGCGAATTCTCAATTTTAAAAAAATCTGAATAGTTTACTGGTGACACGCCAAATGACATTATTTCACCAGGGGCGTACTTGATTTAGAAATTTTAAGAGTGATCGGATTGGTCCGAGCAGCACGCTAAATCAAGGGAAAGTGAGCAAACGGAGTGCATTCCCATTACTAAAACAAGTGAGGAAAAGAAACAATGTTTGAAAGTCAAATTGTTGTTTTAAATGATTTTGATTTACGGCATGTTTATTACCCTGCAATCAGACCTGTGATAATTGTAATTGTAATTGTAATGTAATTGTAATGAATTACATTTTTAAAGTAATGCAAAGTAATTTGTAATGGGTCAGTTTTTTTCATTATGTTACGTCTACACCGGGCCACGTTCTCACTACGTCCTTACTACGTCCTAAAAAAATTAAGGACGTAGTGAGGACGTGGTACGGTCTTGTAGGACGTGATAGGAACGTAGTAAGGACGTATTGAGGTCTTGATGGACGCGGAGGTCTTGGTCAAATTTTGAACATGCTCAAAAGAAACGTGGCGAGGACGGGGTGGAATTAGAACGCAGTAAGGACGTAGTAAGGACGTGGTAAGGACGTAGTAGGAACTTTTAGGACGTAGAAAGAACGTGGCGCAAACGTAGTGCGGTCTTCGTGGACGCGATGCAAATTTGTTGCAGACCATCAAGACCTCGCTACGCTTCTACTACGTCCTCGCTACGTCCTCGCTACGTCCATCAAGTTCTCGACAAGACCATACCACGCTTCTTGTACGTCCTTACCGCGTCCTAGAAGACTGCACTGCGTTCTTATCACGTCCTAGCGGTTCCTAACACGTCCTTAGTAGGTTCTTATCACGTTCACACCAGGTTCGAACTACGTCCTCCACGTTTTGTTAATTTTGTTTTAATTGTCCCGTACCCTCAAGCAATTGCTTTCGCTTTTATTTAAATCATATCGAAATCGAAACATGAACAGAGAAGTACTCTTGTAACTTGCTCTCCTTCAAGGACATCATGCCTTACTTGGTGCACAGGCTGCACTTGTGCTATTTCACAGGAGGAGGAATAGAAGGGCAAGATCTTGTTGGGTGCGCCCTTGGCTATCAGCTGAAAGGAGGCTTCAGTATGGGCATTACGACCGACTACTAGCGGAGTTGAGGATAGAGGCATTCTTCAATTTCATGCAAATACCACCGGAAATGTTGTCCGCCCGTCATTTTCTTACTGCAATTTTAAGCTGTTTCGCAACTTATCTGACTCTTAATACACGACTGATTAATATATTTACAGTTAGAACGTACTGGAAACGTAGTTCGCGCGTGGTATGAACTGCTTGGTCTTTGTGAGGACGTAGCAAGGACGTAGTGGAAACGGGATGAACTTGGTGAGCGCATATTGAGGACGTAGTGGAAACGTGAAGGACGTAGTAAGGACGTGGTGCGGACGTAATAAGAACGTGGCGGGGACGTAGTAAGGACGTAGTGGGAACTTAGAAATCCGAAATTGTTTCATTTTGACCCCGTCATCGCCACGTTCTTGAATTTTTAGAACGTGGTAAGGACGTAGTGAGAACGTGGTCCAGTGTAGACGTAACATTACATAATTGTAATGTAATGCATTACAACTCAAAATTGGTCTGTAATGGCAATTACATTTCAATTACTTTTGAATTACATTTCCATATGGTCACTTTTCTGCATACATATCTACAAATAAAAAATGCTTTGTCACTTCATCTTTCTATCATTCTTCTGATACTGAGTTCATCTCTTCTATTTGCATTAAATAATGCCTCATTTGTTGAGTCAAAATGTCCTTGTACACATTTTTACCAGTCAATTAGTCTTCTGTCAATACAGTCCTATCTTTTGAATGTGTTATGGTACATGCATCAAGAATCAGCCTGACTGCTTCCAAAGGATCTATCTTTTTCATCTATGCGCAGTTTACTGAACATAAACTGTTTCTTATTACTTTTAATCATTGTACATGGTGCAGAAAATATAACAAATTGCTAGCTTTCATATTGAATAGTCAATCCTCCAATTATTTCAAATATCAAGGTTTGCACTGCCAGCAAACATTAATGATTGTTTACTGTTACAATTCAGTGAATTCACATAAACTGGACAACAAAAGAGAACCTATGATTTATTCAGTACAACAGGTAAAGGTGCAAAACAAACCCTAGGGGATTACAAAACCTTGATTTGTCAGTGTTAGCTTAAGTGACATCTTTAAATGCTTGACAAAAGATTTGTGAGCTTTCATATAACAGCTAATTATAATCAGACTGATATGTACATTTTATCAGAAACAGGCAATATGGTCAGAACTATGTTGGGGGAGTATGATCTCCCCAATGATAGATCTTGCACTTTTAAAGCAAAATGTCGCCATAGTAGATCAAGTATTTCTGGAAGCATCAGGGTTCAATCAAATTTTGCCATGCACTTGAAGGTACTATTATATTTGTTCATTATATTGTAAAAGTTTCTCGAAAAATCTTAAGAATTCAAATGACTTGAAGTAATTGTAATGTAATGCATTACTTTGCAATGTAATTGTAATGTAATGCAGCATTACATTATCAAATCAGCTGTAATTGTAATTGTAATGTAATGCAATGATTTTGAAAATAATTGTAATGTAATGAATTACATTTCAAAGTAATCGAACACAGGTCTGCCTGCAATACGCATGGATGTCTCACAAACACCTCCATGCTGAAGAAATAAATTTTGCACTCCTCGCATTGAAACATAGATGACGCCATGTTTTTTAGGGCAGGTCAAGTGACTTGCTTCTACCACACCAACTTGGACGGCGGAGCGCTTTGTCGCGCTCCATTGCAACTACTTGATTTAGAATCCTTATGCTCAGGTCAATCGGATCAATCGGATTGGCTATATCAAGTGCGACCCTGGGTTTAATCGCCAACCACAGGGTAGTTCAACAATTTTTGATTGATAATTTGATAAAACTGAAAAAATTCAATTTTGACATTGGTTTGATTGCAAACTCACAGCCGTGTAAAATAAGGTCCATTTTCTCGGCCAATAACATACATCTTTTTTCAAGGACAAGTGCCAAAATGTAAACAAACATATTTCAAAGGCACAAATTTCACAATGCTTTAATCTAAAATTTCAAACTTGGCAAGAAACTATTGTCAAAAAGCCTTTGCATCTACATGCGATGAGTAAAATGATAAAATTGGAGAAACAGAAATAAAATACGCAATTATATTCTCACCCTCAATTTGTTGACAGTATTTGCCGCCATTTTCCAAGGGAAATAATAAGAAAATTGATGACTATTGACCTAGTCATCGTGTTGCTGTAGTCAATAAATTCCGCCGCACACTACATAATTTGGCACACCTCCAAAGGGAGAGTTCTTATGGTACGTTCACACCACAATTTCTTGATGTATGGTATATTTACATTGGTTCTTTGGAAAAGTCTTGATAGAGACCAACATTCATAATGTGTGCCATGACACATAGATCTACTCCCTACTCCTTTACATCCGCATCACTACCATGATTCAACCATTGAATTGGCCAACAAATTTGCCACCCAGATCACCACATTAACAGTATCAGTCACTGCATACTGCCACAGAGTGAATATTTAGCAGCATTTTACCCTGCGGATGGCAATGCTAGGAACCAACTGTCTGATTCCATATTTGACCTCCAGAGCTGCGATGGATTCTGAGGAGTGGACTGGCGCAGGGGTAGAGTGTCAGACTCTGGTCCCAGAGGTCCCAGGTTCGATCCTCAGCGGGGGCGCCGATTGTTGTGGCCTTGAGCAAGTCACAAATCCCCACAGATCCTGGGGTAATGATCCGAAATTGATCGACTCAGTATACAGTAAAAAAATAAAAGTAAAATAAAATAAACTGGCTGTCCAGCCAACTCACAGGAGGTAAGCTGGTCGTTAGTCTCTCACTAATGAGAAAGACCATTATTATTTGTGTGTGTTGGTGAGTTCTTTGATGGCTGACTAGGCCAATTGTAGCTCTGGAGTAAACTACCATTATGAAAACATACCCACATAATATACAGATTTTTCTGACCATGTAAAAATCGAAATTTTTCAGTAGAATTTTTTTTCTTATTTTTGCTCAAAACATAGATTGTGGGTACACGTTAGAACCGCCTCACCTAGGCGGTTCTTACAAGTAACCACAATCTGTTTTGGAGAAAAATAGGTATATCCATCCATACCCCAGTTTTGCTATATAAAAGTGGGGTTCAAGGGGTATAAATGTCACGGATATGTTATCCTGATGACTCAGGAACTATACAGTGTCAATACATGTACATGTTGATCCTTGAACTAATAATATAAATACAAGTTTTTAACTTATAAATATGATTGGCCTTGTATGGGCAAGAATCTAAAGCTCTTGGCGGGACGTATGACTGCCTATTTTGACAAGAAGCCCTTATCAGTTCAGACCAATAATTCATACCTACAGTAGATTAGAGATTTCATGGTGGTGAGGCCGGCAGCCTATAGCTCTTCCCTCTTTCTCCAATAAAATGTTTAACAATGCTCATGTGAATTTGTAATAAAGTACAATTCATCTACCATGTTAGCCTAAATTTGGATAATTCCATTTTCACAAAAGGGGGTGTCTGGTTATTTTTATTTTATTTCTAAACACATTTAAGGAATAGATAGAGAAAACAACAACAGTTGTGTGTACCAGTTTAATGTGAATGTTTACTTTCATATGAAACTAATCTTTCAAACCATGAACAATAACAGTGCATTCAATAAAAATAAAAATTTTGTAATCAAATCTTTAATAGTGAAAGAACCATAAATAATGCCTTTAGAGAATGAATTCATAATTTTAACTCTATTTCACCTTTTTGTTCTTGACAGAAGTAAAATTGGCTTTGCTGCTTGCAGCGAGCTTGCTACTAAGGGTCAAGACAGGTTTTTTTTATGATACGGGTAAGCTAAAAATATAAATGTAAATATTCTTGCAAAATAATATTGAGCCGCCGCATGGGAAAACCAACAATCTGCATAGGCGAAAACAAAGGCGCAGATCAGCTTCACAGTAATTCTGAAGCTGATCAGTGCCTTTGGTTTCTCTATGTGGATAGTACAATTCCTCTACTTTTTAAATCCAAAATTTCCAGCCTCAAACCATCTTCTATGACTGTAAATTCTGGTTTGTGTCGGACCTGGTTGTTGGTTTTCTCACGCACATGCTCATCACTTCTTGGCCTACACAGGCTTTCTGAGTGATTAACCAGTAATCAGGTAGTAAGTCGGTTACCTGGAGGCACAAGCAGCACATTTGTTTCTCACTCCAAATGAAAGGTTGCACAATTATAGAGGCAATAAGAAAATGATCAAACAACAAGTTTCATTATTTACCCATCAAATCACGTTGACAATTCTATATAACGAAAATACAATATAATTAATACTTTATGTATTATATGATTCGCATGCTCTCTTCAGTTTTAAGTTGTGATATGGCACATTATGATTGTGTAGTACACAAAGCACATATCAAAAGCAGAAATAACAGCCTAAAGCCAGTTTCACAGATCATCTACAGAAAAAAGCATGTAAATTCCAAACTATTCGTGAGAACTTAATTTTCATGAATATTTTCTAATTCATTGCCTCGCAAATTCAAGATTCTCACTAATAAAGTATCTCTATAGGCCATACAGACAATACAAACACTTGTTTTGTGAATTCAAAAACCTTGTAATTCAGAAATAGAATATTCGCAAGATAAAAGTCATGTGTAAAAATTCCCAAATTTACAGTATGTAAAGATAATTTTAGGTTCATGAATTATCCAAACATTCACAGAAGACCAAGAAAAGCTGCAAACTCTTAATACTCAGTTTCTTACAAAGACGTTCTAATAATATTTGAGCCGCTACATCAGAAAACCAACAATTTGCATATGCGAAAACAAAGCCACAGATCAGCTGTGCAGTAACTGCACAACCATCAGCTGTGCAGCTGACCAGCGTCTTTGTTTTCGCTATACACTAAAGTACAACCCCCTTCTTCTTAAATCAAAAATTACAAACTACCAGCCTGCTTCTGTGGCTGTACAAGCAAGTTTGCGTCAGACCTGGTCAGAAACCCAAAATGTTGGTTTTCTGATGCGAAGGTTCAATTTTCTCAAACATACATAAAAACCTACACCAGTTATCCAGAGACAACCAATACTGGTGAGTGAGAACAACCAATGCAGATGATTTCAATAACCAACAATAGGATATAAATACCAGGGCCCTGTTGTTCAAAATTAATGACATCATTACTTAACAATTCGTTAAACTTTCAAACATAAATATTACAAATACACTGTTGTTTTTTGTTGATAAAATGTGAGAATCCTTTGCCATGCAAAGGATTCTCACATTTTATCAACAAAAAATAACAGTGCAAAGGATTCTCACATTTTATCAACAAAACCAGAGGACCATTGGTCCTGAGAACGCTCACCTGAAGCCTGATCTTGGAGTATTAAGTCATAATGAAATGACCTTGACCTTGAATACTCACACACCTTGATTGACTTCATATTAAGTTGTCTGCATCTGCAAAGTTTCAGGTCTCAGGCTGCAATAGTTTCCAAACCCAGTGATTTCTGAGAAAACCATGATTTTAATTTTGATATTTAAATGACCTAGGGCCAAGGTCAAGACATGACCTTGGCCTTCATTAATTACTTACCTTCATTGACTCCATTAGTTGTCTGCATCTAGCAACTGTCAGGTCTCAGGCTGCAACAGTTTGTTTTCGCCTTTTCCCATGTGAAAGCCTATGTTTCCAAAATTGACCTTGCCGTAAAATAGGTCAAGGTCATCCAAGGGTCATCATTTCAACAAACTATGATGGGCTGGAGTCCCAAATGCTACATACCAAGTTTCATGAAAATTGGCCTGCCGGTTCTGGAGAAGAAGATTTTTGAAAGGTTTTTACCATATATGGGCGTGGCGGCCATCTTGGTCATATGACCTGGATTTCGCGATCAAACTTTCGTCTCCCCTACCCATGGATGCTCCACATAAAATTTCACTTTGATTTGCCAAGCAGTTTCAGAGAAGAAGATCTTTGAAAAGTGTGTATGACCTTGACCTATATTAATCACATACCTTCATCTACTCCATTAGTTGTTAGCATCTACCACTTTTCAGGCCTCAGGCTGCAATAGTTTTCAAAAAATCCATAGTTTTCACTTCTTCTTATGTAAAAGCCTATGTTTCCAAATTTGACCTTGCCGTAAAATAGGCCAGAGTCATCCAAGGGTCATCATTTTATCAAACTATGATGGGCTGAGGTCCCCAATGCTACATACAAATTTTTGTGGAAATCGGCCCACCGGTTCTGGAGAAGAAGATTTTTGAGTGGTTTTAACCATATATGGGCGTGGCGGCCATCTTGGTCATGTGACCTGGATTTCGCGATCAAACTTTCGTCTCCCCTACCCATGGATGCTCGACATAAAATTTCACTTTGATTGGCCGCGCAGTTTCAGAGAAGATCTTTGAAAACTGTGTATGGACAACAGACTGGCCAAGGTCAAGAGATGACCTTGACCTATATTAATCACATACCTTCATCTACTCCATTAGTTGTTTGCATCTACCACTTTTCAGGCCTCAGGCTGCAACAGTTTTCAAAAAATTCCATAGTTTTTACTTTTTCCTATGTAAAAGCCTATGTTTCCAAATTTGACCTTGCCGTAAAATAGGTCAAGGTCATCCAAGGGTCATCATTTTATCAAACTATGATGGGCTGAGGTCCTTGATGCTACATACCAAGTTTCGTGGAAATCGGCCCACCGGTTCTGGAAAAGAAGATTTTTGAGTGGTTTTTACCATATATGGGCGTGGCGGCCATCTTGGTCATGTGACTTGGATTTCGCGATCAAACTTTCGTCTCCCCTACCCATGGATGCTCCACATAAAATTTCACTTTGATTGGCAGTGCAGTTTCAGAGAAGAAGATCTTTGTAAAATGTGTATGGACAACAGACTGGCCAAGGTCAAGAGATGACCTTGACCTATATTAATCACATGCCTTCATCTACTCCATTAGTTGTTTGCATTTACCACTTTTCAGGCCTCAGGCTGCAATAGTTTACAAAAAATCCATAGTTTTCACTTTTTCCTATGTAAAAGCCTATGTTTCCAAATTTGACCTTGCCGTAAAATAGGTCAAGGTCATCCAAGGGTCATCATTTTATCAAACTATGATGGGCTGAAGTCCCCGATGCTACATACCAAGTTTCGTGGTAATCGGCCTACCGGTTCTGGAGAAGAAGATTTTTGAAGTGTTTTTACCATATATGGGCGTGGCGGCCATCTTGGTCATGTGACCTGGATTTCGCGATCAAACTTGAAATGCCACTACCCAAGGAGGCTCCACATAAAATGTCACTTTGATTGGCCAAGCAGTTTCAGAGAAGAAGATCTTTCAAAAGTGTGTATGGACAACAGACTGGCCAAGGTCAAGAGATGACCTTGACCTATATTAATCACATACCTTCATCTACTCCATTAGTTGTTTGCATCTACCACTTTTCAGGCCTCAGGCTGCAACAGTTTTCAAAAAATCCATAGTTTTCACTTTTTCCCATGTAAAAGCCTATGTTTCCAAATTTGACCTTGCCGTAAAATAGGTCAAGGTCATCCAAGGGTCATCATTTTATCAAACTATGATGGGCTGAGGTCCTTGATGCTACCTACCAAGTTTCGTGGAAATCGGCCAGCCGGTTCTAGAGAAGAAGATTTTTGAGTGGTTTTTACCATATATGGGCGTGGCGGCCATCTTGGTCATGTGACCTGGATTTCGCGATCAAACTTTCGTCTCCCCTACCCATGGATGCTCCACATAAAATTTCACTTTCATTGGCCGCGCAGTTTCAGAGGAGAAGATCTTTGAAAAGTGTGTATGGACAACAGACTGGCCAAGGTCAAGAGATGACCATGACCTATATTAATCACATACCTTCATCTATTCCATTAGTTGAATGCATCTACCACTTTTCAGGCCTCAGGCTGCAATAGTTTTCAAAAGATCCATAGTTTCCACTTTTTCCCATGTAAAAGCCTATGTTTCCAAATTTGACCTTGCCGTAAAATAGGTCAAGGTCATCCAATGGTCATCATTTTATCAAACTATGATGGGCTGAAGACCCCGATGCTACATACCAAGTTTCGTGGTAATCGGCCCACCGGTTCTGGAGAAGATTTTTGAAGTGTTTTTACCATATATGGGCGTGGCGGCCATCTTGGTCATGTGACCTGGATTTCGCGATCAAACTTGAAATGCCACTACCCAAGGAGGCTCCACATAAAATTTCAACTAGTTCGGCCAAGCGGTTTCAGAGAAGAAGAACTTTGAAATTGTGGGCGCCGACGGACGGACGGACGGACGGACGGACGCCGGATCATGGCCATCCTATAAGCTCACCTTGTGAGCCTTCGGCTCAGGTGAGCTAAAAAACAGTGTATTTGCTTAAGTAGTCGGCATTTACTTGACGAGTTGACTTAACGATGACGTTAAGCTAACAAAGTTTTGAACAACATGCCCCTGCTTGGGAATAAATTGCCACAGATCAAATAAGATTATGCCACAAATCATTTGAGCCGCAGCGAGAGAAAAACGGTCTTAAGGGGTTTCCCACCAGGTCCAACACAAACCGACCTGTACAGGAACAGAGGAAAGCCAAAAGCTTGAAATTTCGGATTTAAGAAGAAGAGAAATTGTAATAGTATTATACCCATGCTGATCTGCGCGCTTGTTTTTGCATAGGCAATAATACGGTTTTCTCATGACGCGGCTCATTTTACATCATATAGCCTTACATTGCTTTCATCTGCCCATGTTGTTCTCAGTTGGGTTGGATGTCTCTGTATAACCATTGTTATGCTTACAAACTGTAACAACATGCATACAAATGAGCCACCTATTGAGATAACCAACAATGTGGTTTGTGAAAAGGTCCGACACAAACCAAACTGTACAAGCACAGAAGATGGATAGAATCTTGAAAGTTTGGATTTGAGTCCATAAGGGATTGTACTATCAGTGGCGCTGATCAGCTTCACAGTTACCTTTGTTTTCGCATATGCAAAATGTTGGTTTTCTCATGAGGCAGCTCTAATTTATTTTAGCTAGTGCAAATGAAGGGCTGAGTAACAAAGCCAACAAAATAAAAAATTAGGACTTGTTGATAAAAACTTGTAATTGCACTTTTTTAAAAATACAATATATCCTTCCACTAAAACAGAGATCACAAAAATCATCAGCATAAATTTTCTATAGAATGCTATTCTTTCCAGTAAAATGACTACACTTGTATAGAATTCTGATATGGATGGGTTCAGTTGAAAAAAATCACTAAATTCTAGATTAATGTATAATGGCTGACACTTTGCAAAGGCCGGCAATTTTGCTTCCTATGGCAAATTTTACTTCCATTTTATTGAATCACGATCAGCTAATTTACATATTCTCTTTAGATTTCAAAGATCAGCAAAAATTATAATTGAGCCTGTGCATGAGAAAACAAACAATTTGGGTTTCCGCCCAGGTCCAACACAAACCAGACTGTACAGTCACAGCATAAAGGTAGAAGCTTGGAACTTTGGATATACATAGAGGAGGAATAGTACTATCCGTGTGGCAAAAACAAAGGCACTGATCAGCTTGTGCAGTTACTGCACAGCTGATCTGCATCTATGTTTTTGCATATGCAAATTGCTGGTTTTCTCGTGCGAAGGCTCATATTTTAAAGCTAACTATCTATGGCAGTGTTTTTCATATGTTTATCACTGGAAAGAGTCACCTAAGGCTAACTAACAACCTGGCCCTGAGGTTATAAAACTTTTTTCATGCTCAATTCAGCTGAGCAAGAAATTTAAACTGCTCATAAACACTGAAATAGCTCTAATACATTGAATTTTTAGATTGCAATCACCATAGCATGTAATTTATTCTGCTGATAATTGTTAAAATGCCAACACTTGTTGGCATTTTAACATTTATGAGCAGAATAAATTTTAGTCTCAGCTGAGTTGAGCATGAAAAAAGTGTTATAACCTCGCGGCCTGCTCACCGAATGAAGACTGCCGGGTCATTTTATTGACCAGGAGTAATGAGCTTAAAGCCTTGCTTAGTACCAAATAATTCTTCAAGCTGCAAACTAGACTGTGACAAACTCTGACTGAAATATGCCTCAAAGTGTTTGTTGGGTGCATAGAAGTTTTTCCCCAACTACTGAAAGTCAAACTGTGGCTTAACTTATTACTTCTGACACCTGATTGTATAGTTCTATTTATAGATTTTCTAGATCTATATTTAGTATCCATACAGATCATCATTTCCATTTATAGATCTGATCATCTCCCATTTTTTCTTCTGACACTACACAATATTGTATAATTCTATTTATAGACCTTTTATGACTTCACCTTCAGTTCTATTTTTAGCTTCCATGAGATCATTAGTTCTATTTATAGATCTCCCATAAGATCATCTGCATCAACGTTTTCTGATGAAGTATTAGACTTGGCTGATGGAGTTTTTCTCAGCCTTGGCTTTCTTTCACTCCTGTAAATAAAATGTAAAGCATTTTGAGGAATCAACAAAATCATTGAGGAAACAAGATATTCATACAACTTTGTGGCTCTTGGCTGATTTTTTTTTATTATCCCAGACTGAAAACCTAGCCTATAAAAGAATAATGTGCAGAACATCAAAAATATACATTTTTGTAGCAATCTGTTTGTATTTTTTTTGTTTTTTGCCTATTAACTTTCTCATGAAAATACACTACTAACTTCGCAATTCAAAACCTGACTTACCCGGTATCAGATTCATTCGACCCAACCCTCGGCAGGACAGGTTTAGATGGGGTCTGTTTCTGCTGGCGCCCTCTCTGTCTGCGTGGCCTAGTTAAATTACAAAACATGGTACAGTAGCAAAAATTCTAAAAATAGCTGTTTTTCTTTATAAGAAATAAACACAAAGTTATTATGTCTCAATTGTTAAATCTTTTCTTACTCTCAGTGTTTCGAAGCTTATTAATTTTTAAAGGTTTTCAGTTCTTGCTAATAGGTTTCAAACTTAATAATTTTACTATGATGATAAGTTTTCAAGGTTTTCAATTCTTGCTAATTGGTTTCAAACTGATTAATTTTGCTATGAGGATAGGTTTTCAAGGTTTTCTATTCTTGCTAATTGGTTTCAAACTTGATAATTTTGCTATGAGATAGAACCTGTACCATAAGGAAAAAATGTCCATGAAAAGCATACCCCCCTCATACCCCAATTCTATATAGCAAAATTGGGGTATGTAGGGGTATACCTAGTTTTCTTATTTTTGTACCAAAACATACATTGTGGGTACTTGTTAGAACCGCCTTCTAGCGTGTACCCACAGTCAATGTTTTGAGCAAACCTATTGAAATTATCAAAATTTTTCCGATGAAATTTTCAATTTTTAATGCTGAAAAAATTCTCTGTATATTGCATGGGCAAGTTTTTGTAATTCCTTTATTAAAGTGCTTTTTGTTGAGCCTTTTCACAAGAAAACATATTGTTTGTTTTTCTACCAGCTTGGCTCAGAGCAACATGAAGTGTTCTGCCAGCAGTAATGATCAGTATGTACCATGTCAAAACAAAACAGGCCAGTTTTTCAAAACTCTGTTAGCTTAACATCATAGTTAAGACAACTCAAGTAAATGCCACCTACATAAGCAAATACACATAATTATTTTGTTGATAAAAAAATGTGAGAATCCTTTGCATTTGATAAAAAGTGAGAATCTTTTGCAATGCAAAGGATTCTCACATTTTATCAACAAAAAATAACAGTATATTTGTAATATTCATGTTTGAAATTTTGATGAATCGTTAACTAAAGATGTCGTTAATTTTGAACAACTGGGCCCAGGACATCAGGGTTTCCGGCCAGGTCCAACACAAACTGGGCTATACAGTCACAGAAGAAAGCTAGAAGCTTGAAATTTGAGATTTAGAAAGAAGGGGCAGTGTACTATCAGTGAAGTAAAAACAAAGGCTGATCAACATTGCCTTTTTTTGCATATGCAAAAAGCTGATTTTCTCTGCTCAGAATCTTCGTATGCCCCTATGAATCTTCCTATGCCCCTCAAAATCTTCCTATGCCCCACTAGATACCTCTCGTCTCAGATCAAAAGTCAAACAAAACTGGTTAGTTTCCTCTGTAGATATGAGTAACATCAGACACAAAATCTACAGTTGCTTTTATGGCAAAGGGAAGGGAGATAATCTGATTATTGTAAAATATTCAGTTACCTTGCAACAACAGTTGTCTTCTCTTCCTCCTCCTCTAAGACCAGTGAGTCATCTCCCTTTGACTTTGAATTCCTCTGACTAGCTCGCACTTGACTTTGCTTTGCTCTTTTAGGCTTAGGCTGAGAGATGAAATGCATGGGCCACTTCATGAGAAGACCAACATTTCAGATATGCAAATACAAAGGCGCAGATCAGCTTGGCAGTAACTGTGAAGCTGATCAGCGCCTTTGTTTTTGCTACAGGAAAAGTACAGTTCCTCTACTTTCTAAATCCAAAATTTGCAGCCTATAGCCGTCTTCTGTGGCTGCAAGGCCTGGTATGTGTCAGACATGGTAAGAAATTCAGATTGTTGGTTTTGTCACACAGCTCTTATGAGTATAATATGACTTTTCTGCATTTGTATAACTTTCTAATAGAAGCTTCAGAACGGCCTGAGGGACGCTTTGTTGTGCTGAGGTTCATATTAGAAAACTCAGGCCAGCTAGTGCATTGAAATTTTAAATCAACACCTTTGTTGTGCAATGTCTCTCCTTATATTATGTTTCATTGTACTTTCATATGTGATATTTCAAGCCCACAGCCTATTTCAAGCCCACAGAAATAGTCATTTCATACAATATCATGAAACTAACACCCTTTAATATTGTGAAAAAAGAATATATAACATTGTATATAAACACATGTCCAAGGCCAGTAGTCTTGACATTAAGCACGCGGAAGGTGCCATGTAATTCAAGATTATGTGATAAGGATCATAACAAGTTACTAAATGATGTCATATGGTTAGCTATTCTTGGAAAAGTTTTGAACAAGTCTAGGTGAAGTGTGTATACCCTAAATTTCCAACAGAAGTGTTCACAACAGAGTATGCATACTATTTGCCATTTACATATTTTCATGAATGTAAGAGGGTAAATAGAATGGAGCCATTTTCCCAAAGCATCTGTAATCAAAGCTGTCTTAAGACAGCATAACTTGCCCAAATCATAATCATCAAAGATATACCATATCAGGCCCTGAAATTATAAAACTTTTTTTATGCTCAACACAGCTGAGCATAAAATTTAAACTGCTCATAAATGCTGAAATAGCCCAAATAAAATGAAATTTCAGGATTAGATCACAAAACCCTGCAATTTATCCTGCTAATAAATGTTAAAATGCCAACAATTGTTGGCATTTTAACATTTATGAGCAGGATAAATTTTAGTCTCAGTTGAGCTGAGCATGAAAAAAGTTTTATAATCTCAGATCCAGGATACTTACTGTGTCTTCATCTGTGTCTCTGTCTGATTCACTGAAAGAAGAAAGAATTATACTAACATCATTAAAACACTATCTTTGGAGTCCATAAAAACAGACCATGTTGTAAGCAAAACCGTGTAATAATGAGGTTACCAATAATAAAGATAAAGCAAAATAATCCATTCAGAAGCCATGACAATTGTAGTGTGGGTATTAAGTTCTGTTATACAGGGTTGTATCAGTGTAGCCAACAATAAAACTTTAAATTTCTGAATCTGTATACTACAATATACATGTATCTTGGACATGAAAATACATCTCAACCTCTTTATAACACTATTGCTTGGGTCCAAACCAATTTCCGTGTTAGCTATCCAATCCGTGTTATAATGAGAGTAAAATGTATAGACATGTAGCAAAATTAGTCCAATTGGGGTCCAACAATGTTATATCCAAAACCAAGTTGTAATGAACCGTATTATAAAGAGGTCCAGGTGTATACTCAGCGTCAATGAAAAGTTACCAGTAAATCGAGTTCAATTAACACATGGTGATATTCGATTTCATTCTGAATAGATATCTGCTGATACTTCTGCATTCATTTTCATGGCATAGAGTGTCATTCATCACGGCTATCGAAAACGGTACTCATCTTTGCCGTATACATTATACGCACTCCATGTCAAATGTCAGAAGCTTCCATTGAAATATATGGAGAAATGCAAAATCTGGGTATTTCCTTAAAGTGAGGGCCTCTATTCCACCAGCTGTTTGAAAAATTTAAACCGATTTAGTGGCATTTTCACAGTGTTAGAGGCATGAGGAGGCATGACGATCACAGACAGTGTTAGAGGCATGAGGAGGCATGACGACATGTGAAAATATGGCTTTCTAGTTCTCGAAAATTCGAAAATAACAAATTCCACGTGCATCACGTGCACCATAGCCCCAGGTCTAGTGGAACTATTTAATATCACTAAATCAATTTGCCGTTAACCAGCATCATGAATGAAATTATTTTTTTTGAAAGAATTTTTTTTTTTATTTCTCAAAATATCGAAATTTTAGTGGTGATAACTTTTCATTGATGCTGAGTATATTTTGTAATACGTTATAACATTACAATGAAATTTTACCTTATAAACATTAAGACTAGAAAATGTGTTTATGAAACACTATGCAGTGCTCCAGATAAGGATTGATGGTCAATGGGTATTTACCCACCTCTTTTTGGCTTAATTGGGTATTTCGGAATCCATTGGGTAAAATTATAATCTTTAAAATTTCGAACTGGGTACTTCATGTTTTTGTATTGGGTATCGTAATCGAGGATGAAAATAAAGTTAAAATTAAAAACAAAAATCATGTATTTCAATAATAATTGATTTGCCCCTTGTTTTGAGGGTATCTCAGCTAATTTCCTATAACATTGGAAGTGGTACTTGAAAAAATTATCTCAATTATCACTGATTACAGGTCTATGTGATTAAGTTTTTTTTTCTAAAAGCTAATACTTGTAATCTATTTTGTTAAGCAACAAGATAAGACAAAAATCTGCATTTTAAATGACACAAAATATTTTGGAAGCTGCTTCCTGTTGTAAAAAGTATTTTACTCAATGAGGTTATATCTGGAAATGATCTATTTTTGATATTTAAACTCCTATTGCAACTATAGCAAAGCCATCACGCTCTATAATACAGGCATAGTGGGTGGGGTACGGTTAACAGAGATCGTAAGTTGCGTAAGAATTTAGGATGACCTAAAGCTGTTAATTGCAGAATCAATAAATTATTTGTGTGGAAATAATGAAAAATAAATTTTAACAAGTGTTCTTCAATTTACATTCAATAAAACAAAACTGATGGGTCATTATTGAAAGAAATAGGCTAAAGAATTGGGCTTCCTTTTCTCCCAGTCAAAGTGAAAGTACAATTCTATTCTGACACGCAACCTGGCGGCGAAAATCGATTGGCTGAAATTCTTGGCTAATAGTCTAGATCATCAAGACGCTCATTACGATATGAATTGCGAAATGGGAACCAAGTTCCAAAAAATAGACCCATGTGCTCGATTGTTACTGTACGCATGTGCAGGCACAGGGTAAACATCCTGTGTACAAGATTATGCTTTTGGCAAATTATAGGGCTGTACGCAAAGAAAATAATCTGATTTGCGTATCGAAGATTTCTTTTGCTTTTCTGTACGCAGAGTTGTAAATCTTAATTGGGTTTTTGGGTAAATACGCAGATACGCTGCTTATCTGGAGCACTGACTATGCCCCCAACTGGTAAGTCACTTTCAAGATGTAAAAATGTCCAAAAAAAATGACTAAGTTCAAATTGTAAAAAAAAGTGACAAAAATTAATCTGAGGAGTATATCCCAAGCACATGCATATCTTCAAAGCATGGTCACAATGTCTGCAAAGTTTCAAAAGTATCGGTATAAAATTGTAGGAGGAGTTGCGCACACAAGGTACCCTCTATCCATTCACTAAAATGTCCGAAAAAATGACTAAGTTCAAATTGTAAAAAAAATGACAAAAAAGAATTATATCCAAAGCACATGCATATCTTCAGACCATGCCCATAACACATGTAAAGTTTTAAATGAATTGGCATGAAACTGTAAGAGGAGTTGCGCACACAAGGTACCCACTGCCCATTCACTTTCATTGTGAAAATGCCCGAAAAATGGCTAAGTTCAAAATGCGAAAAAAGTGACAAAAATTAATCTGAGGATTATATCCAAACTACATGCATATCTTCAAAGCATGGTCACAACATCTGTAAAGTTTCAAAAGAATCGGAATAAAACTGTAGGAGGAGTTGCACACACAAGGTACCCACTGCCCATTCACTTTCACTGTGAAAATGCCCGAAAAATGGCTAAGTTCAAATTGCGAAAAAAGTGACAAAAATTAATCTGAGGATTATATCCAAACCACATGAATATCTTCAAAACATGGTCATAACATCTGTAAAGTTTCAGGAGAATCGGAATAAAACTGTTGGAGGAGTTGCGCACACAAGGTAGCCACTATCTCTTCACTTTATCAAGAATTAAAAAGGGAAATAACTCTCACAGAATGGGCCCCTAGCCCCTTGAATTTACCTGAAAGAAAAAATACGGGTCCTCTTAATTTTCATATACAAACTACATACCAAATTTCAAGATCCTAGCTCTAACGGTTCCTGACCGAGTGCTAATTGTTACTCACGCATCACAGACTGGACTGGACTGGACAGACAGACCCAAACCAATATGCCCCCTCAACTTCTTCGAAGTTGGGGGCATAAACATAACATTTTGAACTTGACCTGTTAAAAGCATTGCCTCACATAAATAAGAGTTCCAACTGTAGAACACTGATATGACACTACTTATAGACATTTTTCAGCACAGCCAATTCATTATATTAATACAAAATAAATAATACCTATCATGTGACTTAGTATCTTCAATTTTTCTTGTCTGTTTTGCGGTCGTTTTTGATGAACTAGGTTTAGATTCTGAAAGCAAGAATAATTATTAGTGTAGGTTACAGTCTGATTAAGGTTGCTTCCTAGAAATATTACCAGATATCATTTAGAAAACTTGCCAATGCAATAAACAGAGATTTTTTGAGTTTTAAAAATTGACAATTTTCAGCTGAAAAATTTTGATATTTTCCTTTGTTTTGCTCAAAACATAGATTGTGGGTACACGTTAGAACCGCCTCGCTGAGGCGGTTCTAACGAGTACCCACAATCTATGTTTTGGAGCAAAAATAAGAACCAGAGGACCAATGGTCCTGTAAACGCTCACCTGAGATCTGCTGTATATACGAATGTTACAGAAAATAGTCCCAGTATAGGGGCAGATGAAGCCTTTGGGCCATTTTCTTTTCAGAATAATCAATATACTGTCCATACAAGTTTTTCCCTTCAAATGACATTTTAACAGTTTACCCATTCAAATACATAGGCAACCCATGTTGACCTTGCCTTAAAATAGGTCAAGGTCATCACAGGGTCATGATTTATACATACATTGTAGTAACTTGAGTCATCAATGCTTCATGCCAAGTTTCTTCGAAATCGGTCCACCGGTTCCGGAGAAGAAGATTTTTTAAGAGTTTATACCATAGATGGGCATGGCGGCCATCTTGGTCATGTGACCTTGATTTTTTATATATACACTGATTCCCCCATTCTATAGATGCTTCACATGAAATTTGGCTTTGATTGGCCAAGCAGTTTCAGAGGAGAAGATGTTTGAATATTATGGTAATATACATGTTTAATGCCCCGGGGCTGGGGCTAATGAGCACCTGGGGTCCAATTTTTTTCAGAATCATTAATATTCAGTCCTACTGCCCATTTCCTGCAAGACTTTCACTTTAAATGACATTTTAAAAGTTTTCCCCATTCAAATGCATTGGCGACCTATGTTGACCTTGCTGTAAAATAAGTCAAGGTCATCCAAAGGTCATAATTTATAAACACATTGTAGTACTTCAGTTCCCGATGCTTCATGCCAAGTTTTGTTGAAATCGGTCCATTGGTTCAGGAGAAGAAGAATTTTAAAGGGTTTTTACCATATATGGGCATGGCGGCCATCTTGGTCATGTGACCTGGATTATTTATAAACACATTGATTCCCCCTTCCCATAGATGCTTCCTATAAAATTGGGCTTTGATTGGCTAAGTGGTTTCAGAGAAGTAGATCTTTGAATATTTTTGTAATATACATGTACACTCCCGGTAAATTAAAAACAACATATTTCGCGTTTCTCCGCAACCATGGCAAACGCGAAATTTTCATTTCTCGGAGAAACACCGCGAAATAAGCCAGGTAGACAAAATCGTCTGCATGAAATTCCTCGGTGTTTCTCCGAGAAAGGTAATTACCTTGATTTGTCGATAAAAGTCGGTTTCGCGGAGTTTCTCGGAGGAATTTTGAAAATAAGTACATGTATGATAATTTTTGAATAAATATAAAACATTTAAATTTAAGTTTTTACAAGTATGTAACTTACGGATATTACGCATTTCTTTAGATGGCTTATAATCCATAATTAATGTCTTGTTAACATTAAATTTTATGACCTTTATCACCTGTGTTTTGTTTTACGCCATCTACGATTACCCGATCTTTGAACATAAGAATGGATGCGAAACTCATTTAATATTTAAAGTGCGTTATAAGATATTCGTAGCTTGAGCATTGTCCATTCCGACATAATGAATAATGAAATAACCACACTTCCAGTGAACATATGGATAATCAGTATCCCGGAAAACATGTCCGAGAAATGTGTACCCCCTTACACCCCACTTTCATGTACAAAATCTGGGGTTTGCAGGGGTCACGTATACCTATTGTTCTTATTTTTGATCAACATGTGTATTCAGTAGAACCGCCTCGGCGATACGGTGCTAAGGTGTACCCACAATCAATGTTTTGAGCAAAATTATTAAGATGTCAAAATTTTCCTTGAAATTTTCAATTTTGCTTTCGAAAAAAATCTCTATACATGTATATTGCATGGGCAAGTTTTCGTAATGAATAACATTTGATCGAAGGTATTTAATTCTGTACAGTAGCAATGATTTAATAGGCTGTTTGCTTTTATTGCATGCATGTCAGGATAAACACAGGCCATCAAAATGACAAGAATATACCGGCCTCAACCTTTTCTTTGCGAAGCAAACACACTATCTGTAAGACCACTGCGGCCAGTCTTATTAAATTTTCGTACCTTAGTCGTCCGCCAGCATTACTTGGTAAGCTGTTAACGTACTAATCGTAATCACATATTAAGATTATGGCTCAATATAAATCACAAATGATTTGACCACTCGTAAATGTATACTGGTACGTATTATATCGAACCTGCATGTAGTAGGAAGGAATTTTCGTAAAAAAAGTTATTCTCCATGAAAAACCACAAAGCCGTATAAATCATTAACTGATGGGATCGCCTAAATTGATACCCTTTCGCCCTAATCCATGCATGGTTTAAACAACAAAAATAGTCAACAAAACTTACAGAAATTATTGTTGACTTATGTGGCATACTTGTAGAGTGGGGGAGACAGAATCACCAGGAGGTGTGTTTCAGCATGCATGTGTACTTGTTTCGTATTCTCTTATAAACAGGAAGATGACACTGCTCATTCGCATGATTGGAAAACTGTCTGCCGTAAAGTGAAATGTAAAATCAAGCAAATAAATAATGCCGACCGTGAAGCGAAGCCATCTCGTGAGAAAACCAACAATGTGGTTTCCGAACAGGTCCGACACAAACCAGGCTGTTCAAGCACAGAAGTTGGCTAGAGGCTGGAAATTTTGGATTTAGAAAGTAGACGAATTGTTCTTTCCGTATGGCGTAAACAAGGGCGCTGATCAGCTTCGCAGATACGGCAAAGCTGATCAGCGCCTTTGGTTCCGCATATGTAGGTTGTTTGTTTTCTCATGAGGCGGCTCAAATCGTTCTTGAGTAATAAGTTTTTAGTTTCCATTCTCATTTTATTCCACGAATTTGAAAGTTATATGGCATAATTTCTTTATAACATCACAGACAATAATGGCAGAAGCGCTTTCGGAAGGAGAGGTTTCATCCACTTCTAAAGATTTCTTAAGAATTCGATCCTGTAAAGTTGCATATAAGCATGCACATGTACTTTGAAACGAAAAGTGTTTTGGTCGCTTAGACTAGACTGACAGCTGATTTGACAGTTTGACCTTAAAAATACATTTACATGTATGTTGTTTCTTGTGCAGGATTGCGGTTTGTGTGGAGCATTGTAAATGTACATGTATATTCAGTCGAGAAATCTTAATTGTATTGAATTTTTATTTCACTCCTTCTATAAATCTCAATAAAATTAGACAAGAAAAATGCATTATGTGCTACAGACACATTCATATTAATCATATTTTATTGTGAATAAACAAAAGTTATTACGACATTAGTAAGTCCTCTCCCTAAACATGTACAACTAACGTTATGATACAATGAGAAGACATAAATATATTTTCATAAAACAGAATGCAAGAGTTACATAGCAAGTGGTAATGACATAGACATTTTCATTTATTATTTGTATGTCAAAAAGTTGATCATTAAGAATTAGAAAATCTACCGTTGACACATTTTTGTTTACGACACCCTGTTTAAATAGTTTGCACAGTGCATCAGGTAAGAGGCTGAAATATAATTACTTGTATTTACATGTACATGAATTAGGGAAAATGTCGGTTATTCTTTTTTTTTTTTTTTTTTTTTTTTTTTTTATTATCTTTTACGTATAGTTCTACATCACTTCGTATTTTGCCGCCATTTTTGTTACAATACGACATCTATATATAAATATAGATGTACCAAACATACATACTCATGTATCTGCTGTTCATAGCGTGTCAGATGCTGTTTCGCTAGTTTTTGTTAGTGGCGGGTTTGCTAATACCAATGTTGTGCAGCGAGGGGAGATTCATATTCTTCACTTTTCTGGGTGCTTGCTGTTGCATCGGTTCTGTATCAGCATTGCATATAGCCCATTTTGAATGTCAGGACATCCCAAACTTGGATAGAAGTCAAACAAAGCAGTGAAAATGTACGACGTAACCGTGGCTGTGGACTAGGACGTTAGTAACAGCAATATTGCACAGTAGATTTTGTATTAATGCACATACATAGTTTGTGTAGACGGTCCCGGTATTTTTTAAAACCGACACCAAAATATAAGGCCATGCATTAGTTTTCGTGCAAAATGAGTGTACCCGTTCCTGCTTCCTACGCAAACATTAAGTTTAAGCGCAAATTAGCTTTCGTAATCGCAATATTATCGTTTTATGTTGGTTTCGTTTAGGATATTTAAACATGCAGGTTCTACATGGAGTCGGAATTTCAAACGATGATTGTTTCTTTGGTTCGTTGTAATCTAACATGGACGACTGGTTTACTTATGATATGTTAGAAGCCCTACATTCGATGTCCAGCGCTGTAGTATTACGAAAAATTGCCCATGCGATATACAGAGAGCGTCACCCTCGCTAAATATAGCATGAATAAATAAATAAATAAATAAATAAATAAATAAATAAATAAATAAATAAAAAAGAAAAGATTTTTTCAGCTGCAAAATTGGATACATTCATAGTAGGAAATAAATGGTAGTTTTAATATTTATGCTTTAAACATTGTCGGAACAGGTTGGAACCGCCTCGGTGAGGCGGTTCTAACAAATACATGTACCCATAAATTATGTTGAGAGCAAAAAATAAGAAAATATGTATAAGCCGGTTCATCCCAGTTTTACTTTAATTACCTGAGCCACGGCGTCAGAAAACCGGTCGGCATAGTTCCTGACCAGTTCGGAAACAAACAAGCCTGTACAGGCGCTGATGATGGATAGAACCTGAAATTTTAGATTTAAGAAGAGGGGGAACAGCACTATCCGAGTAGCGGAAACAAAGGCACTGATCACTCTTTCTATTTAATATACTTAAAAGGATTATAAAAAAAATAACTTAAGGTAAAGTCGATTTTCATAATCGTGCGCATTATTTCTCTGAGAAACTCCGCGAAAAGGTATATCTGGACTTACCTGTATTCTCCGGTCGCGGTTAAATTTCGCGGTGTTTCTCCGAGAAATCGGAATACATAAAACGCGAAATATTTTAATGAAATGAGAAATGTTCCGTTCTTTCTCCGAGAAAAAAAGCTTAGTGTCCTCCGAGAATCGAGAAATATGTTGTTAAAACTTAACCGGGACTGTATATTGCCCCAGGTTGGGGGCATACCAACCCCTGGGGTCCAATTTTTTTTCAGAATTACCTACCTTCAGTCCATTTGCCCATTTCCTGCAAGATTTGCCTTTCAAATGACATTTTATCAATTTTCCCCATTCAATTGCATGGGCGACCTATGTTGACCTTGCCGTTAAAATAGGTCAAGGTCATCCAAAGGTCATAATTTATAAACACATTGTAATACTCTTAGCCCCGATGCTTCATGCCAAGTTTCGTTGAAATCGGTCCAGTGGTTCCGGAGAAGAATAATTTTGAAGGGTTTTTACCATATATGGGCATGGCAGCCATCTTGGTCATGTGACCTCGATTATTTATAAACACATTGGTTCCCCCTTCCTTTAGATGCTTCATATAAAATTTGGCTTTGATTGGCCAAGCGGTTTCAGAGAAGAAGATCTTTGAAAATGGTGGACGACGACGGATGGACGGACGGACTCTGGATCATGGCCATCCTATAAGCTGACCTTGTGAGCCTAACGGCTCAGGTGAGCTAAAAATAGACCTACCCCTGCATACCCCAGTTTTGCTATATAAAAGTGGGGTTCAAGGGGGTATCCAATACACAGACATGTTTTCATGATGTTTTTGCCAATTTCTTCATGAAAACCCTAATTACCTTTGTTAGACACTAATGACCCATAAGGCTCGACACTCCGTTAAACATCAATCAATCAATGAAAAGCCTAAGCTGTAAATGTAATTTCATCTTACCACTGAAATTTCATCTTTTATAATCACAAAATATTTTTGATATATGAGTGATATGAGTGATAGCACAGAATTGCCCCATCTTTGTTAGCCGCACAAATATGTATAATGTAGTTGTGTCCAAATCTTACTGTGTTATTAGCTGATCATGTCAGATACAATAATATTTTCATCAAGGTGCAAAATCGTTAATATTTCATGTAGAAAACGTATTAAAAATGCTATGTTATTCAAAAGATTCTGATTATTATGAATTTTTACTTTGTTTTTGTCTAAAATGTACAATTAAATATTTTGATTTTTATATAGATATATCAATTATCAACAGATAATTAATCACGAGATAACCATACGAAAATGTGCATAAAGACCCCAGTAGCACCGGGGGGGGGGGGGGGAGTTAATTATTTTATTACCTTATAATTTGCACCATCTGTACCCGAGATACCTTTCATCTCAGGCAGAGTGAAAGGTATCTCGGGGTCCAAACCAATAAGACATGTGTACGCCATGTAAGGAGAAATCTGTATAAAACATGGGCCCGTTTTCATAATGGAAAGTATCAAAGCCTCAAAAAATGGCATATTAAATTCATGCTCAATAAATGGCAAGTAAACAAATACTATACCTTCTTGAGTTTCAACTACAGTATCTTCAACTATGCCCTCTTCAACTGAAATGTATTTACATTGTGTTAAAATACGTTTTTTCAATTTCTAGACCAACAAGTTAAAGACAATTTGTTATAAAATATTCTTCTGTTGTAAACTATGAACAAGGTATATGTATATGAACTATTATGTAGTGTTTGGAAGAATTGAAAGAGGTATGCCATCATAATTAAATATTCTGAAGTAGCTACATATAATTTCAATTTTCTTTCTCTTTTTTATAGGCTTTCAAAACTTTCATTGCCTGTCTCCCCTTCAGTTTACTGTCATCTTTTATTTTCATGTAATAACCTCTGAAATTCACTTTTGCTTGTTTGTTTTTTGCCATACCCTATATCTAGCATCAGTAGCTGAGCAAATAATTGGATATATGCACAAAATAACACTATCAAAATATTTCACCTTGTCTTTTCAGTTGTCGTATCTTCTCTTTCTTGCTGTTCAGTACAAAAGAAAACTGAAAATAAAAACAACGCTTTAGCCTGGATAATCACTTTAGCCTGGATAATCGCAAAAAAAACCTCCAACAACTGTTGTTTGATTACATTCAAATGTTAATCTACTCTTTTATTAAAATGTGGAGCTGAATATTGTGCCACTGTAGAGGAAAAGTTGCCGATACTTTTAGCAGGCATTGACTGACAATTAAAGTCAGAGTATTTGATTTTGCCCTCAATAGAGTCATAATCTGCTATCATGATTACAGATATGTGTTTCAAAAATTTCAATGTTGACTGCTCAGTCAATACATGAAATAAGAACTTCATAAAACCAATTCAAATAGCAACTAGAAATTGGCTGCAATAAGCAAGGCTTTCAGTAAAACCAATTCAAATAGCAACTAGAAATTGGCTGCAAGCAAGGCTTTCAGTATACCCCCCCCCCCACAAGATTATCTGAAGCTGGCCAATAACTTCCTAAGTCAAACATGCAGAAAATTTGTCAAGGATATCTTTTCAGCATTATAATTCTTCATGTACATCCTCAGTATGCCAGTCACATCTATAAGATATTAAAAGAATATATTGAAAGCTTGAGGTTGATTTCACTGTATGCACTATGATCATTGTTGTTTATCATGAGAAATGGTAAAAAAAATGGCTAAGTTAAATGTAAGCTGTAAAGTTGTCAAACATTAACTTTTCAGCATGAAAATTATTCATGCACATCTAAAATATATCTGGAACAAATCTACAAAAAATTTAAAAGAAACACTGAAAGCCCTAAGAGGAGTTGATTTCACAAAGTATGCACTACCAACCATTATTGTATATAAGCAATGGTCAAGAAATGGTTATATTGAAAAATGATGTAAATTTGTCAAAAATCACTTTTTCAGTATTATGATTCTTCATGCACATCTTCAATATGTGTGGAACATGTCTGCAAAGTATTGAAAAGAAATACTGAAAGCCCTAGGAGGAGTTGATTTCACAAACTATGCACTACCAACCATTATTGTACATAAGCAATGGTCAAAAATGACTATGTTGAAAAATGCTGTAAATTTGTCAAAAAATATTTTTTCATCATTATAATTCTTCATGCACATCTTCAATATGTGTGGAACATGTCTGCAAAGTATTCAAAAGAAATACTGAAAGCCCTAGGAGGTGTTGATTTCACAAAACATGCACTACCAACCATTATTGTATAAGCAATGGTCAAAAAATGGCTATGTTAAAAATTGCTGTAAATTTGTCAGAAATTATTTTTTCATCATTATATTTCTTCATGCACATCTTCAATATGTGTGGAACATGTCTGCAAAGTATTGATAAGAAATACTGAAAGCCCTAGGAGAAGTTGATTTCACAAACTATGAACCACTGACCATTATTGTATATAAGCAATTTTGAAAAAATGGCTATGTTGAAAAATGCTGTAAATTTGTCAAAAATTAATTTTTCATCATTATATTTCTTCATGCACATCTTCAATGTGTGTGGAACATGTCTGCAAAGTATTAAAAAGAAATACTGAAAGCCCTAGGAGGAGTTGATTTCACAAACTATGCACTACCAACCATTGTTGAATATGGCAATTATCGAAAATTGGCTAAGTTCAAAGTGCTGTAAATTTGTCAAAATTCATTTTTTTCAGCATAATACTTCTTCATGCATATCTTCAATATCTCTGGCACATATCTGCAAAGTATCAAAAGAGAATATTGAAAGCTGTAGGAGGAGTTGATTTCACAAAGTATGCACTATTAGCACTATGGCAAACATTCTATGTATAGGTTTAAAAAGTCCCATAACTCTTGCAAAACTGACCCTTTGGCCCCTAAATTCATATCACACATGTGTTGTCTAATGGTGCAGGTGTGTTGAAAATTTGAAGAACATTGGACAAAAACTACTTAAGTTATTCAGCAAAGATGTCAAAATGTTGACGGAATGACAGAATCACGGACAGGCTGAAAACAGTATACCCCCCTAAAACTTCGTTTTGCGGGGGGTATAATAAACTATCAAAACAGTTGTAGATCACTTGTCTGTTTCAATTTTCAATTGAATGTTTCATATTTGTCCATAACACGTGAAAAAGACTTGCAATACCATGTGCGACCTGCGCCTGCACCAGATGGATGGTTGATTTCCTTTTTTATGTCCCACTCAACAGATAAGGTCATACAGAGACTGGACCTTGATTTAAAATCTCATCTGTATCAAACCAACAATCTTTGGTTTACAAGGCAAGTGCTTTAACTAGTACAAAGGATGGTCTGAATGTTCTGTTTAATTACAAGGTACAAATCACGCTTTGAAAATTTGTGTAATTTGTGCATAGGGTAAAGCCCCTATCTCAGCTGGAGACCAGTCCGCCAATTGTTCACGACTACTTCGCAACAAAGATTAATGATATAAACACAACTTTCACACTGCAGTCTCATTGAATGGACATTTATGCTACAAACTCGCAAATTTCGGTCTAATTTTGAAAATATATCTTGTGACTGTCGTGACATTCATGAGAGTGTCGCACGACATTTGTACGAATGTCCCTTTATAAGGCTGCGGTCACATAGGAGTAGACTATTCGGGTATACGGTGTACGTTTTTGAGGGCACGCGAATACTTGAAATCAAACATTATGATTTCCTTATACCGGATCACATAGGAGGACACTATTCGAAAAGTTCGTATCGGCGCGTATAGGTGCGTATTGTATAGTATAGTGGGAATCGAAAATGTTCGATTTTCGTATAGCGTATAGTGGTTTTGCTGGTCTGAATTTTGTATTTACACGAGTTTTAGAGCGTTTTGCTAGAAAACTAAGTTAAAAACAATTTTTGCACAATAAAAGCATATATTTGAATCCTCATAAATATGTAAAACACCGAATTTGCAACTTTTTACATACTCACGAAAAGAGCCCACTGACAGCACGTGCTATGGTGTATACATTTCGCAACTTATTAGGTTTGCTAGAGTCTGCAATCATGTTACAGACTTCAACGCTCGAAATAAATCTTTAACTGCCAAACTTCTCCAACAGGGCTATCGGTATCATAAACTTCGAAAAACCTTTTCTAAATTTTATCGTAGACACTATGAATTGATTTCCAAATATAATGTTGGGTTAAAGACGCTTTTAAGTGAGGGTCTTTCGGAACCAGAATTTTATGGTGACTTGGTTTACAAATTTAAGAAACTTATAGGAAGTAATGATTTTTCTTTTCAGTTTAGAAAAATCATAACACGTTACAGACGTATAGGTTATAACTTGAATGTTATGCGATAGTCTGCATGCTTAGTTTTTAACCCAATCACGGTTGATAACTATGCTGCCTTCTTTAATTGCACGCCGGTGGGTCGGGCGTCAGACTCCATGATGGCCCCGACTTAAAGCTATTCATTTTAGTTGGTTGGGGCCGGAGCTTCTTGTCTGTTGCTTGGCCCACCGGGGTCCAACTGATGTTTTTCTTTAGCTCCGGAGTTAATAAGTTATTTGGCGCCCAGGGATCTCCATCGTCGGGCAGCTTACTGAATCTGTGAGTCCTGGTTTTTGATTCATCAGGATGTTTATCATGATTTATTTGTTTGTTCTTGATGATTCACTTACTAGTTAGAGATTCACCACGAGGACCGAAGAAGTAACTAAATGTTATGAACCACTGCAGAAGCTGAGGGTGAGGTTATGGCCGTGTAAAATCGATTTAAACCCGCCAGTAACTTTGTGTTACTGATCGTTCCAAGTCGATACTTCTGTGGTGGTTCTTTTTGTTTTATGTCTTGGTGTTTAAAATATTTTTGTGCTGTTGGCGCCTTATGTATGTTTGCATAGTTTTAGTTAAGTTAAGGTAACTGAGTGGCCACCTATTGGGAAAATAGCTGCTCATTCGGCTTACGAAATGTTTTCATTACCTGATTGTTAGTTTGGTTTTTTCCCACCTTGGTTTTTGGAGTGGGAGTCTTTTTCTGATTGCGCCTTTTCCTGATCTTTGCCTACTTGTACTTTTCTATGTGAACCGCCCTGCCCGTATAGCGTATAGCGAATACCAAATAGCGTATAGCGAATACCATACACCGTATGCCGTATATTTCTATGTGAACGCAGCCTAATAGTTTTATTTTCTCGCCAGCTAGTCGCGAGGTGTTCCCATGTTTTCTCAAGACCATCGTGTGACTGTCGTATGACATTCATATTATGTTTGTGTGAGTGTCACGAAAATTTTGCATTGTAAATTCGCCAAAATTTCGTGGCAACAGGTTCGCGACACTCGCATGAAAGTTGTATGACTGTTGCGCAACAGTCTTGCGAAATATTTTGGCGCAAAAATTCGCAATTTTTTTTTAAACATGTTTAAAACCTTCGCGACCAGTTTGCGACTAGTTCTCAACACATGAAAATTCTCACAACACTCGCCAGGAATGTCGTGCGAAAGTCCTATACAACTAAATTCGCAAAACAGTCGCAAGAAATTTGCATACCAGTGAGATACTAGCTTAACCCATTCTTAAATATTTTACCTTTGAGTATAAGTCTTGTTCCAACTCTTCTTTTGCAACTACACATTTTTCAAGCCTCTGGAAAAATGAATAGTATGGCAAATATTATAAAATTAATCTTAAAATTCAGCTACTGTATATATATGATATGATAAAAGCATTGACCCCAAGTTAGCAAAGACTTAAACCTATCAAATTTCCGGCAACCAGTCTTGAAATGGAGAATGGAAAATAAATTGATTTGACCGAATATTGCAATAATGTGAAATAAACAAAGCAATCATTTGCAACTATTTTGAGAATAAAGTAATATGATACTTTGACAAGGATAGCTTTTAAAAAAGCTAGAAGCGGCTCGTTTAGCATTTTGTATTATTACCACACCATTTTGGAAATCTATACATTTTTTAAACAAATAAACTTGTATGCTAGTGGTTTCTGAGAAAACAAATTTGTTATTTTGATGTGCATGAGCTCAAGATTACTCTCACACTGATCTCATTAGAATAAGTCGTAAAGTAAATGTGTGTGTGTGTGTGTGTGTGTGTGTGTGTGAGAGAGAGAGAGAGAGAGAGAGAGAGAGAGAGAGAGATTCCGTTACACTTTTATAGGCTAGAAACGGCTCTGCGTGCATAAACATAATGGACAACTGGGATAAAAAAAAATGTGTTGATTTCCGACCCACACTAATCAGTCATTAAGTAGGCATAAGCCACAGTACTGCTTGCAATGAAATAGCTATAGAAATTAGAGGTGTTTCGGAGGCGAACAGACACGGCCCAATGTATGGAAGTCGTGTACATGGTTTACTTGGTGTGAATTGTGTCAGTGAAAGTGGGGTCCCTTTGATCACGGTGCGAGACCTTCTGCTTGCGGTTTGCCAGATGGTTTTTCTTGTGGACCTCCCGTTTTCGTACCACCCACTTATATGAGCTGAAATTATCTTAAAAGGGACATAAAATTGAATTAAAAAAAAGAAAAAAAAAGGCCGAGTGGACTTGGTTAGACGGAAATGTAAAAAGGCAGAGATGACCTGCTTCCTGGATTTCCTGTTCGGTAATTAGTCGACCCTTACGGGTACAGCATACGCAAAATGGTCTACATCCGAACTTTGCTTAAAAGAAAAATGATGATTGGCTGGATTTCATTAAACCAATCACTGCTAACGTTTAAAACATCACATGTTTTCGGCTTACCGGATGACTAATCAGGGTTCGAAAAACCCGGGTATTAAACCTTAAAACCCAACCCAGTGGGTTTCAGCGGGTAAACCCGTATACCCACTGGGTAATGGGTAGTGCTTAGTGTTAAAAATTTTATGATCTTTATATCTCAGTTTTGAGCAAGGTATTAAGGTATTTTAGAAATATTATGTGTACAAGTAACAAGACATTTAAATTTTTCTCCTTTGAATAACCTACTTAGTTTTGTATGAAGCAAATCCAAAAGAACAATCAGCTATCTAACCAAGCTGGCAAGATTGCATTAGGGGTGTTTGATGATTAGACAGAAGTATGCAGATGTTTTAACTTCGCATTGAGTTTTTTGTTTGTTTGTTACTAAATGGCTGATCGTGCACAGAAGAAAGACTTGGTCTGTGATAGGGTTTTATCAACAGACTTATGATAAGAGAATGGTAAAAGATATTTCTACTGCCATAAAAATAATCAGATATATCTAGCTAAGTCACATTTTACTTATAATTCATCATTTAACTACCATGCCAGATGTCATTATAGTTAGACCTACAAGGCAGTCAACTAAGTGACAATTTTAAAACAAACATACCAAACAATTAGTTAACACATAATTTTAGCAGTGCTTTAAAAGTAGATGTAATATGGGATATTGTTATGAAAGTGTTATCAACACTTCCTAGAGCAACAATTAGGTGAAAACACAAACAAAGGATTATAGCAATTTTCTTTTAAATGTGAGAGTCATATGCAACAAGACATGATTGGTGACATACTTTCACTACTAGCTTTCATTGAAGTACAGTTCTATAATTATCATTAGCTCCTACAAATATTCAAAATTCATGGTGTCATGGAATTTTAGTGGATATAATATATAGTACACATTAGTAGTAAATGAATGAATTTTGTATATCCTTATGCTTATGTTTTTAAAGAAAAAAGATGTTTTGTCTGTCAAATTACCATAAAATACACAAATCTGAACATCAAAATACTGAAGACCCACTAAGTACCCACTTTTCCAAAATAAGGCTTAAAGCCCAACCCGGGTTTACCCGGGTAAAACCCATGGGTAAACCCGGGTAGAGATGGGCACTTTGAACCCTGTGACTAATTAGTGTAGATCGGAAACCAACCTGTGTAGTCATGCGGAGTGTTCGGTATTTTTCGTAGGTTCCCAGCCAAAATCCAATCGTATATTCGGCTCAGCGAGACGAGCCGAAATAACAATGACTTTGTACATCAACAGTCCAAACAGCCTTAGCCATACATACGTTGAGTTCTAAGTCATTATTCACTGGTGTCAAATATGTGTTGAAAAATGAAATATGACTTTCATAAATGAGCCGCATCGTGAGAAAACCGGATTTTTGGCTATGCGAAAACAAAGGCGCAGATCAGCTTAGTGGTAACCGTGAAGCTGATCAGCGCCTTTGTTTTCGTTACACAGACAGTACAATTCCTCTTTTACTTAAATACAAAATTTCCAGCCTTTAACCATCTTCTATGACAGTACAGCCTGGTTTGTGTCGGACCGGGTCGGAACCCAAATTGTTGGTTTTCTCACGCACAGGCTCAAATATGACTTTCTTGTTTCTCAAGTAAGTAAGTTGTTGAAACACCTACCTTCAAAGCATTTATCCTCTCTTGTGAGAGCCGTTCGTTGTCTGTCTCCAGATGTCTGATTCTCTCCCGCAACTCTTTCATACTCTTAATACACACATTGAACAGTTTGGTTATATACTCTGTGGAGTCAGCACGCACCTTCAGACTAGCCGAACCTAACTGAAACTGTAAAAACGTTTTATCTTTTAAATTACATGTATCTCTTCCTTTTGAAAAGTGAGATTGTCAGGATGGCACTGCTAACATGTAACAAAACAAGACACTTAATCCCTACCATAATGCAGATTTCGATTAACAAAGCACTTCAGACGTCATTAATAGTGTTGTTGTAGAAAATTTACAATGGAACATAAGAATTCATACTGACATGTTTTGTTTGGTTTATTGTTTATCATCTCAGTCAAATTTTAAACAGCTTAATCCAGATTAAGCCAGGGCTTTCTGGGCTTTTATCCAGTACTATGGAGAGCTTAGCGCTTGCACAAGGAAACAATACGAATGTGGTGGGGTTTGAACACAGGACCTCTCACTCTGTTCAGAGTTGACACTCTACCACTAGGCCACCATGTTCTGGGGGACCATAAAAGACTAACTTTTTTTAAAAGCATCAAGAGCCGAGTTTATGAACCATTATTTTCATTGCTTACATCTTCACTACTAAAAATCCCATATTATTTCTATTTTTAATACATGATAAACAGCTACATTCAAGTATGGACTATCAAAGTAGATAACCTTACAGTAATATCTTCTGCAGGCACATGTTTTTTCCAGATGAAATCTACACCGTCATCTCTCTGTCTTTTCATCTGGTACTGAAACATATCTTGCGAGTCTTTCATCGTGGTCAGGGCCTCAACAGTCTGTTCTACGTATGGGTCGAAGTCCATCTTCAGTCGTGTGGACAGGCTATCCAGGTCATCTTCTGACACTGAAATAATAGTACATAACTGATGACAACTTTTGACATAATCAGAAGCATACATAAAATGCTCCTTGTGTGTGAGAAACCCAACCCGACCAGGTTCGGTTCGACACAAACCAGCCTGTACAGTCACAGAAAAAGGCTAGAGGCATGAAATTTGGGATTTAAGTAGAAGAGGGATTCTACTATCATAGTAGCGAAAACAAAGGCGCTGATCAGCTTCGCAGGTTACCGCGAAGCTGGTCTGCGCCTTTGTTTCTGCCTATGCAGATTGTTGTTTTTCCCATGCGGCATGTGGCGGCACAAATGCATGTGACAATTTAGGGACAAATTGATTGGGAGTATGGTGGCCTAATGGTTAGTGTATCAGACTCCTGTTCCACAGGTCAGGGTTTGAACGACAATGAAATCCCACATTATAGTGAGGCATGTTGTAATGAGGTTAAACTGTAGTACAATTTGGAGTAAAGGGATCTTGCTGAAGGACACAACTCTGCAAAAATGGCTTTTGAAATTCTGACCTCCTTATTTAGTCTTAAGCCTTACCACACTCTCCAAAATATCAAACTTAGGGTCCTGGAGCTAGTCAACAATGTGCCAGTGCAACAATGTGCCATGTAAACAGTGACTTAAGGCATGAGCCGCATCATGAGAAAACTGGATCTTTGCCTAGGCGAAAACAAAGGCGCAGATCAGCTTCGCAGTAACTGCGAAGCTGATAATCGCCTTTGTTTTTACTTCACAGAAAGTAAAATTCCTCATCTTTCTAAGTCCAAAATTTTCATCCTCTAGCCTTCATCTGTGATTGAACAGGCCGGTTTGTGTCGGACCTGGTCAGGAATCCTGAAGACTTGTTTTCTTGCGTCGCGGCTCATATGCCCTGGCTGAACCAAGTCTTCCATGGTATGGACACAAAATCCTAGTTTTGCCAAGCAGCAGTTTGTTACATACCTCTTTAAGTACTTGCTAATTTGTTGTGGGTGCCCCAACTTTATGACGCATGAACAAACCTTAGCTGTGGGTGTGCACACATTAGCTGTTGAAATTATCACACAGTGGAAGTGAAAATTACCATCCACCCAGGAGATGGATTTTTTTAGAAAAAGGAATAAAAATCTTCCCAAAATTATCAGCTTAATATTGTTCTTAACACTGTTTTGCCTACTTCAGCACCTTGTGAGAGGGTGTTCATTAAATATCGGTGGGTGTTTTGACGTCACAGTGCCCACCTTTTCTGTACTCATAAAAATGAACATTCTACAGATTTTTATCCAAATAGCTTGGTCAGTTTTATCAAAAGATCAGTATTATTTGTGCTGTGTCGTGAGAAAACTGAATTTTTGCCTCGGTAAAAACAAAGGTGCAGATCAGATCACATCACACCCTTGTTTTCGCTACTAGGAAAGTACAATCCCTCTTCTTCTTAAATCCGAAATTTCAAGCTTCTAGCCATCTTCTGTAGCTGTACAGCCTAGTTTGTGTCAGACCTGTTCAAAAACCACATTGTTGGCTTTCTCATGAGGTGGCTCACTGTGCACCTAGCTGATTGAACAGTGCCTTAGTTTTCACTTCACTGACAGTATAATACTTCTTCTTAAATTCAAAATTTCAACTTTTAGCCCTCTTCTCTTAATGTACAGCCTTTTTCATTGCAGCACATCTCAAATATACAATTCCCACAAACTGTGCCAATTTTCTTTTCCCGACAATACATGGGCAGATCAACTGGACACTACTTTGCACCCTTTTGATGTCATTTTGTTTTCCACAAAACAAACATACGGGAGGATTTCTACAGTAAAATTGCAGAGAGCTGAACAATATCAAAGTTTTAAGCAGCACAAATTCTGTTTTAGAATAGAAAAAGATAAGCTCTAGTGCATGATTTGTCAAGTAATAATTCACTGTTTAATGGTAACTTAATTTGTAAGCTTACATCTCATCAGGAAACTTGTCAGTGAAATGTATACTCCCTTAAACCCCACTTTTATACAGAAAAACTAGGGATCTGCAGGGGTTTACCTATTTTTCTTATTTTTTGATCCAAAACATAGATTGTGGGTACTCGTTAGAACTGTGGCAGTTCTAACGTGTACCCATAAATCAATGTTTTGAGCAAAATTATTAAAAATATCTTCTTTTTCAATTTTTGCTTTTTGAAAAAAATCTCTATATTTTGCATGGGCAAGTTTTTGTAATGGCAATTGTAACTCCTGAAAAATTTCCCTACATTATTTGATTGGCCCAGTTAGAGGAAATTGGATCCAAATTTAGTCCTCCCAGTTTGTGAATCATACGTAATATACATACCCTGGCCTGTCCAGACCTTCCCATCGTGGCACAGTGTAAGAGAAAACCCCTCCTTCCCAGCTGCCTTCAGTTTGGTCAATAGAAAACATTCTTCATTGTCCTTTGTAACTAGGCGGATAAATTCACTTCCATTCATACTCTCGGCTAGCGGCACTGAAATACATGTAACAGAAAATTGAATTTAATATAATAGAAAACATTCTTCATTGTCCTTTTGAACAGGGGACAAATGTTTGCTACAGATCATTCTTTGGGGATTTCACCCAAGTCTGTTGATAGTTGAAAAAGATGCGCCAATACTGGACCTTGCTTAGATGCCAATTCCTTAAGGACTCTAGGATGAAGCTCATCAGGGCCTAAGCTTTTAACGAATTCAAATCTTTGAGAAGTTTTGTCAAACCTTCTTTAGATAACACAATGCCTTCCATGAATGGGGCTTTTCTATTTAAAAGAGGGACCTGGTGATGTTTGGAGCCCTCACATTGATAAAAACATAGAAGCCATTGAAATGGATCAAAGGAGTGCTGCATGGTGGGTCTCAAATCAATATTCCTCGTACGACAGTGTTTCTGCGATGCTGAGCAATCTGGGCTGGCGCTCCGTCGAATATCGCTGTTATGACTCACAAATAGCTATGCTCTATAAAATACAGTATGGCCTTGTTGCAGTGCAGATGCCATCATATTTTGAGCATCCAAAGAGAATCGAGTGTAGGACAAAATCCCCCCTGACAGAATCCCCCCCCCCCCCCCACTCTTTTTTGTTGACGAGGACAGAATTCCCCAAGTACATCTTGCAAATAGGACAGAATCCCCCCCACTCCCAGTCAGAATCTCAATAATCATATTGTTACATTTTACAGCTATTATTGCATTAAAAAGTTTCTTTATTCATTGTTTGCTAATGATTGGATAATTATGTTGTTTGGTTTTTATTTTATAAAGAAAGCTGCATCTTAATTACTGCTAATAGCAATAATGAGGTGACACAAACTTCTATGTGTTGAGTATTTAACTAAGTTATAGTAAGAGGTATCCAAAATAACCAAATTGTCATATTTAATTTTCTCTAATCACCACTTATTATAGTCAACTTAATAATATCTAAATAGATTCAAAGATTGCTCAATTATTGAAGTAGATTCTGTCTGAGAAGGGGTGGGGGGGGGATTCTGTCCTATTTGCAAGTTGTACTGGGGGTGCAGGGGTCCTAGTAAACAAAAGAGAATGGGGGGGATTCTGTCCGGGGGAGATTTTGTCCGGATACCAAGAGAATCACTTGCCACAGCCAATACAATCCTCTCTATTTCCGCCAGGGATGCTCGTACTGATTATTACAGTATCCATTCCATCCCATGACGATTGTTTTATGGAACTGGCTCCGAGCAGATATTGTTCTTTTACTTGATCTTGACCCCTTCAAGAGGGAGATACTGTTTTTAGCCTGCTTTTAATAGTCAGGGGCGTAACCTCCTGGTGGAGGATACAAACGAGAGAGCAGCCATGACTCATGTCTTATTAGTATATACCCATTCCTCTCGTTTGCATCTGAAGCCCGGGTGGCAAAATACGCACAAGGCTGAGTCGCTTGCTGCTTTCCCATCTGTCATGAGATTAGATGTGTTGTCTTCAAAAAAGAAGTCACACAGCTGACGGAAAGCATGAGCGGAAACAATATCTGGATTTAATCTCAAACAACTGAGAAAAATCCGTGTTATTACCCCACCACTTAAGTCAAGATCGGTGATTCATACTTAAAAGAAGATAATTCTAGATGTCGGCGGCTTGTACAACCTCGCACAAAAATGCGATATAGAACTACAGACGTGGACGGCACCATAGCCGACCGCATGATCAGCTCCGAGCCGCTGACGTCACAATAAGCGCCGTTCGCGTGACTAGCTAGTATTGTCCATGTAAACGGTGCCAGCAGTAACAGCACCGCTAAGGAGGCAAAACATTTTACAAGAGTAGCAACGGCGGCGCCGTAAAATTCTTGGTATGCATTGTCTAAAAACTGGTATGCACGTGGTTTAGAGGCGAGTGGAGTAGCAAAAATAATAAGGAATTCAATTTCACGCTAATATAGTCTTTTATTTTGAAATGGAACATTTTTAGAAATAACTTAAATGAGTTAGGAGAAAAGTTAACTCTTACAACCAAGAAAGGGAGATGATTTTAAGTTTTAATAATTTGATTCATTCATTTTTGGATAACCTGTTTAGGTTATGCCCCTAACTGTTAAATCTCACATCTTCACTAGTAAACTAACACTATCATCTTTTTTCATTCCTCACTGTCATTCTCTTAAGTCTCACTTTATTATTTTTTTACTTTTATTCTCTCGCATGCATCCCTGCATATGATACTCAGAAATGAGGGTGTCACAGTATCTATAGATAGACAGAAATTTAATGAACACATCCGTGAACTGACCATTGAATTCACCAGCCATTTCAAGATCTGATTCAGCAAGACCACTTCCATTTCTCTTTTTCAAAGGGGGAGGAGATACCTTGAACATCATTTTTCTGACTGTTTATGTATCGATAGAAATCTGATATCAAAGTTCCCATTTGTACAGTATTCCTCTTGTACTGACATGACGTTCCTGGTTATGCACTAGTCATTTGTAACCACCACCCCCCAACCCCCCAAGGCCAGGGGAATAGCGAGGACTTTGACTTTGCCTGGTCCAGCAAATCCCCGCTAATAGCCCCACCCTGCGGGGACTGCTCTTTCGTATAACCATTGCTGTTTTCCCCCACAGCCTGCTATCTTTCCATACATAGCCCTTTTTGCATATGTAAAGCAAACACTGAGTATATCCCCCGCACTGCCATGGCAAAACTTTGGTCAAAGCCCCGCTACTTTCCACGGCTATCCCCCGCCCTCCCCCGGGAGCTTATTTTAATGATTTTTTGAAATTATGGAAAATAAGCGACCACCAGTAGATGCAGAAGATCATTAGAAACAACGAGCAGTTTGAATTTTGAAAATCCGTTGAAAAATGACTGAGTTATTTAATCTTAAAATTTACTTTCAGCTGATTTTTTCTGCCAGTTTATCGATCAGCTTACACAGCTGGTACCCGGCATTTTTGATGCGCCATAATGTATTTGAATGGAGACAGTGGGTGTCTTTGACCCTCTTGCGGGACATATGCGCTTATGTTTAAAATAGAAATCTTAGCATGATGTCATTGTTTGAATATTCATTGATTATTTGGATGTTTTCTGTCTTTTTCCCTTTCTCAAAAATAAGTAATTTCCAAGTCTAAAAATAGGCAATTTTCAATCCAATGGCATCCATTGTAATAAAATGCCAGGATGAAAAATTTGCATATCAGGTTAAAGATTGGTCTTTTATCTAAAAATACCCATCAAGATATTTAAAGAAAACCAATCAGATGTAAAATAACAAATGATCAACTAAGTCACCTGTGACGGGAAATTATGGTTTTGAAACTGGGAGCATGACTGGCATTTTAGGTCAACTGAAATGGGAATCTCTTAAGAAAAGGAGGATGGATAGTAGACTTATATTGCTATACAAAGGTCTAAAGGGTAAAGCCAGAATACCCACAGATGACCTTATCCCAAAGAATAGGCGTTGTAGAAATCAACACTCTTTGGCTTTTCAGATACCTTCAGCTAGCAAAGAAGCGTACAAAAGTAGTTTCTTTCCACTGACTATCAGGGACTGGAATGACCTCCCTGATTCACTTATCTCCTCTGCTGAAATGTCTGATGACTGTGTGTCCAAGTTCACTTCACTCATGCGTTCAAGGGACTAATTTCTCCCCCATCCGAACCCCCTGGTGAAATAATGTCATTTGGCGTGTCACCAGTAAACTATTCAGATTCAGATTCAGCCAAGCAAAGTGAAATTCAATGGCGGCCATGTTTGTCTCCGAAAAACGGGTGATGTTCCACTGACCAAAATATACATAAAATCAATAAATTGAAATTATTTCAATAACTTATTTGTAAGTTTAAACATTTTTCTTTCATTTGGTATCACTTTATTTTGATTTTAATTTCATTTATATAGAAAAATAATGCTTTGAAAAATTGTCATTTAACATTGTGCCAGAAGGCATTATAGGTAAATGTCAGACAGCTGACCTCCTAGTTGCGAAATCTCACTATGCTATATTACACATATGTTCCATATCTCTTCGTTGCGATCCCAGTTGGTTTTTCAATGGTGAAACAGAGTGTCGGTAATTGCAACTTTTTCCAGATAAATCAAGAAGAATACACTTCAACAATGCATTACTAACATATTTATTGTGCTTTTAGAAAAAAATCCAACCTTTTTTGTCCGTTTTTAGCGGTTTTATTCTCGTTTAAAAACTTCTGGCTGTCAAACTTTCAGTGCCCTAAATCGTCCGTATATGTTCGTAGGTTTACGCCGAGAATTAACGTCCGACCATTTCCTTATATGGAAAGTTAATTGTCAATTAATATTTAATTGATCAATTAGTATAATGCAGCGCGTGTTGCAACGTAACGTTGACGTCAAACGCAGCGCGCCGAATTCAAAATGGCTGACCCGATTGACGTCATTTGTGGAAATACGTGCATATCATTGGACAAGGCTTAATCATGACCTTTCAACTGGAATAAATTAATGTTCGACGTCAGTTTCCGTAACGTCGGCATATGTGTTCGGCTCGTTCCGGAAACGGCCCCACACGAGTGAACACGATGACAAACGGCTGGAAAATGAACCTGTTGCAAAAAGCAGACACCGAATTTTGTGGAGATAGCTTGACTGTTGGAAATTTAAATATGTGTTTCATCAAATAGCTATGTGTTGGTGAGCATTTCTTTGTATTAACGATAGAATTCTAGGTAAAGCAGTCAATGTGTAAAAACCGCTTATTCTCACCATCTTGATTTACGGATGGACACGAGGCTGAGAGTACATTCGTAATGGTGACGAGACGTTTCGCTCCATGGAGATTGTACACATCAGCTGAGTTGTACGAGTCTACTGACCTCCCTACCAGGTTACAAACTAGTCTGACTAGTCAGCCGTCAAAATGTAAGTATCATACCTAAGGTTCATTTTGCCGTCTGACTCCAGCACATTCTCAAAAAGCCAAGCTGTCGGCCACTTTTGGGTGACATCCATTATTACAGAATAACAAGTTTTTATACAAAACAAATGGTGCAAAACACTGTAAAACAAAATAAAAAACACACCTCCATTTGAAAAATGCTAAAATATATCCAAATTTTGTTGTTTTGTAAAAGAAATCCCTTCAATGTGGCTGACATGCTTTCTTCAAAAATTGCATCTCAGGAAGGGAACTGCGAACATCTGATTGGCTCTGACCCATCACATGACCAAATCAACCAATCAGATGAGGGCATTCCCATAAACTCAGTGGCTAAAAACAGCTTGCAGTGATATTTATAGTAATTGGGATTTCATCAATGGAAGGAAGTCAGACGTCAAAATGATAAACAATCAGGTATCAAAAATTCATTTTGACGGCTGACCCGTCAGACTAGTTACAAACGGCTAGTGCATTAGTCACGAACTGGCAGGGCTACAGAAATTCCCTGACCATGAAAATATTTTTCCCTGACCATGGACACCCTGGTTATGCTGGCTGATCACTGGCTGATCAAAAATTTTGATGATGGACTGTTTTGAGGGTAATCCAGACCCGGATGATTTTAATTGGGTGATTTTATAAAGACACCGGTTAAAGTATTTTCGAATTTCACGCTTATTATAAGCAATTAAGCTGACCTACATCTATGAAATAAAAGAAACTTATTTACTTTCAATAGCTGACTGGTGCGATTCTTCTCTTGTCTTGATTACAACGATTTTCTAACCATTCTTAATTTTGCAGCTGGAGGGGAGATGTTTACTGCGACACCGTCTCAAATTTCTGCGGTTTGGGACCTTAATTTTCATTGGACGAGCGAAAAATAAGACCCAATGAAAACGTGCGTACCAAAAGTTATCTCGGACACGTTGTCAAAATGGTGGGTTGACGAATTTTCTCATTAGCTTTTCTAAAATTTCAAAGTGACAGCAGTAGTGTCTGCCTTTAACGCTACAACTGATATCTCTTTACTCATAACAAGTTAATGTCCAAGTGAGAAAATTTGTTTCATGGAGTTTGCAACAAGAGATATGTATCAGCAAACTGTTCTATATCCCTGTCTAAACACCGGTCTTTTTCAGTTTTACTGGATTTATTGCAGTACTTTCGTACTTAATTAGGGAATGCCAAGTGGTTTGAGTGCGAGACTGAATCCAGGGGTTTGCATTTGGATCCCAACTTGGTTGTGTTTTTGTGGAGAGGTCTCATTTCTTGTCTTTGCCGGACATTATTTGGTGTTTTTCTGTTTGTTTATATTGGTACAGCCTTACATGAATAACATGCTTTAGTTGTGTGGCAAAAAGATGGGGGTAAAAATAATAACTTTTTTTTGGTTAAGTTTATTTAAAGTTAACTGACAAGAAGTCATATAGAGAGGTTGCAGATGACATCACACACCATGAGTAATTATGCTGGAGGCACCCAGACTGATTTCCTACACAAATTTAATGTACTTTGAGCCACTTAATCTTTCTTCTCCCTCAGAAATTTATAACAAAACCTAAATCATTTGATTTTCATATGCCCTAGGAAAAATTGCTATGAGTTCTTAATTCCATATAACTATTAAGATCTTAAAGGAATCGATTTGGAAACGCATATTTGGCCCTGTACATATTCATTTAGATGTTACAGTACGTGTTACAAATCAAATTCCACCGATTTACCCCATAATAAGTACACAATCATCGTTTGAAAATTACGCTAAAATGCGTCTCGAATCACAAAGGTTGCCACCATATTTGTTTACCTGTGACGTCACTCACTCACTTTCGGTTGAGAGCCATTTACAAGCGATCGTACTCCACTTCATTTTATCGATAAAATTCCCACTTTAAGGTAAGAAAAAAAGAAAGAAATAAAAACAGAAAAAAAAGTCCTCTGTCACAGGGATCTCGCGGACGCAGGACCCGGCATCCCAGGACGAGTAAATCTGGGCTCAGACACATGTTTTCCTCAGTGGTGATTCCCGGGGCGCAAGTTGTTTTTGCCGCAATACGTCCCAATATTTACCTGTGTTTTGTTGTCTATGAGCCAAAAAAGCATCTTAGAGACATCCATCCGAGTGTATTTCGCACCTTTATGATGTAAATCCAATCAAAATTATGTAGATCTAACGATAGTTAGGTAGTCGATAATCTTTCATACGTATAATAGCGATCAAACGATTTAAAGGAATGGCGGTCGCATCTTTTGATGGCGCGTGTCTTTATGTAAACAACTTATAATTGCGATCAAACGATTTAAAGAATGGCGGCCGCATCTTTTGATGGCGCGTGTCTTTATGTAAACAACTTTGATTGCAGTCATTGTTGACAGGTCAGCTGACCGTTTGAGGCGTGTTTACCGTGTCACATGCTAAAAATAATTATTTTCATGAATGAAAATCTTTTCTAGATTGGTGGTTAACAAATTAGAAACGCATGCGCATTGAAAAACAATTAGTGATGGGCGGTTCACCTCCGATTATAAATTTAATAAAATAGATAACTGAAGCAAATTAATCAAATTAAAAAAAAAAAAAAAGTGAGATTACCCCTTGAGTGTGTACCGATTCCGTTTTGGAATAAAATGGATGAAAAACTTGCGAATTCCTATTCTTTTTCTATTGTGCGCGATTCTTTGACGAATTGTATGTGAAATGCCAAAATTCGGAATAAAAACTACCGTGCGCAGATACATGTAACAGTAATTCCATTCCGTTCAAACTGGATTATTAATAAGAAATACATGTAGTGAAAATGTCTACACCTACGATTTTTTATTGCTTTGGGGGAAGCGAAAAGCCGACGACAGGTATCTCCTTATTTCTGTGGCTTGTTTTTACAGTTAATCGCCTGGCACTGAGGCATCTTCGGTAAAGATTATTCTCCGGTATTATCACATAAACCCTTCTGTCAAGTTTAAAGTAGAAAATATCCACAAATACAAAATAAAATAACGAAATTATCGCGAGAATATTTGAACGTCTTGCAGTTGAAATGAGCGGCTTCAAGAGAAAGTGAGTGAGTGACGTCACAGCTTTATACTGGTTACCACGTTCACCGTGTAATTATCGATAAACCGGTAACCATACCCGATAAAGATGGCGATTCACTCAGATGCAGGAAAAAACGAAGGTTTCCCAACTTTGAATACGAATATTTTGCGTAACAAACCCGATATGCATTCTCTTGTACCAGGAATGAATTTATGATGGTATTTTACGTATACATACGGCGTCTTATGCGGTTCCGAATCCATTCCTTTAATTGTGGAGAATTAAGGTTGCAAAAATGATTAAAATTGTGCACAGAAACTTGCTTGGTGTCTCCAAGATGGCTGATCAAGGGAGAATAATCATACAGTTTTAGTGCCTATGGAACCTCTCAATACACTGATATATTGGCATACAAGCAACATGTATGTGTTTAGTGTTTACGGTTACAACCCTATGCGTAATGGTAAATATGAACTGTTTAATGATTATGTCTATGCTAATTTTAAGAAACCATGATCGCAAAACAACCTTTAAGTGACATTCTTAAAAAAGTTCAGTCTGCTATTCGAATATTATTTTTTATTTCTCTTATTTCAAAATAAAAATTCAACACATATACTGTTGATTAGTGGCATGACAAGTCTATGTTTTAACAATACATGTACATTTGTTACATTTGGGATGTCAAATAGAGAGATTTCCTTTTCAGAATAGGAAAAATTATTACACAAGGCTGACCATAAAAATGTAGGTTTGCTGTGCTCCTACCTACCCATCAAAATTTGCCCTACCCCCAAAAAATTATGGCCACTCTGGGGATTTTTAAAAAAAAAAAAACAACTAAAAACATGAATGATTCAGCTTCAGATATTGTATTTAGACAAAGCTTCCTAATTCAATTTCAAACAATATTTCAACAATGAATTCCCTTTAAATATAGTTTGTTTTTTTAACCACAAAAACGATAGAAAAAAAACTCTACCTACCAACCCATTCCGAAATTGATGGGTAGGAGCACAGCAAACAAAGAATCATTTAAGGATGACCCAAAGGAGAGTCTTCTTAAAGGGAAATTTTGAAATTCTAAACAGCATGGTTCCCACTGAATTTTGAAATTGAGGGTACACTGGCTTAATTTTCTCTCAGTAGTGACAATGACCATCTTTATTTCTTGAATATTGGATGTTCATGTTTTTGGTGACTTCTTTGATGGCTGACTAGGCCAGTTCCAGCTCTAAACTGTCAGTTGCAAGTAGAGCAAGTCAATCCGTCAATGTCAAGGAATCTGTTGGCACATTGGTCTTGACTTTGCATTCTCTGCGTTTTTTCTCAGCTTCACAGATTCTCTTTTCTTCATAATGAGCTGCTTCTTTGTTGATGAGACCGTGCCACTTTGATCACTCCTGTGCAGCCTCTTCCCAAGACTGTATTGGTATGTCAGAATTGTTCAGCGAGGCTTTGAGGGTGTCTTTGTAGCGTTTCTTCAGACCACATTGAGTTGCTTTCCCTCATGTGATTCTCCATAGAAAGCATTCTTTGAAAGCCACTCATCAGGCATTCTTAACATGGCCAGTCCTTAGTTGTGGGGGCCTGATTAGCGTAGTGGATAACACACTCGCTTGTCACCTCTGCGGTCCGTGTTCGAATCTGAGTCAAGGCATATGACAGGGTAGTGGTCGCCCGTCCAAATTCGGTGGTTTTCCCCAGTTTCTTTGGTTTCCTCCACCACATTTGACCACATTACGCCAACATCAGAGCCTTCAACAACATGTTTATAAGTTCCTTGAGCTTTCTTTGTTATTGAAGTAAAATGAATAATGTTTACACTTGTGTTTTAGCTTGAAGACTGTATGCATGCTTTGCATCCCTGCCTTCTTCAGGACCTCTGTCTTGTCTTGCCACTTGATGTTAAATAGCTTATATAGCTTTGTCTCTTTGCATGGGGTTGGTATACTGTCCAGGTCTCAAGAGGGTTGGCAGTACCACAGCCTTGTTGACTGATTCCATTTTGCTCCTAGACATTTGCTTGGTGTCTTCTAAATGCCACACTGGCTTTCGCAATTTTGGCTGTGACCTCATCATCATAGTGCACTGCTCTGGAGAGAATGCTTCCCAGGTTTATGAATTTATCAACACCTCAGGTTTTGTCCATTCAGGTGGTAGTTATATTCCAGGTGCTGGTTGGTATACAACCTATGTCTTTTTTGTGCTGATTGTAAGATCATAGTTATCACATGATTGTGAAACTTGATCCATTGCTCATTGCATTTTTGCCTCTGAGCTGTCATTTTTACCCATATCATCTGCATAGCAGAGCTCATCTAGCACATCAGTCCGCAAACAAATGAATTTTTTGTTTTCTTTCTCAGCCATGAATCTTGCATGTCTCTAAGCTTGGTCTGGACTGTCTTACAAATGTTGATGTAGGCTGCTTTCTTGGATACTGAGCTAGTATCGTCTTGATATGCCTTGTGCAATTGCAATTGGTGCTATTCATAATCATCATTTAGCTTTGGAGATATAGACTTAGACTAAAAACTTTATGGACAAGCCTGTTACTTTGGCAGTTTATATGTTATTTTGTTTTAAAAGTCTGTTAGTTTGGCAGAACTTAGGTGATGGTCTGACGACAATTAATTTCCAAGTTCGTATTTTTGTAGCAAAAAGAAGACTAGGCTGCAGTGGATGATCTTATGTGAAAAATTGAGATCACCTTCACAAATACCAAAGATACTACACTATCCCACCAAACACATTATATGGAAAAAAAGCAAAACATATTCCTCTATGAAACAGCTTGGCCAATCAAAGCCAAATTTTATGTGAAGCTTCGATGCGAAGAATGAAGTTAATTTCATATTCTAGAAATTAATTTTATTTTGGTTGATTTTATGGATGTGTAAACTCAGGCGAATCACTCACAAACTGAATAAAGGCCGAAGGTCGCACAAGACAGGTCTCACAAGACAGGGGGTCTCTAAATCGAGGGTTAAAAAAAAAAATGTAAATGTTAAAAAAGAATTTCAGGTCCCAGGCTGAGAATTTTGGAATGTGATTTTTTTTTTATCATACTTTGATGATAACATTCATACAGAGGCTCTGCCAACTTGTGGTCATGATAGATCTTGGTAGCTTGGACTCTTGCAATTGGAAAATGGACGCATTTTATCTAAATATAAAAAAATGACCCTGGGGTGTCGTCTGTCCCAGCCCTGAGGCTAGATATATGTACAGTTACATGTATATGTCAATAGTGGTAGAGAACAAAACACCATCAGGAAAACATGTCCGTGAAATGCATACCCTCTCATACCCCACTGTTATGAAGCAAAACTGGGGTATGCAGGGGTATACCTATTTTTCTTATTTTTGCTCAAAGCATAGATTGTGGGTACACATTAGAACCGCCTTGTTTAGGCGGTTCTAACGAGTTTGTGAGTGATTCACTCAACGAGGGGGTTCTAATATGTACCCACAATCTACACTTATGTTTTGAGCAAAAATAAGAAAAATATCAAACTTTTTCCAATTCAATTTTTAATTTGTACTGCTGGAAAAATCTCTGTAAATTGCATGGGCAAGTTTTCATAATGACCGGGCCAAGAGATTCTGGGCATGATACCTACCTCTTTGGTGTATTGCCCTTGAACAAGACATCCTAAGCTCCCAATAGTACTGGTTAATACCCTGGAAGCAGCATTACTGAATAACTGTTTATGGGGACATTAGGTCATAACCAACACAAACAAACAAACAAAAAATAGGTAAAATAAACCATCATACCTATTAAACTCATCATAAGCTCCTCAAATTCATTTAAATCCATATCTAAATACTATTTTTTTTTATCAGTTTTGACTCTGTGTATAATTTTTTTACTAATATTTGAAAAACAATCCAAGTCTTGTGTCAGTTACGGTGCTTGCAGTGACCTCTTGTTAGTCTGTCATGTTTGAAGGAAGCTATCACGTTTTAAAACATTTGAGTTGGGACATGAGAAAACTGGTCTTCGGCAATTCCGACCAAGTCCACCACAAACAGGCCTGTACAGTCACGGAAGATTTTAGACTAGAAGCTTGAATGTCAGATTTAAGAAGAAAAGGGATTACACTGTGTTATGAAAACTATGCCGCTGATCAGCTGTACAGTTAATGCACAGCTGATCTGTGCCTTTGTTTTCACATAATGGTAGGCAAAAATCTGGTTTTCTTATGACATGGCTCATCTCTTAATTAAGCCATGTAAACTTGATTTTAGCTGATGCATAAACAAACACGATCAGCTGCACAGTTACTGACACGGCTCAGCCGTGCAGTAGCTGTGCAGCTGATCAGTGTCTTTGTTTTTGCTCTATTGATAAATTTTATATTCAAAATTTCAAACTCTAGGCATCTTATATTGCTGTTCAGCCAGAGTTCTCGTATGAAGCCCAGAACATTGATTTTTTTATGACATGGCTCTTATTGTCTTGTCTTCCATCACCATGGTAATATCTTGGAATTATGACAGCTGAGCCGTCTTGTGAGAAAACCAACAGTGTGGTTTCCGAACAGGTCCGACACAAATCAGGCTGTACAGTCACAGAAACAGGCTAGAAGCTTGAAATTTCAGATTTAAGAAGAAGAGGACATGTACTATCCGTGTAGCGAAAATAAAGGCGCTGATCAGCTTCCCGGTTACCGCGAAGCTGATCTGCATCTTTGTTTTCGCATACTGTAAATTCGGAAATTTTCGCGTGACTTTTATTTCGCGAATTTTCTATTTCCGAATTATTAGCGAGTTCTTGAATTCGCGAGTGAGTGTCCATGTATTCTATAAAGCTTATAGTGACTCTTTATTAGCGAGAACTTTGAATTCGCGAGGATACCAATTCGCGAATATTAGCGAAAATTAAGTTCTCGCGAATATTTCCAGATCTACAGTATGCAGATTGTTGGTTTTCTCATGAGGCGGCGCAGTTTTTGTGATATGTTTGCTGTCATTCAGACACAGTGTCTCACGTCAATTTAATTTAATATCTTCCTCAAGCAGGGGTCACAACATGTGATTTTTTTAGTGGTCAATTTATTTACATTTATTTATTTATTCATTTTTATGTGAACTTTTTATCTATCTATTTTTGTTGTTGAGTTTAAGCCAGTGTAAAGAATTCAAACTTAAATTAGAAATCGGACAATGGGATGACTGGATCCATCTTCACTGATTTTAAAATAAAGCCCTGCTTGTTCCAATGATAAATTGCATGACAGTGTTGCACATTTAAATTTCAGTGCTGGTCATGGTGTGTTCCTCACTTCCAAAATATCTGACTTTCATCCTCGTATATCTCATCAGGAAAACATGTCCGTGAAATGTAAACTTTTATACAGTGAAAGAGGGGTTTACAGGGGTATACATATTTTTCTTATTTTTGATCCAAAACATTGATTGTAAATACTCATTAGAACTGTCTCTCTATTGCACGGGCAAGTTTTTGTAATGTGTTTTATAGTCCATTATCCTATACTCAGGGTTTGACTTATTTGGAACTTCATTACGAAAACTTGCCCATGCAATATACAGAAAATTGTGTTCACCTGTAAAAATTGAAAATTTCATCAGAAAAAAAAATGATATAATATTTTTGCTCTAAACATTGATTTAGGGTACACATTAGATTTGCCTCAGCGAGGCGGTTCTAACGAGTACCCACAATCAATGTTTTGGATCAAAACTAAGAAAACTAAGTATACCCCTGCAAATGCCAGTTTTGCATCATAAACATGATAAAAGTGGGGTATGAGGGGGTATACTTTTCATGGACACTTTTTCCTGATGATGAACATTAATGTTTGCCAACAACATGTGAAAATATTTTCTGAAATATGAGAGATGCTTGTAGTTCTGGAGCATTCTCATGTTTCTGAAATGAGCGTCGTCATGAGAAAACCGGATTTTTGCCTATGTGAAAACAAAGGCGCAGACCAGCTGTGCAGTAATTGCGCAGCTGATCAGCTCCTCGATTAGTACAATCCTCTTCTTCCTAAATCATAAATTTCAAGCCTCTAGCCATCTCATGCAGCTGCACAGGCCGGTTTGTGTCGGACCTGGTCGGAAATGCCAAAGATGGGTTTTCTCGCGCTCGGGCTCAAATGTTTCTTGTTAAGGAAGAATTGAAATGGAATGTTTACAGTTTACAATAGGCCACTCGCAGGACAATTGTCCTATGATTACATAATCATCAGGAAAACATTTCCATGCAGTGAACACCCCCTTAAATCCCACTTTTATTCAGTAAAACTGGGTTTTGCAGGGGTATACCTATTTTTCCAAAACATGCGAAGCAGTTCTAATGTGTACCCACAATGTATGTTTTTAGTGAAAATATTACACAAATCAAAAATTTTCCAATGAAACTTTCATTTTTTTCTTCTGAAAAAAATCTCTATATATTGCATGGGCAAGTTTTCGTAATGTGAAAGTCAAATAGTAAGTGTTTACATGTTACTATAGTCCACTTGTAGCAACAGTTTAGCAAATCTGAGATAAAAACAAGTAAACTGATGCTTCATTAATCATAAATGAGATTGGAAGCTTCTTTTAGAACCAAACATTTTTTTTTTGTTAAATCACAGCAGACTAAGGGTGAGGATTGTTGTGACCACGTAAAATCAATTTAAACTGTTTAGTAATTTCTTTACTGACCATTCCGAGTCAGTTCTGCTGTGAAGTGACTACACATTAATGAGCCTTCGCATGAGAAAATCAACAAATTGCATAGGCGAAAACAAAGGCGCAGATCAGCTTCGCAGGCAGTAACTGCGAAGCTGATCAGCGCCTTTGTTTTCGCTACAAGGATAGTCCAATTCCTCTTCTTTCTAAATCCAAAATTTCCAGCCTCTAGCCATCTTCTGTGCTTGTACAGGCTGGTTTGTGTCGGACCTGGTTGGAAACACAAATTGTTGGTTTTCTCGCGCACAGGCTCATTTTCTCTGATGCTCTGGTCACTTTTGTATTTGGTTGAGGTCAGGCGCATGGCTACCTTTTGGGGAGAGAGCTAGTCATCTTCCTCTTCATGTGTATGGTAATATTTGTTTGATGTTTTGTACTGTACTTTCTTTCTCGCCAGGTGTCTGGGTTGGGATTTTATATTAGTTTGTTTAATCTCTGAGCTTCTATTCTTCTTGTAAATCACCATAAATCCAATAATATTGCAGGCCCTGTAGCTGTCTCATTAAAGTCAGACAGTTGGAAACTACAGCTGCTGAGGGTGTCCATTTTCACATAAACAATAAAGTCCTTGATATGAGCTAGACGCATCTGATCCCATTATTACTAATTAGGGGGCCTGAATAGCGTAGTGGAAAACCAACCCACTTGCTTGTCACCTCTGCAATCCAGGTTCAAATCCAGGTCAAGGCATGTGGCAGGGTAGTGGTCGCCAGTCCAGGTTCAGTGGTTTTCCCTGGGTTACCATGTTTGACCTCAGAATGCCAACACCTGTGCCTTCAAGAAAGTGTATCGTGTATATTACATGTAGTTCCATCAGCTTTCTGTTTAACTGAATTAAGATAAATAAACTTATATTATTGCATAAATAGCCATGTCACATGATAGTATCAGGCGTATATTAACGAAGGAAATATAAACGTGTATCAATGTGGCAATTCACGTGTGCTGTTAGTAAACCACATTTATTTATGCTAGTTACCATGCGTTTTGCAAAGCACTTGCTTATAATTAGTAGCTGAAGTCCGTCTGGAAGTTCCGAACGAGCATAAGGATGAAAGCTGTTACTCGTATGAAAATGTGATGAGGCTGCAAAATATAGTGCACCATTGTTTCCCTCGTTTGTGCAGAATTTATGCAATAATAGCGATCAAAAATGATTTTGTCATTCATTAACGTTTGCTAGATCCCTCGGGGAGTGTTGAAAACCAAGGGCGTAGCACTTCCTTTTGGGACCTAGCAAATGTTAATGAATGGGAAATCATGTTTGATCCCTATATTACTAATTAAGTTATGAAGCATTTGCACCGTATGGAAATCACTCAACGTTTTTGGCTGTGAAATTTAGCCATCACCCAACCAACCAATCTTTGTTAGAATATCATGTATTTTCTGTTTTCAGTCGGCCATCTTCAACTTTCAAAGTCTCCTAACAGTTGTATTGTTGTTGATATGTACGTGTGCCTATATCAGATCCATAGCACCAAGATTACTCGACAAAAATAAAGAAGGGTAAGTTTAGTTTGGTTTTACAGTTTTTTTATTGTCATGAAAAATGATGAGGACTGAAAGATCAGGATTTTAAAGTGTGTTTCCTAGTGACTTATAATGGTTTTTCACAAATATTTTGCAACTGTTTGAATCTAAATGAAATATTTTCTTGGCTTAATTGAGCATTCAGTTAGTCATAAAATGTGTAGCAAACACTTGGTCGACAAATAAACAAGTTCTGGTCAAAAACATATTTGAATAGGGATTTTTTTTTTGTACAAAAATTTACGTAATGAAAGGGAGGTAAACATTTTACCGAAAAAAAAAAAATGAAATTCTTGTTGTTTCATTATGGTTTCTCAAAATCATTATAAAATGACACAAATGGCTTACCTGAGACAAAATCTTCATGAAAAAAAAATGCATGGGCAAGTTTTCATAATGTAGATGCTTATTCTTGTTAAATAACAATCAACAAAGTATATTTTTTCAAATGCAGAATTAAGCACAAAATTTTCATTAAAAATAGAAGGTGAAAAGTTATTTCAAATACATCGAAGTAACAAAATAGAAGTAAAGGGAAAAAAAAAAGATATTTAGTAATCCACATTTGAGCCGCATTGTGAGAAAACCAACAATCTGCATATGCAAAAACAAAGACGCAGATCAGCTTGGCTGTTACGGCAAAGCTGATCAGCGCCTTTGTTTTGGATACACGGATAGAACAATTCCTCCACTTTCTAAATAAAGAATTTCAAGCTTCTAGCCATCTTCTGTAACTGTACAGGCTGTTTTGTGTCGGACCTGTTCAGAAACCACATTGTTTGTCTCATGATGTGGCTTATTTCTTTTTTTCAGTTTGCTGGGTATATTCTGGAAATGTGCAAGAATTGGTAAGATGATCTTTATTTCCTCCTTTCTTTTCCTTTTTCTTCCAATGTAGCATGACTCCCACGAAGCAAGGGTTGAAAATCTGTATGCAAATTATCTCTTTAATGCTAAGTTTTACTAAAATTTTCGCCTGTTTAAGGCAGCCTGTTTAAGTCTCATGTGGCCAAAATGGACTTATTTTTAGTATATGAAGATTTGGTTGTCACAGAAAACAGGGACATGATTCAGCCTTAACATTTCCCATTTAACATCTCTGTTTGTGTGTTAATGAAGAAAGCCAAGTTTAATTAATACTGGGACTAATATAATATAGGCTGCATAACAAAAAATGCATCAGGAAAACATGTCCCTAAAATGTAAACCCCCTATATAACAAAACTGGGGTAAGCTGGGGTATACCTATCTTTCTTATTTTTGCTCCAAAACATAGATTGTGGGTAATCGTTAGAACCGCCTCGGCGAGAAAAATATCATCAAAAATTTTCTGATGAAAAAATTCAATTTTTAAAACCTGAGGAAATATGTCTATTTCATGGGCATGTTTTCATGATGCCACTAAGTAATGGTAACCTGACAAATTTTCTTGTATCTGTGAGAAAGCCAGTTCTTGATCAAAGTTTGATTTTCTTTCAGGTGAGAGAAAAAGTCCCTATGTTGCTGTTTGTTGTGTTGCCATGGCGTTCAGTATCCTCTTTTGGTCATGATATTGACGCAAACTGTGTGACAAACTGTGGTTACAAACTGTTAATGATAGCCATTGAAAAAATTAAGTCAGAGGGCACTTTCACAAACTGTATGGCAAACTGTGGAAGTAGTATACAAACTGACAATGGTAACGGAGTATGAAAAATAAATCAAAGGATACCAAGGGCAAGTTTTTGTCATAGACAAGATGTTGGTTAAAATTTTGACCAATGAAATACTATTTATCTGTGATATATGAACATTGACCATCATATGAGCCGAATTTTTCCATCATGCAGGGAAGGGTGATGGGCATGAGGGTAACAAGAATAGAAGGAATTGATACAATTAAAATACCAAGATACCTGGCGGGAAAGAAATTGGATCACAAAACACCAAAGCATGGTTTGCATACATGCAGAGTATAGGCAAACCAGCATTTTCCTTCGTATAAAGGTCAATATACGATTTATGTTGTTCACTGATTTATTTATTAAATGAGTCACATATTATAAACGATTTATATTGTTCACTGATTTAAATATTAAATGAGTCACATATTATGAAATGCTCAGTTTGAGGTTGGCCATAGTTTAGATGACAAACTTTGTCTTGATTCTTTTCAACCCAATAATAGCTTGTTAGAAATGTGTCTAAAATTATGATATTTATGTTATTACATAAATAATACATTTTATTATATGGCAAGTGATGAAATATAGAGAAATATGTATTAAATATAACCAATATTTGAAAAAGTTATATTTTCACATGTGAAAATATAAAAAAGTTATATTTTCACATGTGAAAATATAAGATTTGGGAATACGCAAATTACGATTCCACTGTTTCATTTCTAATTTATACATAACTAAATTTTGTAATCTATGCTATTGTTGACGCAATGAACGTTCACACACATAGCGACGTAATGACGTGACGTAATGACGTCATTTAAGATTTTGACGTCATATGCTTTAGCGCACAACGTGACAATGACTACATGCAATATAATAAAAAGCGCACAACGTGACAATGACTACATGCAATATAATAAAAAGAAAATTCAAGTTTTTGGAGTGAATATGACTTTTATTTCATCTCGTGAAGTGAAAAATTATATATTTCATTCGTGCCTTCGGCACTCATGAAATATAAAAATTTTTCACTTCACTCAATGAAATAAAAGTCATATTCACTCCAAAAACTTGAATATCCTCTATGTAATTACATGCAAGTGAGTATTTCTGTCAACTAAAATCATATTTCAAGGAGCATTGCAATTCTCGGCACAGGCATTGAGGTTATAAAACTTTTTTCACATTTACACACAGCAAATTTAGTGTCACGTTTTCCCAACAAAAACAGTCTTCCACATTTTTTCTGTAGATGTACCTTGTTTCTATCTATTGTTTCCCTCTTTACTTTCTGCCCTAAAAACCTCCCTGTAATAATAAAATCAATTAACCAATGTTTCTTGAATATGCATTAATGATTTACTGATTAATAAGTCGTTAATTACATACATGTACGTTATGGAGAGTGAGTGTGAGTGAAGGGTAAAAAATCAACTACATTGTATATATATTGTAAGACATGTATGGGGATGGTCCTCCCCGACCCCTTGCATGTCATGTTACGGGGAGAATAAATGGTCCACCTGAAAAGGGAGGCTGAAAAAAAAAATCATGCTCAGCTCAGCTGAGACTAAAGTTTTATAACCTCGAGCCCAGGTCCAACACAGACCATATTGTTGGTGGGTAGCATGTTTTAAACAAGTAGTAGAGCGATTGTGCAATATTGTCAGTACATGTACATGCCTAAATATGAATAAAAGAAGAAAAAATGTGAATGTGCTCTGTGTAGTTTATAGCCATCTTTTCAAAGAGAAGCATAGAGACATAGTTTATGGCATATTTAACCCTGTCCTTCCATCACCTATACAGTTTTATCCCGATTCTAATGAAACTTTACTAAGTAAAGTTGGGCTTTAGACCCTTTTACGCGAGGGCCTTTCCGAACCAGAATTTTATGGTGACTTGGTTTGCAAATTTAAGAAACTTATAGGAAGGAATGATTTCTTTCTTATATTGAAAAAAAAACTGCACCATTTGTCCATTTCGACAGAGTCATTTAGACTAATTGGCCTTTTTGCGTAAAACACCATTTTTGTAATTACCCGATTAACTAAAATTCGAAAAAGTCTTTTCAAATTCAGCCACAGTCACGAGAATTAACATTTCAAATATTTTTTTATTTTGAGATTACCTCCCTTTCATTTAAAACAAGAACAAAAATCGGAATATGCTCGCGATATTTCAATAGTTTTTGTTGGAAATGTTAGGTTTTATTCACAGTTTTACGACTGGTAATTTTAATCCCAAATATTAAGGGGTTTTGAAGCCATAGCGATGTAAATAGTCCAAATAGGGTTTAACATGTACATGTATTTTCATCGACTTTTGTAAGCTTTTGTCTCTGTTATCTCAAAGCATGAAGAATTTTCGTAGTGTCTACAAGAAAAAAAATCGTGATTCAGACCACAAACGAATAAACGTGTGGTTGGTGCAATTTAAACTTTACAAATTGCAAAGAGCTCGTACGACAAAAGTCGAGCAAACGACCCATCTATCCAAACAAACCAGAATCTGGTGAAAACGTATCGAAAGCACTGACACCGACACAAGGTAGCGCTGAAGTATTGACATAAAGCGACAAGAAAGCATCCATTGGAGGTAAAATGTGAGTCGCCCAATTTCAGTCACAACCGACCTATGAAACGACCCTGACCACATTTGAACGTTTCAAAGCGGTACTTTTGAACTTCTGAAACATTCCTTATGTTGATAACCAGTATTTTGTAGACGGTTTTATGTTGTTGTTTTTTATGTCACGGTAGTATCTCGATATGATCGGTAGCCTGGGACATTTGTTTTGAGTGCAGCAGTTGTCGCATGAACCAGTGCAGTTGTATGTTTCGGTTAATTTTGAAAAGTATTTGGGGATAGCAATGAAAACAACAATTTGAAAGGTAATCATGATTCTAATTGTTATATATTACGAGTATTTCTTTCATAGATATGAGCCTGTGCATGAGAAAACCAACAATTTGCATGGGCAAAAACAAAGCCGCAGATCAGCTTCGCGGTAACCGAGAAGCTGATCAGCGCCTTTGTTTTTGCTACACGGATAGTACGATCCCTCTCCTACTTAAATACAAAATTTCAAGCCTCTAACCATCTTCTGTGACTGTACAGGCCGGTTTGTGTCAGACCTGGTCGGAAACCCAAATTGTTGGTTTTCTCATGCACAGGCTCATATAATGGCAATAACATAAAAATGTATGTATTTGTAATGATAATTTATGATGATATAGCATGGCTGAATGGTCATGACTACAGCCCGACGGAAGTTGCAAATTGGCATTGATGTGCCATGCGCTACCTTCAAGAATACTCGTACATACAGCGCCAAAGGGATTTTGCGTTATTTTGCACAATTGCTTGAATTAGTTTTATTTTTCAACTCTCGACTATTCAAGTAGTTAGTTCCCTCTTACGAGTTGTATTAACCGTTTTACAAAAACCGCTTAGAAACAGCAAAAGCAAAGAGACTGGATGCTGCCTCATTTTAGATGAATCCCTTGACAATTTTGCATGTTATAAGGAAAATATACGCAAAATTCAGTTGACACTTTATATCCGTTTAGAGTATCATTTTCAAGCACATGTCTGCGAAATGGTTCAGTCACGCAGCATGTCGTGTGGAATAAGTCTCGTTCTACCCGTGTGGAATAAGTCTCGTTCTACCAGGATTTCACTAACAAAGTAAGTTTTTTTAACATAGTGCCTACATGTTTCACTTAAAAGGACTTATACAGTCAGACATAATGTAAGCATCACCCTTAGGCCGCGTCTCCACGGACCATGTTTCTTTGACGAAGATTGTCACAGAAACTTTGACAATGAGTTTGTGTTCACACACAACAAAGATTACTTATACTACTTAGCTCGCATACCTTTCAGTGTCACATATATTTGACAATTAAACTTCGCCACAGAATTGAGTTTACACGAGCATATTTTTCTGCGACAAACCTACTTCGTCAAAGAAAAATTGTCCGTGGAAACTAGGCCTTACATTCTAGAGGTCTCATTCATATTAAACTATTTTCAAAACAACACAAAATTTGTAAGGGTCTTCAACTCGAGTTTGTCCCTGAATTGTTAGACATGTCAGAAGGGCATTTTACCATGTCGCTAATGTTCTGTGGTATACAGTATACACCTACCCCTATTTCGGGCGTTTGTCATTAAAATATATAATAACTAATCCCTATTTTGTATAAGCAGGGAAAGAAACTAGAGCTATGACTGAAAATGTCAGGAACGTTTCCTTCCACATGCAGATACAGGAAAAGTCATTCGCTTGTTTATTAGTTCGGCAATCACTATGTAACATGCGATTCATTAAACTTCAATAACTCTTGGCGTATTAATAATACCTGTCTGTATTTTCCAGTCTAATTATGGTTTTGGAATTGTTACAAAATAACATTATCATTTTACACTCTTTGGTGGTTTGATAATTTCACCATAGGAAAGAGATCGAAAATACGGACAATTCTGGGGGTTAGCCTGTATAAACCATGTCTAGTTGTTTATCTTTAGACGAATTTAATCAGTTTTGATTTAAATTATTATCCATGTATTAACTATTACATGTATCACAAGAAAGAAATATGATCTGAAGGTTTCGTTATTTGTTCTTAAAAAATATTCAAGCGATGCTTAACTTTTGTCTGACTATATAAATTCACATTTTCTGAGGATGGCAAATCAAGTGTTTGCCATCTTTACTTTGGCAAATGAATGGGTTGACATCCTCTGCAAATGAATGGTTCGCCAATGTAGCAAATGTAAATTATTATATTTTATCTGTATTATGGTCGTATTTTGCAATTTTAGAACATAAAGCTAAGATTTTATGAAGAAATAGATATTACAGTCTTCTTGTCGTTGTCGATATGTAGTCCAAAATGTATACTTGAATTGTTCTCACCGCAATTATGTTTATATTGTTTTTCAGATTTAAATTCTGTCTAATTTAATATAACAAGCACGACAGCGTGGTGAAAACGTTCCACCAGCATTTGTGGATTTGCATGACAATATGTTATGAATAACGACTTATTTTATTATATTTGTATGATATAAAACCAATAATGTGAATATAAAATTTAACAAACTTAATAGAAACCAAACTCATTTCAAATAAATATCATAAAACAAAATAATGAATATCATTTTATAGTGTGATTTCTTTGACCGTGCCGGTTTACCTATGACCTTCCAATAGCAAATGCACGATAATTATTTCGGGGGTAAAGCGGTACGGACAAAGAAATCGAACTATACACATCTGTACATATCAACATTGCCTACAAAGTATTTATATACATGGTTCTGAGGTAGATTTATTAATTATTTCTCATACCGGTTTTATCGTCTTAACTCTCAATGGTTACTGAGCCAAACCAATTATATTAGAATGCTTTAACTTCTATATTGCTATCTTTTTTCCTGGGTTGTGTTATCCATATTTACGTGATGCATAAACGACTACTACTTCACCGTGACTTTTGGTGCCTCGCGATAACTTGACTATTGAATCATCACGATAACTTGAAACTATTGACGCCTCACGATAACTTGAGACTATTAATGCCTCACGATAACTTGAACTTGACTATTGAAGCCTTGTGATAACAGAAGACTATTGATGCCTCACGATAACAATTGTACCGTTAGACGTGGACTGCATTATTGAAAATAAGGGCATCCTTAGTTTCGCAAAACTCATTCTGACTACACAGTGCACAGTACCCTTATATCGACAGAAAAGTGGAAGTCCACATAACAGCTTCCTTTTGCCAAGTGATCGTAAAGCATCAATATCTTATTATTTCAACACACACAAATAGCAATTGAAGCATACTGGAGTCATATCTTCGTACAAGATGTTATTATTCTACCGCTAAATCGAGTAAAATTGTTCCATTAACTAATGTCGCCGTTAAATTTGAGGAGGCATTATGAATGATAGAGCCACATCTTCCAGCGACAATTTCCAAGGCAAGTTTCTGATAAATCTTCTATTAATACCTATTTCATTTGTAATTTTATTAGACTTGAGCGATTAGAGTCAAAACGACCGCCAGACAAATTTATCAATATTTTAGCAAAATTTTCTGAAAAACGAGAAAATTATTCAAATGATTGTGAAATGCGTCTGAAACAAATACTAAACTGAGAAATCTGTTTCATATTTCAAGGCCAAACTTCATAATCTTGATGGATTTTTGTCGAAAATAGACTCCTAGCACATACAAGTCTTTCAATTTGTTGACCTTTGCATGTTGGAATCGATTAACATTCTATCTTCAAGTGCATGTGCACTACTTTTGTCCAGCATTTTCATTTGGATACGATTTTGATCCGTACACATTGCGCGAATGGAAAACAAAGTTCGAAATGATTTATGCCACACTGTTTTGTATACATATTTGTTGTAATTTTGTAGAACATTATCAAATGAGTCTGTAGAGATTCGAAAATTAAGCACTTGCTGAGATTCAAAAGCCAATCTTTGAAATAGCATGTCATTTATGTGATATGTACTTTAATAATAATATAGAAAATGTTGATAAGTGTTGTACACTTGGAACCTGTAAACAGAGTAAAACGCATGTTCCTTCTGGCTTGGTCATGCATGCACATAGACTCTTCTAAATATGTTGGGACTTCGGTCATCTACATAATTATTGTTTATGGTATTTACTTACTGTGTATCATCACATTCACTTTCAATATTCCAAATGTGAAAGAGAGGCGCCTTTCCATTGCAATAAAATACTTAGTACAATTACTAAACTGACTTATTGCCTCATATATCTAGTACAAATTCAGCTTTCAATAAGCTGCCTGTGTCGGAAGCGTCATCTTCGTCACTAGAGTTTGAAATACAGAATTTAACTGGACGGCGGGCACTTTTCGACCTGGGCGAGAAATTGTCATCCCAGCTCCCTGTTTTATACCTGGGTGACATATTTTCATCCCAACTATCTCTTTTCGAAGGGGGTGACATATTTTCATCCCAGCTGTCCCGTTTAAAACTTCCAGAGGCACTCATGTCTAGATTATCTCCCTTAAAATCACGAGATAATCTATTCTTAGAACTGCTTCCATTAAGGTTGTCTGATAATTTGCTACACTCCACTCCTTGTTCCTTACATTTTACACATTTACCAGGACTTAGGGGTCCACTGTCCACTCCGTTCACCAAGGGGCTTTGAGTAATGAGCTTATACTTCTTAGCTCTACCCTGAGACATATTTTGCACTTTGGAACTACTTTGATAGTTCTGCTGCATTTTTCTTATATCATGTGACATTGAATGTTCACCATTTACTATTGGACATGTCAAATCGAAACTTTTCGACTTCGAATGCAATGCCTCCCCTGAATCAAGACCGTCAGAGCTACTTTGGTCATCCTCAACAATTTTTCGCAAGCTGAGGACCTTTTTAACGGGTCTCTCACGCCCTACTTTTTCTCTCGTATTTTGCACTGGTTGCAAGTAGAATGTCTGCGTTTTCAGAGGTGATTTATGAATCGGTGATTCCTGATTTTTCATTGGCTCCGTGTCAGTGTTCACCTCTATTTTGATTGGCTGAAGATGTCTTTTCTCCCATCTGATTGGGCTATTTGAAACCTGTGGGCTCTGCTCCCCACTGGAGCTACCCGGTGTTGGGCTCCTGCTCATGTCCAGCTGAAGAAGTGTCTCGTCAAAACTGGCTGTGATATGACTGTAACTGGTGGCCGTATGCATACCGTGGAGGTCAAGTGCATTTTCGTAGGAGCTGAAAGGATTATAGAAAGATACAGGTTATTTGAAATCTACCCATTCACGTTCTATTTAATTGCTTGCAAAATAGTAAAGTAAGAAATCTAACGACGTCCAAGTTAAAAAAGAATTTGAAAGATTTCGATCATTTTTCTTTGTTTTATTTTATACATATTTAGTAATAATGTAGGTCAGCACAAGTACAATCAGGACAATGTAGCTTACCAAAAAAGATAATTGAAGTCTAGGAATATTTGTAATGTACTGTTTTTTTAGAATCAATAAAACTTAAGCTCTTGACAGACTTAATTATTTGTAAGATTTCAGTAAAATGAGAATCGGATCGGACTATTTGAGGAAGAGCGTTACCCAGTTTTAGGATTAAGCACGTGAGAGAGTTATAATAAAAAGCGATACGTCCCCGTGGTATGTGCAGATTTATATTTACAGAAGAGTTAATGAATGTACATTGTATTTCAATTAAGGTTAGGTGAAGTTTCCCAAGTACCTAATACTATACTGAGAGGGGTGACGAGAAGGGGGTGATTTCATTTCCTACCTGGTAAGTAGTCCATACGCTCTAGTTGTTACTTAGCATTGGAAGTTTATAATTTTACAGTTTTCATTGATATTTTGTGCCAGTTAAGCTTCCAATGTTTTACTGATCTTTCAAAGCAATAGTTCTGTTTTGACTTGTTCTGTTTTTCTCGTTTTATTTTCAGTTTATGCTTATTCAGGGCACTCACAGAAGAGCAACATTTCTTCACCTAAGATCACAGTGCATGCAATCAATATCGTTGCCATTGACTACTGAAGACTGAAATGTACTGGCGAATCAAAATAAACCGTTATATTTTGGGAAAGAAACTTTGTTCGAGTGAGCCTAGCTTTTATTTAGTTTGCTCCCTTGATTTACCTTATGTTTCAGTTAAACATTGCCACTGTTATTTCGGTAAATTCTCATTTTGGGTTTGTGTTTAACTCATTTAAGCCTGGCGTACCTTTTAAGGGATATAGGCAAACAGAATAGCCCCAGATGTGACGCCGCAGAACGCGGCGTCACATCTGGGGCTATTCTGTTTGCTTAGAGAATTTTCATCGAAAAATTGAATAAAATTTAAAAATCACTCCTGACGCCCCTAAAAGTGAAAGTGGACTCACCCAATTTATAATGATGGGAAAATCCATTCGTCATATATGGGTTAATTACAAGGATCGTCATTTTTACTTTCATACCTGCGCTGAAGCATCTGCGAAGTTCGTTCTTTTCGGACTGCTTCAACAAAGGTTTTGGTACTTTCTTCCCCTTCTTTCCCTGCCAACCAGTAGGTCTTCATGTCACCTTTACCCTGTAAAGAAACGATATTATGTTAAAGGTCTTTTACATTGCAGTAAACAATAAAGTACTGTTGTACTTGTTGACCAATTTGACTTCACTTGATTCTCTTTTTGTTTCTCTACTTTTTTGTTTCTCTCTTTTTGTTTTTTTTTTGTGTCTTATCAATTTTCCATACATTACCTAAGTACTGTTGTACTTGTTGACCAATTGACTTCACTTGATTCTCTTTTTGTTTCTCTACTTTTTGTTTCTCTCTCTTTTTTTGTGTCTTATCAATTTTCCATACATTTCCTAAGATACTTGATATACCGTAGTAGATTTAAACCAATTAGTTATGAGCCTACCAACTATTCTATTCTACATGAATTTAGAAACGCTTCCCTCACCTATAGAATTCAAAACACTTGGATGCAGAGTCATAATATTCCATCAGGAAAACATGTCAGTGAAATGTATACCCCTCAAACCCCACTTTTATATATAGCAAAACTGGGGTATGCAGGGGTAAACCTATTTTTCTTATTTTTACTCCAAAACATAGATTGTGGGTAACTTGTACCCACAATATATGTTTTGAGCAAAAATATGAACAAAATAAAAAAAAACTGATTTTTTTTACAGCTACACACAGATCTTTATATATTGCAAAGGCAAGTTTTCGTAATATACCTATGGCGAATAATTTCACTGGATATTCTAGTATGCAAGTACTATTATATCGCTTGTTTGAAATAAGAAACACCTCTTTAAACAGACAGGTAATTGGTAATCAAAGTTCTATTAAACTGTGTCTGGTACTTAGGCCATTGGCACATTCCATAACTTTCTTTACAGTATATCTTACACCATGATGCTATGTTATTTACAAGTGATATAGGATTTGTGATTCAAAAATGAATTGATCAACTGTTGTTTGAAGCCCCGACTAAAAGGGTATGTCATGCATTACATATTTTCATTTAATCAGGTGCTGTATTTAACATACACTGTGCGTGGTGGTAAGGCATCCAGGCTTCGCTATTTAATTGAAAGGTAAAAGTAATTAAGGTAGAATGAAGAATGTATTTTAGAAACGAGAGTGGGAACACTTCACTAACTCTTATGTTTGCATAATTCTTTTCTTAACGTTGAGTTTTTGGTCTTTCCCTTAATTCTTTCTCATTTTACAATCATTGTTACAGTCCCTTCATATCGAATCTAGGATTTAGTTAACTTTGTTTGTAACGTTATGCACGTTTCTCACTAGGGGCCAACGCCACAACATGGCAGACTTCCAATGTGTGCTCCCATTGTTGGTCATCCTGTTGACGAGGTCCGCACTACCCCAGAGTACCAGCATCTGCCAGACAATGCAGTACCGGGCACTGTCGCCAATGCTGCAGAATGAGCACCAGTGCATGATTCTAGAACGACTACAGGAAGATTTCTATCAAGGTCGGAATGAGCAAAAGGATCAGTATGACACCCTTATCAGGTACATGTACAAACATGATCACGTCACTGTAAGCTTAGTTGTTTTCTTTGTATTATTCTCCGCCAAAAGAGTCCAATTATTTATTTTTTGTTACCTGCTACCAAAGCAACAAAGCAAATTTTAGTATGGAAATAAATAGAAGAAGGGAAACGCGTGGCATTTAATACAATACCTGAAAAATTCTTAAAGCCTGGTCGGCATCATTTATAAGAGGATCTCCAATATAAAAGACATTCGTTTATTGATATTTATTTGGCAGATTGATCAACAGTCTCAATGCCAACCTTAAGCAGAGCATGACAGAGATGATACCAACAAGTAGAGACAGCGCAAAAGCCATTCCATCTTTAAAAGGGATACCCCTCGTTAGAGGTACATAACTAACGACTGTTATTCACTATGTCTTTGTCTGTTAGGTGATAGGTTTTGTATTTAATAAGGTACAAGTAGGCAAAGATCAGGAAAAGGCGCAATCAGAAAAAGACTCCGACTCCAAAAACCGAGGTGGGAAAAAACCAAATTAACAAGCAGGTACTTATACCATGAAAACATTTTGTAAGCCGAATGAGCAGCTATTTTCCCAATAGGTGGCCACTCAGTTACCTTAACTTAACTAAAAATATGAAAACATACATAAGGCGCCAACAGCACAAAAATATTTTAAACACCAAGACATAAAACAAAAAGAACCACCACAGAAGTATCGACAAAAAGAACCACCACAGAAGTATCTACTTAGCCTTTGGATAAAATCAAGAAAATACGTCATCGTTTCATATCATCAAGCTAGCGAAAACGACGTATCACTGTATAAAACGTTCGAAAAAGTCAACGTGTATTACATTTCAAAGCTTACATTGACAACAGCGTGGCCGATTCGTATCAAAGCGTACCTGAGATCAAGCATCTCATGTAACACATTTCATTTCTGTAGTGATAATTTCTTCAATGAAAAATTCTAAGGGTCTTTCTCTACTTCTGGACGAAAAAGAGGGTTGACAGAGTGCGTAAATGACGTAAAAAAGTGTTCTAGATATTTTTTCGTTTTAGACTGTGACGAGCTGCAACGCAATGGTATAACAATCAGTGGCGTTTATCCTATCCGGCTACCGAGTAGAAATATCGTAAACGTTTGGTGTGATATGGACTTAGGAAATGGAGGTTGGACAGTCATCCAGCGACGGAAAGATGGCTCGATCAACTTCACTCGTTCTTGGGACGATTATGCATTTGGATTCGGGAACCCTAACACCGAATACTGGTTTGGGAATGATAATATTTACAGGATGACAAATTATGCAAATTACAGCCTCCGTGTTGATTTGTGGGATTGGGAAGACAACCATGTATACGCGTTGTATGATTATTTCCGTATCGATGGAGAGAAGGAATTCTACAGGTTAAAAGTTAAGGGTTATTCTGGGAATGCAGGAGATGCTCTCAGTGGTTACCATGACAACATGAAGTTTAGTACCATTGACAACGACAATGATGATTGGTATCTAAGTTGTGCTAGAAAGGACCAATCAGGTTGGTGGTTTAGGGCATGTGGTTTTGCCTCTCTAAATGGGATTTATATTAAAGGCGGTCAGGCAAGTATAGCGCCAGACGGTGTAATCAAAGGTGTTATATGGTATAGTTGGAAAAATGATTATAGCTACTCGATGAAAAGAACAGAAATGAAAATTAAACCACTTGTTTCTGTGAATATTGATAAAGAAATAGAAAGACTAAATAAACAAACAGATACGACAACTAGTGCTGAAAGCGATGTAAGTAGTGGATCTGGTGATATAGTTGAAGAAAATATGATGGGTCAAAAGACGTTAAGGGAATTAAGTAAAATACTTTCCCCGAAAGAGTTCAAAGAATATAAAGATCTGATTCAATCGGGTTTAAATCCGGAGAAATTCAAAGCACTTCAGGCAGGTTTGTTGAAGAACGCAACAACTGTTGCTAGCCATACAGAATCCACAATGGCTGCTGATGAGGTCACAGCTGATGATTACGACTATGATGAATATGATTTGAAATGAGCTTCGGTGAAACGAAACGTTTTTCACTAATGGATTCAATCTACACATCCACGATATTGAAAACATGTGGGCATATGTCATGTTAGGGCATTAAACAACCTTGGCTACGGCCTAGTTTCCACGGAAAATGTTTCTTTGACGAAGATTATTTGTCACAGAAACTTTGGCAATGAGTTTGCGTTCACACACAGCAAAGATTACTTATTCTACTTATCTCACTCACCGTTATCACAGATATTTGACAATGAAACTTCGCCACAGAACTGAGTTTACACGAGCATATTTTTCTGCGCCAAACCTACTTTGTCATAGAAAAATTGTCCGTGGAAACTAGGCCTACGCCAGACAAAGGTGATTGTGACGTGCATAAAACAGATTGCACAAATATGAAAATAGTGGGCATTTCTATTCCATGGATTATGCAGACATTTAAACAACGTTAATGGAAATTACATATAGCGATCAGTGGTGTCTATAATGGGAAAAAGTCAATTTGGTTCACACTTTTACTTACTGTAATGTCGTTTTGATGTTTTTTTTTCTCAAGATTAGAAAAAAAAGATATTGCTCTTAACTCATTTAAGCCTGGCGTCCCTTTTGTGGCAAACGGCAAACAGCATAGCCCCAGATGTGACGCAGCAGAATGCGGCGGGCAAACGGCAAACAGCATAGCCCCAGAAGTGACGCTGCAGAACGCGGCGTCCCATCTGGGGCTATTCTGTTTGCTTAGAGAAAGTTCATCGAAGAAGTGAATAAAAATTCAAATTCACTCCTGATGTCCCTAATAATGAAAGCGGACAATCCCAAATGATAACGATGGGAAAGTTCATTTGTCAAAAATGGGTTAATAGCCATCTTCCTACTCACCTTAACATTAACAGTTCCCCTGACAACTGTCACGAAGCCTGTTCCGTGGAGGCACTGTTTGCAAGGCTCACTGATATGTATTCTACCAGGCTGAAAGAGTTGAAATTGAAAGGCATCACAGAATATACTAAATCATATCAGTCAGAGTCTATCCGTTCATTAGTTTGGATATCAATAAAATTATTATAATTATAAGGTAGGCTTTAGATTTCACGTTTCATCTGAGATTTGCATGTTCATGTATGGTCAACGTACAAATCTAGACACCTTTTTTATGCACCAGAAATATGGAATTTACACAGTTTTATGCCTCACATGATTCATGTATCTTTGAACTGATTTTTATTTGTTTGGCCATTGAGGATAAACGGTTCACTATACAAGTTTTAGTCTTATCGGACGGGAGCCAACTCCTTCTGTGTAGTATCAGTGCTATGAGGAGTAAAAGAACTTTGCTCAAGAAGACTACCCGGAGGAGGGGTTTCGAACACATGACTTCACGATATGAAGTACTACACTGTACCACAAGGCCACAGTGCTCCCCTTTGTGATATGACTACTGACTCACCATACTATAAGACTGCATCCTGGAAGCTGTGTTGACCGTGTCACCAAAAAGACAATACTGTGGCATTCGTCGCCCCACCACACCTCCAACTACACTCCCAGTATGCATGCCTATAATCATAATGAGAAAACAGCAAACATAGACTAGTGTTTATTTTATACTTTAGAGTGAAACCCAATGTATATCAAAACTTGATAAATTTGGTATTTTCATTGATATGAAATTTCACTGATATCAAATCTCACTGATATCAAAAGTCACATGTGACTGATATCAGCCTATATCTTCACTGTAATGACGTCAGATTTTTTGGATTACTTCTGACGTTTCCATTTACTTGACGTCATTAAATTTGTCTCACTTCAGAAATTCAAACGCCTATAACTCCGTTATTTATGAACGAAAACATAAAGTGTGGGTATTCATTTTCTTAGTTAGAACGTAAGGAACAATGTGGTACCAAAATTATTTGTGTTTTCAAAAATTTTTGGTTTTTGCATTTTCACCACCTGCCTAGTGTGAATTGGAAAATGCCCGTGTATTGTATAAAATAAAAAGAAAATTTGCCTTTTTTCGATGAATACCAAATATATTTCATCTCGTGAGTTGAAAACATAAACATTTTCACTCGTGCTGCGCACTCGTGAAAATTCTGATGTTTTCAACTCACTCGATGAAATATATTTGGTATCCACCTCAAAAAAGCAAATATCCTCTATTTAGCATATTGCCCAAAAGGCAGTACTGTGGCATTCGTCACACCACTACAGCCCCTACTTCATGCAAGTCTACCTGAACCTTATTCATGAAATAATGATGGTCTTTCTCATTAGTGAGAGAAGAACGACCACACCCCATACTACACTCCCAGTATGCATACCTATAATCATAAGGGATGGGAAAACGGTAAGCATAGACTAGTGTTTAGCGTATTGCCAAATAGGCAGTACTGCGACTTCCTACGACCTACTACACCACCCACTTCTCTACTAATATGCATATCCACAAACATAACGTTAAAAAGAGAGAATGTAGTGCCAGAAAAATGTTCGGCTAAACAGTAGACCTTGTTGACCGTATCGTCAGCATCCTACGTCCAACTACACCTACTACACTACCAGTATGCATACCTACAAACGTAACGAGAAAAAGCAGGAGAATATAATGCAACAATAAATTGGAACGCAGCATTATATAAGTGTTTAGCGTATCATCAAAGAGACAGTACTGTGGTACCATACGACCAACTACACTTCCAACTGCACTTCCAGAATGCATGACCACCCCCCCCCCCCCCCACTTTTTTTCAGGTACAGGTGAATGTTTATACATGTGTCAATTCATAGTAATTATTGATATTGTTAAAATATCATGCTATGGAAAAGATACCTCACTGAACGACAAATGAATCGAAGACAATATTTCAAAAGTGTACGTTTTTACTTCATGTTTAGTACATCAGTGATTTATTGACAGTTTTGAGACCATGGGTCCGGGGGAATCACTGGATTCTCGTATATCAATGTGTCAAGCTCCCAACTTGTGAGTCCAAAACACCCTTTATCATTGCAGATCTGTAAAAAACATCGCATCCTGGTGATGCGAAAACACGATAAATGGATGCAACGGTCGTTTAATATGGCGTGGTTACTCATCTACCTTAACAGAATATATACAATTTGCAGTATAAATACTTATTCATCAAATTGACAAATACATCGTCTTTAAACGATCTACTCAGGTCTTTAGCTCATTTAAGCCTGGCGGCCCTTTTATGGGACATGGGCAAACAGAATAGCCCCAGAAACCATCTGGGACTATTCTGTTTGCTTAGAGAATTTTCATCGAAAAATTGAATAAAAAATAAAAATCACTCCTGACGCCCCTAAAATTGAAAGTGGACTCACCCTTATGATAATGATGGGAAAATCCATTCGTCAAATATGGGTTAATAATTAATATATGTCCAAATCGTACCTATTCTGGTTGTAATCTTATATTCCCCGACAGGGTAATCCAGCTCCTTTGATTTTTGCTGTATCTCCAGAGCTAGGGCTGCAACATTTTCGGCATGTTTCGGACTTCTGTCTGGTACCCCACCCGCTACCATGTATACAGCATCTCCCAGAGTCTCTACCTGTAGAACAGATAGAACACAGATTAGAAGGTGTTTAAGATATTCATCATGAAGACCGAACATGTTTTGAACCAGTGCTGAATTTGTGAGCAACGGTGAGTATCCGTCAATCAGGTTATTTAATATTAGCCTACTGATCTTTCCATGGCAGCACCCCATTTGTTGTTCTCAGTGTTTCTTGATTTGTGCATGTTTTCTTGTTTTGTGCATGTTTCTGTAATGTTTCTATCGTACTAAACAAATGTAACATTTATTTACTTATTTTCAGATGGTCACCTTCTTTAAAATTCATATTTTTCTGCCACCACCCTTAACAAGAATATTGGTGCTTAGAAAAAAGATTACAAATATATTATTGCATTTAGTTGATTGGTTCTATTTGTTCTTTTTATCTTAGGGGCCTACTCAACAGCCAAGGTTACGTTTAGACGGACCTCGTTTGAAAGTGAAAAGAGAAACAGTAGAGGAGTTCGCGATCGGATTGCTTGCAGTTGTACTTAAATCAATAAGATAAAATAATTCCCCTTTACCCTTAAATCCCAGGTGCCAGTTTTTGTCGTTAGTTAACGATTCGTTAAAATTTCAAATGTCAATATTACAAAAACACTGTTATTTTTTGTTGAAAAAGTGTGAGAATCCTTTGCAGATTCTCACATTTTTTCACCAAAAATAAGCTAAGTGTTATTAGTGTTAAGCTAACGAAGTTTTTGAACAGCTGGGACCAGATAAAGATTGTATAGTCAGTTACCTTGAACACATCATACTGGTCAATAATATTATCAAACATGGTGAAGACGTTGTTGATGCATTCTACAATCTTCATAGCAGAGGCCTGGGAGCAGATCTCAGCAAACCCAACCATGTAACTGAACATTATTGTCACATTGTCGAAAACCTACAAAGACATAAACTATGAGTTAACCCATATTTGACGAATGGATTTTCCCATCATTATCATTAGGGTGAGTCCACTTTCATTTTAGGTGCATCAGGAGTGATTTTTAGATTTTGTTCAATTTTTCGATGAAAATTCTCTAAGCAAAGAGAATAGCCCCAGATGGGACGCCGCGTTCTGCGACGTCACATGTCGGGCTATTCTGTTTGCCTATGTCCCATAAAAGGGACACCAGGCTTAAATGAGTTAATAAACTGAGCAAGAAACCAAAATTGCAAGAAAAAAGGTTTGCGGGTGTTGGGGATCTTAATTTTTATACCGACAATATATCAAGCTTGTTTTTGTTTTTCTAATAAGATATTTGCCCTGAAATATTGTTCTTTTGCTTAGCACATATTAAGGTTATATGACGTTTACTTCATTAGTTTTTATACCAATATAGTGATTAATCTTTAATATTTATAAAACTTACGTTTTATGTGTTCGTGTTGTTTCTTCACCTATTAACATTACATTTGACAATGTTATGAATATTTTATCAACACTACCCACTTTCTATTCATAGTTACTGATTCCTGTCTTAGCCTCAATCATACCTCGCATGTGTTGATCGGATCTTCTCCTGTTTTCAGTCTGTCTGCTATACTCTGTGGTATCATGGAATATAGAAGATTATTGCTTCTTTCTTTCCACTCTTCAACTTTCTGGAGGTTTTCGGCTATCTTCAAACTTTTATCTCTTTGCTGAAAACAGAAAGTATGGCGCAGTGAGTCTTTTGTAATTCATGATGACACAATTATTTGAATTAAGCTTACATTGTAGATGTCATTAATAATTCACTTGAATTACGGTTAGAAAGAATCCTTTCCGAGTAAAGCTAAGGTACCGTTTTATCCATTGAAATACACTTGAAGACAAAAGAAACGCAGCACTTGGCTAATCTCATGTTACCCGGAAACGGCCCATTCAAATTATCTGTTGTGACTTTATTTCGATTAACTGGCTTCTTATCATTATTCTGTGTAAATTTCATCATGATATACCTACAGCTTACCCTTATTTTCATAACCTTGAAGTGCAGTTTTCAAAATTTTTCGCTATTTTCTGAATCTCCCATTGACCGGCAAGGATACCATTTAGCAATAGCAACATTATTCATTCAAAGGCATATTCTTCCTCGCATCTCAACAAGAACCTGACGTGATTTCCATATTGTTAAGTGTATACAAAGCTCTTTTCTGACATTTTGGATATTTACCAAAAATTTCAAAATATGTGAACGAACTTGCTGGTAATAAAGTTTAACTCACACAACATTGTCGGGATTATTAAATTTCTTTTTGGCACCTTGCATACGTACATGGATGTACATGTATCTTGGGAATTTCAGCACGCCTTACCATAAAAGACTCCCGAAATTGTTGTATCAAAGTTCAATACTCACAAGTTCCTTTTGCACTTAGAATAATGATTTTGAGATTTTTGCAAATATCCAGAGTGCTCTCGTAGGCGTGGAACTAAAAATGATTGATGCACATCAACATCATGCAACTCAACATAAATATGTTATGTCAGGCTCTTGTCTAGACTTGCGCTTTGAAAGAATAATATCCCTATTGCTATTGTATCCTCGAAATATGCATGATATGCTTTTATGCTGGTCTACAGAGAATACAAAAATAGTGAAATTTTATGAAATTGAACTTGTGGGCTATGACATTTTACATGATAAAATAACTATTACAGTAGTTGTTGTATGTCACCATGAAATTTACACAGAGTGTAGGTAAGAAGCCAAATAATCGAAATAAAGTCAAAAACTATAATTTGAATCGACCGTTTTCGACTTTCATGTGATAAACCAAGTGCTGCGTTTATTTTGTCTTGAAGTGTATGATGGACATGTCATTCATATATGTTACCAATATGGACGCGACCAACTTTGAAGTCATGTTTTTACGTGTTTTAAGAAGAGGAGTAGTGAATGTAGGGAATACGGAACTTCCGATAGCCTTTTGTGAGACAACTGACAAAGACAGATTTATAACACCCATTTCCATTAAATCTAAACGCTCGTAAGATCTAAGAAAATAACAATCACGCTTATAAATAACCATCGTTTCTTCTTGGTTTTCCTTCAAGTTAATCACAAGTTGTAGTGAAACTGAATAAAGTACATGTATCATTCCAACTTCCAAGCCTTGCAGAAATCCATGTTCTAAATACGGTTAGGCCTACCCTACATAATCCGTTTAATGACAAGGAAACTGAATTGTTTAGAAGTTTAGTGCCTATGGCAAGTGATAAAATAATGTAAAGCTGATTAAACGACACATATTGCGCATAGATCTTTCTTGAACAAATGGAAGTTCTGAACAAAATAACATAATGAGAACTTCCATTTGTTCAAGAAAGATTAATGCGCTATACTACGTAAATATCGTTTAATCAGCTTTACATTAATAAGTGTGCCAGAAATGGTTTTATTTTAATATGAAATATAATTTTGTCAGATTGCAACGCTTAAGGTTACGTGAAACTGGGTTATTTTAAAATACGTGTTAAGTGAAAGTATATGTTGATATATACAAGTATTTTGTATAAGGTAGTGTCTATCCGTCCGGGACCGGACGTTTAGACCGGGAGTCTAGCCGTTCGGGCCTGGATGTAAACACCTTGTCGCAAAGTTTTGTATCGAATGAGAAATTTGCTAAATGATAAAAAGAGTTGCATACGTAGCATGTCGTAATGAAATTGACACTCAAGGCTTTTTCTGAAGATGGCTTTACAATATACGTAAAAGATTTTTTGTCGGCAACTCAACTGTATTTTCATGGAGATCGCAGGCGCATTGTTCTTTGATTTTTCAAAACAAGCTTGAGTTGTTAGCATGTTAAATCACTTTTTTTTCCAAAAAGACCTTAAGCCTTCTATCATTTTAGTCACTAAATTAATTGACGAAAGCTACAATCAGGTCTGAATTATAGTTGGCATCCACTGTGCACTCGGTGTGAAAACCAAGTGCACCATTCCCTATATTTCTTTACCTGTGGTATGCACCGAATGTGCTCAACAAGTGCACATATGTGTAAAATTTAGTTCAGACTAAACTGCATGCATCGCTCGAAGCATAAAAGATAGAAATGTGGGTGACAACTGACAATGGGAGATTTATACGCCTCACAGACGTATTTACATAAATCTATATACCCCTAAGATCAAAGAAAATTGAAAGACGCACTTATTAATAGCCCTCATTTATTTCAGTTATTTAAGACTCGTATCAAAAGTACATTTATCATTCTCTCAATATGCACAGGCCTTGGAGGGAGAATATTTGTTCCTTATATTGTCAGACCCAATGCGACCCTCGTTAAATAATATAGAAACAGAATTGATTTGATAGAGGTTCAGTGCCTTTGGCAGTGACAGAAAATAGTTAGGAATTATCATGGTTCAGAACTTCAATTTGATCAAGAAAGATCAAGGCGCTATGCGTCGTTTAATCAGCTTTACATTAATAATTATGCCAGTATTGGTTTAATTGGTGTCTCTGGCATTGCATTAAAGTACGAGGATGCAAAATTCAACGCGCGAGATAACTTTAATGTGCTAAAGCTCTCGACTGCATCATTCAAAAGCATTTAAACTAAAAGCATTTTAATATCTTATCATATGATAAGATTCTTATCATATGAGTCCGGCTTATCAGAAATGCATACATTAGCATGTCGGCATCAACTTTTACAAATGGTGACCACAAGTATGAGGGGTTTGCCTTTGCGCTGCTTACTAGTCCGTCATTAAATGCACTTTACAGTTTATGTAATTTCTGTATGGCAGCAGACGCAAATTACTTTGATTTTCCAACGAAGTATTGAACCTTCTACCATAATATTCATTATTCAAGTTAAATCACGATACTGACGAATGACATATATAGGGTGAAGTTTTACTGAATATTCAAAAAAAAAAAAAAAAAAAAAAAAAAAAAAAAAAAAAAAATCAAGGGTCATATTTGCTGTTATAAAGCACACATTAACACGCAAAATTATGATTACATAATGTCCCATAGAAAATGAATGTTAAGACATTGAACTGTTTTCCCTAAAGCAAATATATAACTGGATCAGCTGTTCGTATTGATTTCAGAGTCAGGAGCCTCTAAAGTGTCGATCTTTGTGCAACATTTTTCTGCTGAAATTGCAGAATTGCAACGACGATCGAATGAAGATGACATGGAAAGATTTACAATCCCATTTCCCTTAAATTTCCCTTAAATTTTCGTATATGTGAGCAAGATCTAAGAAAATTGAGTCATAATTTATGTAATTAACAGCTTCCATTTATTTTTTGTTCTATTTCAAGTTATTAAGATTATTTGGATTGGCATTATTTAGTAAATTTATCATACTCTCTATGAAGTCTTTACTTGCAGATATTTCTATTCTGTGTGAGTTTCATTTAGTATAATACCAATCCGTTTCATGACACGAAAACTGGATTATTTTGAAATTAAGTGCACAGAACAAAATCCAAAACTAAATAAATTTGACTTCGTTCAGAAATTAAATTTGTTCAAAACAGATCAAGGCGTTGTGGGTCGTTTATTAATCAGTTTTGCATACTGAATCCAGTGATGGCATAATTGTTGTCTATTGCATTGAAATGCGATGGTTCTCTTAGAAATTTAAAAGAGAAAAATAATCATCCCAAAATGTGACACCAAAGATCACTTCGTATGTACTTGTACTCTTGGGTTTCTTCTGAAGAGCAATAATTTTACACGTTACTTTTTGAGCCTCTTTTGATAGTATTTGATCTTTAATGCGGCTTTCACACTAGAGCACGATCTGTTACGATCACCACGATTGACAAATCGCAACTAATCGGGACATTTTGCCAAAGTTCGACGTTCTGATACGTTCTCTTGCGAATTGTTGCGTTTTGATACGATCTGTTCCGATCTGATACGATAGGGTGGTGATCGGTCAAAATTTGGAGACACGATATTGGTCCCGGATAGATACGATTAGTTACGTTCCGATACGATTATTACGATTAAGCGCCCGATTCCAATGCGATCTGATACGATTACCACGATACGTGACCGCGATTTGATACGAACTGATACGCGTAGATGCGTTCCGGTACGAGTCCCAAGAACTGATACGATGTGTTGCGATAGATTACGACTGTTGGCTTGACTTTTTGCTGATTGTGGTCACGATTGTGTCACGATGAGACCACGATTGGTATATATACTTTGAAAACAAACATATACCTCATTACGTTTTTAAGCACTGAAGACGAAATAACATTGATGATGGAAGCAGTTGAGAATGAAGAGAATGCGACATTTGCATTATTAATGCATGCTTATGATAAAGCCTTATCATTCCCCTTTCTACCCCTGCCACTGTTGCCATCCTTCAGATTTCTTATTAATACTGAAAAGGACCGTATTAATATTCAGTTTTCTATTGTTGATCAAAGAACATAATTTATTTATCGTGCCCGATGTGTTTATTGTATTTATAATTCGTAACAGATCGTAAGCATCCGTGGCAAAAGCGTGGGGTATCGTGTCTCATCGCATTTACTCGTATCAGATCGCATCCTATCGCGAGTAATTCGCATCGTCTCGTAGTTAATCGTAGTTAATCGGGCCAGACAATTTTTCTCGAATCGTAACAGACCGTAACAATTCGTAGGAGATCGCAACTCATCTCAACAGATCGCAGTGTTTTGGTCGACCCCGATCACCGCGATTCAGGAACAAGATGAGATACGATTTACTGCGATTTGTTACGATGACATACGATCTGATGCGATGGCCACGATGGTCCCGCCAATCGTGGTAATCGTGGAAAAATTTTTGGCAGCCAAAAAATTCTCCACGATTATCCCGATTATCACGATTGGCATCAAGATGTGATACGATCTGATAAGATTGGATACGATAGTCCCGATTGGTCCACGATTAACACCACGATACCAATCGTGGTCGAATCGTGGTAAGTGTGAAAGCTGCATAAAGGCATGATGGACATGTCAGTCATGAATGTTATCAATATGAACGCGACCAACTTTGAAGTAGTAACTGTAGGGAATAAGAAACTTCCGATAGCCTTTATTCTGACAACTGACATAGAAATATTTATAACACCCACTTTCATCAAATCTAAACGCTAGTAAGATCTAAGCGTGCCTTCAAAGAAAATAACAATCAGGCTTATAAATAACCATCGTTTCTTCTTGTAGGTTTTCCTTCAAGTTAATTGTACTGATACTGAATAAAGTACATGTATCATTCCAACTTCCAAGCTTTGCAGAAATCCATGTTCTAAATACGGTTAGGCCTAACCTACATAATCTGTTTTATGACATTGAAACTGAATTGTTTAGAAGTTTAGTGCCTATGACAAGTGATAAAATAATGTAAAGCTGATTAAACGACAAATATTGCGCATAGATCTTTCTTGAACAAATGGAAGTTCTGAACAAAATAACATAATGAGAACTTCCATTTGTTCAAGAAAGATTAATGCGCTATACTACGTATATGTCGTTTAATCAGCTTTACATTAATACGCATGCCAGAAATGGTTATATTGCCGTCCTTTGCATTAAATTGTTTAATATAAATGTCTGTAAATTCTATAAAGAAAATAATTTTGCCATAATGCAACGATTAAGGTTACGAGAAATTAACACGTGTTAAGTGAAATTATACCTTGTTGTTTATACATCAGTGTTTTATATAAACACTTTGTTGCTAAAGCTTTGTATGGAATGATAATAAAAAGCATGCCGTAATAAAATTGAAACTCAACGCTTTTTTCTTTAGACTGCTTTTCAATATAGATACAAGACACGTATTTTGTCGGCAACCCTACTACATAATCATCTTCTTGGAGGTCGCAGGCGCATTTTTCTTTGATTTTTCAATAAACGCTTGAACTTTCCAGCATGTTAAATTTCTAAATTAAACAACGAAAGCTTCATATATGCATCGTTTAAAGTATAAAACATTGTCATTGGGGTGTCAACTGTCAATGGGAGATTTATACCCTCCATAGAAATAATTTACATGAATCTATACGCTCGTAAGATCATAGAAAATGTTAGTTACGCTTACTAATAGCTCTCATTTAAAACTAGGTGCATTGATGTCAAAAATACATTTATCACTCTCTTTTTCAATACGTTTAAGTCTTTGAGAAAGCTATTTTTGTTCTAAATATTGCCAACTCAATGCGACATTCGTTAAATGACATGGAAACTGAATTGTTTAAAAGTTTAGTGCCTGTGGCAAGTGACAAAATAATGAGGTTATTTTGTTAAGAACTTTCAAGAAAGACCAATGCGCTATATATGTCGTTTAATCAGCTTTACATTAATAAGTATGCCAGAAATGGTTTTATTGCCGTCTTTTGCATTAAATTGTGCTGACTGTAATTAATGTGAAATATAATTTTGTCAGATTGCAACGCTTAAGGTTACAGAAAACTGGGTTATTAACACGTGTTAAGTGAAAGTATATGTTGATATATACAAGTGTTTTATAAACACCTTGTTGCTAAACTTTGTTTCGAATGAGAAATATGCTAAATGATAAAAAGAGTTGCATACGTAGCATGTCGTAATGAAAATGAAACTCGTGGCTTTTTCTTTAGATGGCTTTACAATATACGCACAAGATATTTTGTCGGCAACCCTACTACATAAGGATCTTCTTGGAGGTCGCAGACGCACTGTTCTGTGATTTTTCAGTAAAAGCTTAACATTCTAGCTTGTTAAATCAGTAAATTAAATACCGAAAGCTACAGTCAGGTAAGAACTAAAGTTGACATCATTTGTGCATTTGGTGTGAAACCTTAATGCACCATTCTCTATATTTCTTTACCTATGGTATGTACCTCGTGTTCAACACGTGCACAAATATGAGCCACCTCGTGGGAAAACCAACAATGTGGGTTCCGAACAGGTCCGACACAAACCGAGCTGTACAAGCAGCTTGAAATTTCGGATTTAAGAAGAAGAGGGATTGTACATGTACACTGAAAAAAAGTTATAAGAAGCCACTTTTCAAACTCATTTTTTGTTTCTAAGCCATGTTCAAAATTGCACGATTTTTTGCCAAAAGACGTGTCTTTCAAATAAGTAAAGTTCCAAAGTGTTAAGAAATAATTTTCTTTTACTAAAGGCGTTTTTGGAGTTAAAATGCAAAAATCAATGTTTTTAAATAAAAAAATGGATACAGCACACCATTTATTGAAATTAGAAAAAGGGTGTCATCAAAGGGGTCGTTACGGCTCGGAAAAACATCAAACATTCTAATTTTCTCTACTGGTAGAATTTTTATGCATTTTTAAAAATCGCCAATTTTGAGATGTTTTGGAAAAATCATAAATGTGCCTCTTAAACATGTTGACCCCTGTTAAATTCACTTGATGAGGCCTGGAAATGAGAGATATAACTCGACTGAACTGTTTTAGACCATTTTCGAGGACCAACAGGTCAAGGCTGCCGCACACTTCCGGTTTCAATGCCAATTTTTAACGAACAAAATAACAAAATTTGTGGACGATTTTTTTAATTTTCAAAGTTTATCAGAGTCTTGTATTTGACCTAAATAATCGCTGAAAATTTCGATGCCGTGCTGCTGATAATAACGCAACTGGAGAAGAACAAAGTTGGTATGCAAATTGCATACAAAAGCTTAATTCCTGTTATTCAGGTTGTTGTCTTCTTGCATGTACAAAACAGAAACGAAGATTCTTATTGCAGCAACACTTTTGACTTAATTTTATCTTGCATCATGGCAGCCAGTAGCACTTTCAAATAAATTAAAATGTAAAAACACAACGTCATAATATGACATTTAATTTGATGTTAATAAAGTGTGACTTTTTGAAATAGGGTACCTTTACACATGCTTCGTCTGTGTGAGAAGTATCACGCATTTTGGAATGCAGAAACTCACAGAGCCACTGTTAGACATTGGTTTATTCATATGATCATGAATTTTCATTGATCGTATTTTACTTTCTGAACTATAGGAAAAAAATATGAGGTGGCCTCTTATAACGTTTTTCAGTGTACTTTCCCAGTAGCGAAAACAAAGGCGCTAACCTGCGTCTTTGTTTTCGCATATGCAGATTGTTGGTTTTCTCACGTGGCGGCTCAATGTAGTTCAGTTCACTCGACGCATAAATGTAGCATTCATGTAACAACTGCTAAGGGAGATTTATACGTCTCATAGAATTATTTCCATAAATCTATATACCCGTAAGATCAAAGAAAATTGACCGTCGCGCTTATTATAGCCCTCATTTATTCCAGTTATTTAAGACTAGTTTTATAGATATCAACAGTACATTTATCATTCTCTCTTTCAATATGCACAGGCCTTGAAGGGGGAATATTTGTTCCTAATATTGTCAGACTCAATGCTACAATCGTTAAATGATATAGAAACAGAATTGTTTTGATAGAGGTTCAGTGCCTTTGGAAGTGACAAAAAATAGTTAGGAATTATGTTCAGAACTGCAATTTGATCAAAAACGATCAAGGCGCTATGCATCGTTTAATCAGCTTTACATTTATAATTATGCCAGTATTGGCTTAAATGGTGTGTCTAGCATTGCATTAAAGTACGAGTATGCTGCCAAAATGCAACGCTCGAGATTAGTTTAATGTGCTAAAGCTCTCGACTGCATCATTTAAACTAAAAGCATTTTAACATCTTATCATAGGAGTCCGGCATATCAGAAATGGCATACATTAGCATGTCGGCATCAACTTTTACATACGGTGACCACAAATATAAGGGGTTTGTCTTTGCGCTGCTTAACAGTATAATCTAGTCATTTAATACACTTTACAGTATAATATGTAATTTCTGTATGGCAGCAGGCGCAATTTGCTTTGATTTTCCAACGAAGTCTTGAACCTTTACCATAGTATTCATTATTCTAGTTAAATCACGATAATGCCGAATTATATTGTATAGCGAGAAGAATTACTGTGTGAATATTAAAGAAACAAGTAACAAGGACACATTTGCTATTATATAACACACATTAACACGCAAACGTTTCATTACATAATGTCCATAGAAAATGAATGTAGATGTATCATCAAGTCATTGAACTTTCTTCTAAAGCAAATGTATACATGTAACCGAATCAGCTGTTTAAGAATCAACAGACGCTAAAGTGTCGATCTTTGCAGCATTTGTCTACTGAAAAAGCAGAATTGAAACGACGATTGAAACATTTATTTTTAAGTTCATTCGACAAGAAGACATGGAAAGATTTGCAATCCCATTTTCCTTAAATTTGCGTATATGTGAGCAAGATCTAAAAAAAAAATGCCAGTAACGCTTATTAATAGCATGTATTCTTGGTTCTCTTTCAAGTTATGGAGATTAGTTGAATTGACATTATATAGTACATTTATCATTCTCTCTATGAAGTCTTGCAGATATTTCTATTATGTGTGAATTTCATTTACCAATCCGTTTAATGACACGGAAACTGAATTGTTTTGAAGTTAAGTGCACAGAACAATAAGCAAAATTAATTGGAACTTCGTTCAGAATTTAAATTTGTTCAAAACAAATCAAGGTGTTAAAGGTCGTTTAATCCGTTTTACATAAAGGTGCCAGTGATAGCCTTACTGTTGTCTATTGCACTGAAGTGCGATGGCTCTCTTGGTAATCATCGAAAATATAACACCAAAGATCACTTATGTACTTGTGCTCTTGGGTTTCTTCTAAAGAGCAATAATTTTACACCTTACTTTTGATCCCCTTTTGACAGTTGTCAGCATCAATATTTTGAAACATGGCGGTACAATTATTTTATGTTTGCGTGGTTCTGTTCAGTTATTAATATACCCCTTCAATATCTAGAAATAACTTGACAACTCTTCTGCTCATGAACAATCGTCACTTGCAAAATGGACAACTGGAGGAATTCGCTTATACATTTTGTTAAGTATGAGGGTAAATATTTACTCTGTATATAAAACTTCCAGATCTAGTGATGTTGTATACCTAAATTGATTACATGTTGTTTTTGTTTACAAATAATTCGCTGATTTCGACTTTCAAAGACATGGTTAATGGTTTGCAATTTTATTTGTAAATTATGAAAGAATAACCATTTTCGTTCAAAGGTTGAAACTTTGGTTTCTATATGACCACTTTTTACAAAATTTCACCCTGATTTTCATTTAATGTGCATTTTAGAATTTCATGCAATGGGTTGTTGAACCATCTACCACGTTATTTATTTTGTTTGGTTAAATCACTCACACAGTAAATGATATATATAACGCTAAGTATTCTTGATAAAATAAACAAGCCTACTCGCCCGTAATAAAGACAGATTTGCTGTTATAAAGCACACATTAACACGCAAAATTTTGATTACATAATGTCCCACAGAAAACTAAAGCAGAGAAATCTTTAGGACATTGAACTTTCTCCTTAAGCAAATTAATTACCCGATCAGCTCTTTGAATTCATCAATAGTCTCTAAAAGTGTTCTCAACATTTTATTTCTGCTGAACTAACATAATGGAAACGAGTATCGAACAATTATAATTGTCGATGTTCAACGGTCGGCAAGATGTCATTCGTTATGATCTGGGAAAAAGTGGACTTTCGATATTATTCGAAAATCTAACAACTGTAGCCATTCGGGTGGCAATGAACAGAGAAAGATTCCATTTAATCTATACGCGTGTAAGATCTAAGAAAATTGACAGTCACGCTTATTAATAGCTTTCTTTTATTCTTGGTTCCCTTTCAAGTTATATCTGACTAGTTCGATTGGCATTAAGTACATTTATCATACACTATATGAAGTGTTACAGATTTTTTTTTTCATTCTAGAATCAGTCAGATTCATTGTTTATTTTTGTCTACATAATTCGCATATTGACATCAGAATTGTTTAGATTTGGTGCACAAAGCAAAAGAAAAAGAAAACATATTTGGAATTTGTTCAGAATTTCACTTTGTACAAAACAGATTGATCAATGCGATATGAGTCGTATAGTCCGCTTTTCATCAATAGAAATGTCAGCAATCACATTGTTCTAATTTTAATCTTAGTATATACGAGCCGCGTCGTGAGAAAACCGGTCTTTTGCCTAGGCGAAAACAAAGGCGCAGATCAGCTTCGCAGTAACTGCGAAGCTGATCAGCGCCTTTGTTTTCGCTACTCGGATAGTACAATTCCTCTACTACTTATAACCAAAATTTCAAGCCTCTAGCCTGCTTCTGTGACTATACAGGCCGGTTTGTTTCGGACCTGGTCGGAAACCCCGAAGACCGGTTTTCTCGCGTCGCGGCTCAATTACCACAAAACAAATGGGTCACCCTCGTAAAATAAAGAAGTTACTTAATTACTTTAATTTGCATTGAAGTGATCTATGTGTAATTTAAGGGGAACAAATTATCCGAAATGTTACAAGATCACTTGATGCGCTTTTGCTGTTCCGTTGGCTTCAGTAAATTCATATTACTGATCGTTCCAAGGCGATACCAAGTCTTCTGTAATTGTTTTGTGTTTTGGAGTCGAAGTTTTGTTCTGTATGAGCCTTATGTACGTTTTCGTATTTTAGTTAGGTTCGGGTAACTGAGTGGCCGCCTATTGGGGAATAGCTGCTCACTCGGCTAACGATATGCTTTCTCGGTATTAGAACCTATGTGTCATTTTAGTTTTTTTCCCCAACCCTCGGTTTGTGAAGTGGGAATTTCTTTCTGATTACGCCATTTGCCATTTCAGTCCAATATAAGAGTTGCATTCGATAGGATTTAGACATCAATTTTGTAATATAACGGTTACATTTAGTTCGGACTCCTTTTCATATCATACATTTTGCCAACAACTGTAGCATATACATGTATGTATAATCGGGGCGGTAGAACTCTTGAACTTCTACTATTTTATTAGCTCACTCACCTGAGCCGAGGTGAGCTTATAGTATACCCCTGCTCCGGCGTCCGTCCGTCGTCCATCGTCGTCCACAATTTCAAAGATCTTCTTCTTTTAAACCGCTTGACCGATCAGGTTGAAATTTTATGAGGAGCCCCCTTGGGTATTGGAATTGAAATTTTGTTCGCGATATCTTGGTGACATGACCAAGATGGCCGCCATGCCCACATATAGTTAAAACCCTTCAAAATCTTGTAGTATTGTATTGGAGACACCAGCCCATCATAGTTTGCTAAAATGATGACCCTAGGATGACCTTGACTTATTTTACGGCAAGGTCAAATTTGGAAACATAGGCTTTTACATGGGAAAAGGTGAAAACAATGGATATTTTGGGAACTATTGCAGTCAGAGACTTGAAGGTTGCTAGATGCAGACAACTAATGGAGTCAATGAAGGTATGTAATTAATTAAGGTCAAGGTCATTTCTTGTCCTTGACCCAAGGTCACTGAAATGTCAAAATTAAGCCACAATTTCAAAGATCTTCTTCTCCGAAACCCCTTGGCCGATCATGTTGAAATTTTATGTGGAGCCTGCTGGTGTAGTGACATTGAGATCTTGTTCAAGATATTTTGGTCACATAACCAAGCTGGCCGCCATGTCCATATATGTTAAAACCCCTTTAAAATCTTCTTCTCCAGAACCGGTAGGCCGCTTCACACGAAACTTGGTATGTAGCACCAGGGACTCCAGCCCATCAAAGTTTGCTAAAATGATGACCCTTGGATGACCTTGACCTATTTTACGACAAAGTCAATTTTGGAAACATAGGCTTTTACATAGAAAAATGCGAGAATAATGGATATTTTGGAAACTATTGCAGCCTGAGACCTGAAACTTGGCAGATGCAGACAACTAATTAAGCCAATAAAGGTGTGTGGGGATTCAAGGTCAATGTCATTTCATGATGACTAAATGCTCCAAGATCATGCTTCAGGTGAGCGTTTCAGGACCAATGGTCCTCTGGTTCATTTTGTTGTTACACGAAGTATTTTTGACTCAACATTTAAAGGAAAAAGCTACCTTGCAAATAGTTAAGACATTATTGGCTGTTGACACGCAAAATTTTGATTACATAATTTCCCAAGGCAAATGAATGTAGAGAGATCTATAAGACATTGAACTTTCCCCTAAAGCAAATACATAACCGGATCAGCTGTTCGGATTGATTTCAGAGTGTAAATGTATCGATACTCTCAACATTTTCTTCACATCAGAATAACATGTCCATGCTATATATTTACTCTTTATACCCCACTTTTATATAGTAAAACTGGGGTATGCAGGGGTAGACCTATATTCTTATTTTTGCCCCAAAACATAGTTTGTGGGTACTCGTTAGAACCGCCCCAACAATCAATGTTTTGAACAAAAAAATTGAAAATATCAAACATTTTCCAATGAAACTTTTAATTTTTGCTTCTGAATAAATTCTTTGTATACTGAATGGGTAATGACTGGCAGAGTTGAAATGACACATGACGCGGCCCTGTTTTGTTACTTCACTTATGAACCTGTGAACTTGGGATGTGTCAATTGACTTTTGAAGATGAATCAATAGTAAAATAACAGAATAGATCATTCCATGTACCGTCATTTGTATACATGTCATTTACGTCTCCTCTTGTGCGTCATATATCCTTTTGAAATGTTGAAGAAAACTTACCTTATCATCATATGTATATATCGTTTTGATTTTTAAATTCAGCACAACCAGAAGTTATCACAGAGATGGACCAAATAGCTACAAACCTGTTCAATGGAACACTCTAGCTGTGAAGCGTATTGCCAGCCAGCCATAACCATATCTCGACTGTTGTCAAACATATTGAGATCATTGATATATAGTCCCACTTTCTCCAAACCCTCTAAATTGCTTAGCCTGAAAAACAAAGACATTGATATATATCCCTTCTTCTTTCTCCCTCTTCATTGCTTAACCTGAAACATATTGAGATCTTTGATATATAGCCCTACTTTCTCCAAACCCTCTAAATTGCTTAGCCTGAAACATATTGAGATCATTGCTACATGTATATAGTCCCACTTTCTCCAAACCCTCTAAATTGCTCAGCCTGAAAAATATTGAGATCATTGATATATGATCCCCCTTTCTTCAAACCCTCTAAATTGTTAAGTCTGAATCATATTAAGATCATTGATATATAGTCACACCTTCTCCAAGCCCTCTAAATTGTTAAGTCTAAAACATATTGAGACCATTGATATATAGTCCCACTTTCTTCAAACCTTCTAAATTGCTAAGCGTCAAACACATTGAGATCATTGATATATGGTCCCCACTTTCTCCGAGCCCTCTAAATTTCTTAGCCTCAAACATATTGAGATCATTGACATATATTCCCGCTTTCTCCAAGCCCTCTAAATTGCTTAGTCTGAAACATACTGAGGTCATTGATATATAGCCCAACTTTCTCTAAGCCCTCTAAATTGCTTAGTCTGAAACATAATGAGACCATTGATATATAGCTCCACCTTAGCCAAACCCTCTAAATTGCTAGCCTGAAACATATTGAGATCATTGACATACAGTCCCCACTTTCTCCAAGTCCTCTAAATTGCTTAGTCTGAAACATATTGAGATCATTGATATATAGTCCCACCTTCTCCAAACCCTCTAAATTGCTTAGTCTGAAACATATTGAGATCATTGATATACAGTCCCACTTTCTCCAAGCCCACTAAATTGCTTAGTCTGAAACATACTGAGATCATTGAATATAGTCCCACTTTAGCCAAACCCTCTAAATTGCTTAACCTGAAACACACATAAGTTCATAAATAAATTCTTTTCTATTCTATTCTATCAGTCAAAGTGACTAAGGCCATAATATTTGATTAACCGAGATGGAGTTCTATTATTACTGCGTCTTTTCCGTAGTGTTTTCTTGCATCAGATACGAAAATACCATGCTGAATGATATAACGGCGATATAAATAGTAATCTGACTTCCAAGAACCTTTGCAATTCTGTAGAAAAGAAAAAAACAACAACAAAACAACTAGTATATGAGCATGGCTGAAGTTTTCATTCGAAGTAAAAACATTTTGTTTTCTTGTGGAATTTACCCATAGGCACCGGATATAAACCAGAAACAATAAGTCGCGAAATAGCTTCGATCTTTATGTCTTTATGGAATATAGTATTGACGTTTAAGCCAAACTTACAAAGGCGTGCATAGAAAAGCCATCATATCCCACTGCTTTACGAACTTCATCTGACCCCGGAGCAGGATACGGCGATTGTCATCTTCCCCTGAGCTTTGAATGTCAAGGTCACTTTTGTTACTATGGCGATATTCTAATTCAAATATTACACCCTGGAATGCTAATATCTGAAAAATAAAAATGTAGCAGTGTTAATTATTAACTTTATTAAAAAATATGACAGTTTTACGGCTTACGATATGTTTTCTCAAGGTCTAAATGTCATTTCGGGTTTTCCCACCCCTCAGTTTGTGGAGTGGGAATTTCTTTCTGATTCTGCCATTACCTGATCATTGCCTACTTTTACCTTTTTACTTAGCAGCTTTCATAACTCATTCAGGAAAACAAATTTTACGGTACCCAATCCGATACTCGTATGCATACACTTTGTTGTTCGGGGTTTCTGAACTACATGTACGTATATATGGAAGAAAAGTAGATTGCCACTTTTTTGATAAGTGCACTCACTCGTTTGTCCAAATGCGTTCACCATATCACGTCGATAAGTCGTTTCACCCACTTTATGTTTAAAGTGCAAGTACTACTGACAATTAAATCAACCGCAATAGCAAAAATAGACAAAAATGCGCGAGGATGTCATTACTTTTCAGTTTAATGAGAACGACAATTCTTCTACAACGGGTTTAATATGACTCGAGAGATTTTTTTTCTTGTTGGTCCAATTATATTGCCTGTGACTCGGCTAAAATGATGTCTTAGCACCTGAATTAGATCGTATGTCTAGTTTTTTGCACTCAGAAGATTGAATTTAAAGACTGTTATATGACTGTGGGTTTGAAATAATTAGGCTACGGTTTTGATGTATTACAAAATAGAACCACAGAGAACAGTGAGGATATTAATGAGAAAAGCTACCTAGGCCTCTCCAGTGACCCCTTAGATTTGGCAAAATGGAGCACTGCATTTTGCAACTTTCAAGAGGATAGTCGATACGAAGACAAGTATTATCCAAACAGAGCCAAATACATGTATATAAAACATTGGTTAGAAAATGAATGAAAACCGAGAAACTAAATGCAATTCTGATTTCTCGAATACTTTCGCTGATCTCAAAGGACCAAAGGGAAAATATAATCTGCATTATGGATGGTGTACGGGGAAACTTTTCAGGGTAGTAATAAAATAAATATACAAAAAGCTTTCAACCGACTCAAAACTTTGTTTATTTTCTTACTTTCAATGTCATTTGTTATACATATAGTATCTAAAATTCAGGTTGAGCTACAACTTCAATGTAGGCTTCAAGCTTAAACAAAGCATATTTTATTTTAAGTATGGAGTAAATGGGCTAATGAAACATACTGAGAGGACCTGCTTTAAAAAGAAAAAAAAATGTGTTTCTCGATATAGGGTCCTTGATAGCATGCAGTGAATAATTATTAGGCTGCTGGCCAGAGGGTCGATTGCTCCCCCCCCCCTAGGGAATTTTGCAGACATACCCTATCTTAAAGAACAATTCAAGCTGAGTAAAATAAGAGATGTTTGCACCCTGAGCGTTGGGGCTTTATCCTGTAACAGCCTGTTACATACGTTACCTAAACAAAATTAAGAAATTATGATATGGTGTTTTCAGCTACAGAAAAATGACAATTGCTTATCATTTTACTCAACTTTTTCATACTGTCTGCTTGCTGTAAGTCTATACTACACATTAAAATCGTTTGAACAAAAATTTGACCCACACTCTCTGTAACATACGTAACGTAATTTAAGATACCCTTTGAAAATACCACTTTTGAGTGATATCATTTACTTATACTGTTGCACTATGCATTTTACCGAAGATATGAGATTTATTTCCATCAGCATGTTCAATTGGCAGATAGAAAAACCAAGGTTTGTTTTCGTATCATGTATATATTGCCTTTAATGAAGTATTTAGTAGCCCTACCCCCAGTTTCAAATGCGAACTATTTTATTGTAATGAACGTGAAGTATGTAAAATACTTGAAACTGGTGGATATATATCATAGTTTCTTGCTTATTTTATCATGAACCATGGCACTGAGGATCTGTAACCAAGTATCTTGGATCAAAGATTTTGATCCAGAATGTAACATATGTAACATACATGAAATGAATAACGAAGGGCATTGTACATAGCAGGAATGCCAGTACATGCCAATCTAATGCTCTATTCCATTAGATATTTTGTAAACATATATCTTAAATGACAATTCAAGTTTCCTCCAATAAGAGCTGTTTGCTTTATGTACATTGGAGTATGTGTCTGTTAAAGTATGTTACATATGTTACCATAATATGTTTTAAAAATAATGATATGACAATTTTAGCATCAGAAAATAAGATTTTTATTATTCCATTCACCCATCTCATATAGTCTGCATGAAACATGTCCATTATCAAGACTAAAGTTGCTTGAGCAATGAATGATCTGACACCTATAGTGTAATGTCTGTAACATATATTAAAATAACCCTTTCAAAATTAGCATTGTGAGTGACATTGTTTTTTTTTAGTAACTGATTCCAGCTTTTTTCAAATATATGTGATTTTTACATTACCATGTTCAATGGAGGAGATAGAAAATTCCTATACTGTATATATTATACTAAATGAGCTATTTAGCAGTTGGACCATAGGTACTCTGTTTCATAAGCCAAACAGTTTCATAAGCCAAATATTGTATTGCTAATTACGTAAAACGTGTAAATAATCGTTTCTAATGGCTATATCTAATGTTGTTAATTATTTGTTTATATTTCATGCTTATGGAGAACTATAATTCTGAGTGGGTGTCACCAAGTATCTAGGATTAAACATCTTAATGAGGAATGTAACTTATGTAACATATATGTATGAATAAAGAATGACGTGGTCTACAGTAGATGTAAATGATGCTATTTCAAAAATAGTGTCAACACTTCACGTTTCCCTATGAATTATTTAGTTTTTGGTGTAAAACAAAACTAGAAATCTTATTTAGCTCTGATAATCATGTCTTTGGACCCCATAAATACTATTTTTAAACGTTTAGAAATCTCTTAAAAATGCAGAAAAATTAGGGTATTACTACAAAATCGTTTGTACCTGAACTGTTAATAGACCTAGAATGCTGAAAGTGGTATCAAATAAATGCGACGGCAATGGACTAATGCCCTCAGTCCTCTAAATGCATCATCTGAATTTCAGTTTTATGAATATTATTGAAAACTTTAGAAATTAGAGAAAATGCATAACAAATAAGCAGATATACCTACAAAATGATTATGTTTTTCAGCAAGCTAAAGTCTGAATGTGCTGAAAATGGCAAGGGCAATTTTCTATCATCCTTCTATAATAAAAAGTCATTTGATGAGCATTAATAAAATATAATAGTTAAATTAGATGTTGGCGATTAACCGCCGAAGAATTGAGGCGGGGTCCTTATTAAACCAGATGAATCTTGGCTACTGAAGACCTAGAGACAGCTGAAGTTGGTATCGACTGGTTGCTAAGACAATGTTTTTTAACCATATGATGTTATGAATAAATCATATGAATGTTTGTTTCATGAATTGCAACAAGAACTTCAGAAAGAGAGAAAATTTGCAGAAACGTGAAGGGGTATACCAACAAAGTCACTTATATCTCCACTATCAATAGCTGTCGAGTAGTCAAAATGGCATGAAATGTTACTATTTGGTCACTTTAATAATGAATTGTTGTCATGTTATCACAAAATATATGAAGTTTTGTCATGTTGTTATGTTTACATGCCACAAAACATATGAGGTTAAAGCAAAGGTACACGCGTCCCTTTGCTGGACACCCTTAATTTTTTGCTATTTTACCATTTTTATCAACGTTTTATGAATATCCATGAGAGTAAATCTGATATGCTTTGTAAATAAGAGCACTGGGAAATTGTGTATTGTCCAAGCAATTTTCTGATACCAATTAAGCCCTCTAAGGCTATGAGCAGTCGGGATATAAGTAATTTTGGTGGTTTATCTCTTCATTTTTTTCTTATTTTCTCTTATTTATGAAGTTTAATTCTAATATTAGTGACCTTTATCAGATAAGAAGGTTCATATATCAGGTTACAGTGTTATAATTTATTGTCATAGCAATCATTTGATACCAGATTCAGTACAGTAGTGCTATTAGTAACCTAGACACAGGCAAATTTTGTAAGGTATACCCTTTTATTTTCCGTGATTCTTCTCCAGTCTGTAAAAATGCATTAATATTCATTAAACTTAGAATAAGTTTATTCATTTATCAGACTAGAAGACAAATTGCATAGCCCAAAGCATCAAGCTGCTACAACTTTTATCATTCTAGGTCTATTGACATGCCAGACACTAGTAATAATGTAAGTATAAATGTTATTTTTCCGTGATTTTCCAAACTTTTCATAGTTTTTTTTTATATCAATATTGATAAATATGCAAATGAGATAATTTTCAAATAAACCCAAAACATCTGTAAAATTGTCAAATGGTATCACTGGTGTATAAACTATGTGCAACGATGATAGCTTGGGTCTGAAAGACGTTTTTATGGGTTTTTAATGATTTTTTGGCCATTTTAATGTTTAAATTAAAATTCACAAATATGCAAATAAGATAATATGCATAACTTACCTTAAGATGAAACGGCTATAGTGAAGACGCTTTAAAATGAAACCAAGTTCAGTGGTCTATGAAAAGTCACAACGTATACATGATCAATTTTGTAGGTCAAATTAACCCCATGCGGTATTGGTAACACTGTAACATTACATGAAATCTACATATAAACAACATGGCGTTACACCGTTACAACTGAGGCACATCTAGCAAATGAAAATAACACAAGCATGTCATTTTTACCTTGTACATTGGTGTTTGCAGCTGTATACTCCACAGAAACTATTACAGAAACCCTTATTTGTTTATAAATGTAAATTCGCATATTTTTGTTACATACGTTACACAAATTGAGAACCAGCTATGTCAACTTGATAAAATTATGTACCACACATATTGCCCTTGAAGAATCTTGCAGACAAATGGTAGAATTATGGTAAAACAACCTAATATTCAATCCCAATCAAAGAATACTGCAAATATAATAAGCTGGTAACAGTTGTTATTTTCAAATGACCGTTACACCATTACGCCCCAGCGTACAAAGTGCAAACATCTCTCATTTGAATGCAAATAACACAAACATGACATTCTTACCTTGCACATTGATATTTGCAGATTTGTACTCCACAGAAACTATTACTGAAAACCTTATTTGTTTATAAATGTAAATTCGCATATTTTTGTTACATACGTTACATACGTTATACAGATAGAGACCAATATATGTTAACTTGATAAAATTATGCATCCCACATATTTTCCTTGAAGAATCTTGCAGAAAAATGGTAGAATTATGGTAAAACAACCTATTGTTCATTCTCGATCAAAGAATACTGCAAATATAATAAGCTGGTAACAGTTGTTATTTTTAAATAGCTGTTACACCGTTACGCCCCGGCGTACAAAGTGCAAACATCTCTCATTTGAATCAGAAAAGACTGCTCTTTAAGATAGACTATGTCTGCAAAATTCCCTAGGGGGGCAGGACCTTTTTCAGCCAGAAGTCTATATATAGAACTTAACAAAATATATCATGCAAAAATACATTATGCAATAATTGACAAATGACGTCTATGAAATTAGTTTAAATACTTTATGCAATAATTGACATCACAGTAATTAACGATATTTTATGGTGTAATTTGCTTTTGGGTTAAAAAGGTTCAATAAAACTAAATACTTCTGACTTACTTTGGACCACATACACGGAATTAAAGGCCTTCTGAGTAGAAATGTATCCTGCAGATGACATCCCACTAGGTTGTGGCCCTTGAGCAATGCAGCCATACTTGTGCCCACTAAGTTTATACGAAGATTACGCTCAAAGACAATACAAAACGGAAATACCTGAAACGGCAACAAGAATGTCTTTATATTTGTAACCGATCGAATAAAATCTTACATATTGTATGTATGCTCGTTGTTGCTTAGTGACCATATAAGTACAATGTAAGGCCTTCAGGTGGAACCCGATTTTAATAGAACAAAACTTACCACTTATACAACACTTTTTTATTTTGAGGAATATATGGACATTTCAAAACATTACAATTCAAATTCCTTCAAAATGAAGAGGATCATATATTTTTTTCGATGACTTAAAAAGCAACACCCCTTTGGGAATAGTCCATTTTATACAGCTTTCAAATAAGAAATATGTAAGTCATGCTGCAAATATATAAATTATGCTGAATTTCCTATTCAGAAATATACAGATACACGAGATCTTACACGAGTGGTCATTTCATATGTAATTACAACGAGTGAAAGATTCGTTTTATCGATTTGTCTTTGAAATTTACATTGTTGATACGAACGTCGTCAATGACGTTACGCATTCCCACAGTAGTGTTAATAAACGCGTGGTCATTACACTATTTATTACATGACGTTATCCACTGGAAAACAGAGACCTCATATGATAAAACGCTGTAGGTAAGACCATAATACTTACTGTTAAGAATGTATCACTAGTTATATGCGAATAATTAACATTTCCTGAGAAATTTTCCTGAACAACTTTTGGCGTATATACAGAATTGTCAAAATCCAGTCGTAAAGACACGTGGCACTTGTCATCCACAAATATCTCTTCCACAATTGTAATGGTAACACTAACGTTATAAAACTGAGACGCACACTCTTTCAATTGACCGATCACATAGTGCTTAAACCCCTTGCGCTTTGACTGGTATAAAAGAACACATCCTTCACAGTCCTCTGACGTCACAAGAAAGGAGGGGCTACATAATTGGGGATAACTGAAACGGATCATTTCATGTATGTTATCTATCCCATGTAAGAAATCACGGAAATGTCGGCCGGCCACACGCAACAAGTTTGAGTATCCATAGTTGTGACAAAAATTCACGAAACATTTTCCAAAGAAAGTCATCCATTCGTCGTAATTTTTGTTTTTAGTCACGTGGCAACAACTCTCAGCCAATGAAATCATAATTTCATCTTTGTATGTATTGTGTGTTGTGAATACCATGTTCTTGAGACCTGTAAAATAGAAACTGAGATAAAGATGCCTTATTTGATGCATTACCCGTGCACTGAAATTCTAACGAGGTTTGACAATATTAGAAATAGAACAAGGTCCTAAAAATGCCTTTTTCACTATTATTACAGCGCATAAACGTGTTACGAGCAATATCTCAGAAGATGCTAAACAGGCACATGACAAACAAATGGAGTTCGTAAGTGGTCGTGGAGAGGGAAATATATATTTTGCATAACAATCAGCGACTTAATATTTCTGAAAAATACACACATTGTATCACATTCCCATTCCTAAAATGTGTTAACATACGTGAAGCAATGTATCGGTTATCGGTTCCAGAAATCGATAGTTATATAGGAGACAGTCGGTTATCCACGAGGTTATCGGCTCGGTTGTGTAAAATCAACTCAAATGCATAGAGGCATTTAAGTCAGGGACGTCGGCAAACAGTAAATCCAAAGATGTGGGCGTACCATCTGGGGCTATTCTGTTTTATAAGAGGATTTTCATAAAAAAAATGGATACGAAAATCTATAATCACTCCTAAACATCCATTCGTCAAAAATGGGTTAAAGTTAACGATTAGTTATTACACAATCCGTAATTGGATATGCCGCTGTATCTGCATATCCAATGATCGATTGTGTTATTAATAATCTTTTGAAGCAATTCATTTAATTGGTTATCGACTGGTAATCGATTTCTAGATATGCTGTACCTGCGTGCTCGAGGATCTTGGCCCAGGTATCGTCCCCGAAGTCTGATGTGACGAAGAACTGTATGCTTTCCAACAACAGCCCATACATCTTGCCTTCCTTCGAGACCTTGCTGTGACACCATGCGGAACACTAAAAACAGAAAGGGCAATAATTTTGTACAATGTATTTAGATTAACCGTTCATCGAACCTGCAACTAATCGATTTTTGGGTAACGCTTTCCAACAAAAGTCATCTTGCCTTTCTTCGACACCGTGCCGTAACAGCTGGTTGACCACTAGAAAAAAATGAAAAGGCGATACTTTGTACAAAGAGTTGAGGTTAATCGATTCGAATCCCCAACTAATCAATTATTGGATGTGCTCATCAACGATCATAATCCTTACATCTTGTCTTTCTTCGATACCTTGCTGTGACAATGTCCGGGTTACTGAGAATATACGACAGGGTGATCGCTTTGATGTATGTGTTTCAAACTGTAGTTCGTTTGTGACCCTACACGGAACAAAGGCAGTACGGGCCATTACGTTGCACGCTGCGAAGTTTTACTCTTGAAGGTCAACCGAGTATGAAAGCTGTATTTCTCCCACCTTCACCTTTAATGTGCCTTTTCCTGGATTATGGGACATCTGGTCAGTTTACGGTAAATATGGATTATAGCGGGTTCAAAGCCATAACTCGCTATTGCGATATTACTAAGGAACTGCGGATCCTCATTTTATCATTTTCACGAACAACTAGGCACTTCAGCTCGGCGAAATATGGCACACTCGCTTTGCTGAAACGTCCTTAGAATAGTGAAAACTGAACTTGCAAATTCCAAATATCTTTAGAAATACGGTAATATTTGTCTTAATTTAGGGCACGAGTAATTTAGGACACAACGAAGTCACTCAAATCACAAATTATCTTTTTTGTCACGTACCTTGGAAAAATAAGTTTCATCTTGCAGAATATTGACTAGATATCCCACAATATTTTGTTCCCTAAATCGGGCAGATTTTCGAACACTTTTCATTTTCAATCTGGCAAATCTGTTCAAGATTAACGATTAAAAAAAAATTCGTTTCCAGTTTAAGATATCCAAAAAACTTTTCATTTCTAGACTAACATACAAGAAAGACTTGAACTAATTGTGCTTCTAGATTTCTCTGTTTTCATATTAATTTGTCCATGTTTTGTATCAAGATAACTTGGATATGCTTATTTTTTCACACACTTCTGTGACACAATTTCATGTAAATTTTCTCAAGTATTTAGTTTTTATTTTTTCTCAGACTGTCGCTTTTGGTTCATTAATGCAGCCATTTTTGTGCATCCGCACTGTTTAGTGAAAACAAAAATATAAAAGGTTCGTTTTTTTCTTATAAAAGTTGTCGAATTTTCATCTAGTAACTGAATCATATAACAAAGGCTCGTTAGCGTGATTGCGAATGTCTCTTTCAGATGTGAATTATTACAACCTTGATTTACAAAGCTTCTTTATAAGCTCTATATCATTTCTAAGACCTCCGTTTAAGATTAAAATTGTTTTCATACAGACATTGCACAAGGAAATGCAACAAAATGATAGAAACACTCAGTTCGGAATTTCCATTTTTTATGAATTTTTTTCAGCAAAATTATCGTAGATTCATTAAATTTAGTTTTGAATGTATTAAAGTCACATATTCTTATGTATTGAGTGTCAGTAGCTGCACAAAATACATCACGAAAACATGTCTGTGTAATGTATACCCACTGAAACCACTCTTTTATCTAGTAGGGATATACCTATTTTCCGTACTTTTGTCCCATTTTGTCTTGTTAGAACCGCAATCTGTGTTTGAGCAAAATTTTGAATAATCTGAACATCTTTAATTTTTCACAGCTCTAAATTTCTTTTGTATATTGCATGGACATATTTCCGCAATTGGAAACCTGATGCACTGACGCGGACAAAAACGTCTAGTATCAAGACCTGTTAGTTTTTTTTTCCCATCTCGGTTTTGGATTGGGAATCTTTTTCTGACTGCGCCTTTTCCTGATCTTTGCCTACTTACCTTAGTATCAAGACCATAACTTAGCCCTATAATAAACAATGGACAGGTATGTTTTTTTATGAAAAAATAATTTGTAGCAATTGCGGGAGTAACCAAGCTATATTTGACAATATCAATGTACTAGCAATGATAATGGTGATGATTATCATTGTGTTTTATTATGTAAGGTTTTGAGAAAGAACAAAAAAAACGATTTTGCAGAAACTTTGTTATGACAAAGAGACCAAATATGCTTAAGCTTAAAGAAGCTGTCTGCATTCATTGAAATCATTATCTGCAAGTTGTCATCGTTAAATATAGTGTAGTTGTTGTTCGAATGAGCATGCTCATTGCCTATAAAGACCTATTATCGCATAAATGTCTGTTAAGCAAGATTTGAAAAATGTACATTGCAGCGTTTTGCGATCATTTTCGTGTTTATGACAAAGGAAATCTCAAATATTTTATATTGCAATTAATTTATCGGATTTCCGAGTTTAAATCATAATTATAATGTTTTTAAATGACTGCTTTCAATCTTAATAAAATGTCTTCCTTCTAATAAAAGGTGTAAGAATATAATAGGATATCACTACTATAATGTAAGAATACAATAGTAAGTTACTATCATAATGTAAGAATATAATAGGAAGTTACTACCATAATGTAAGAATACAATGTGAAGATACTACCACAATGTAAGAATATAACAGGGAGTCACTACAATAATGTAAGAATATAATAGGAAGTCATTATCATAATGTAAGAGTATAAAAGGAAGTTACTATCATATAGGAAGTCACTACCATAATGTAAGAGTTTGAAAGGAAGTTACTATCATAGATAAGACACTTCCTCGGGGAAAATGCTATATGCAGGGATGTGGGTATAATATCCAGCTCTGAGATTACACTATACGGTATACTTTTCAATAAGGTATAATTTCAACACTGACTATGCCAGAAGGGTATGTCTTGAATGCTTAATTATACGATAGGATATGCTGTAAGTGTTCTCGGAGAAAACATGCACCCTGGATAAAAATAGTGATGTGGCGATTTCAGAATCTAACCCCATGGTTTTGCAAAAATCTGTCATTGTGTTGTGGTTGTCTTTATCTTCCGGCCGAAAACGAAAGTAGAAATCTAATGTTTGATCAATTTCCCGTTTGCTAGACGCTTACGACTGGAAGACGCTCATAAATAGATATGGCGGCCCCCGTGGCCGAGTCACTCGATCATCTCACCGCTGTGTCTGGTGGGGGTTCAAGCCTCTCAATGGCAACATGTAAGACAAGCCAAGTTCTGCTTGCGGGTGTGCCAGGTGGTTTTTCTCGAGGTGCTCCTTTTCGCCCATCTACTGATTGGCCCGTCTCATATGAGCTGAAATAATCTTGAAAGGGACGTTAAACTGAATTAAATAAATGAAATAAATAAATAAATAATAGATATAAACATCATCGCTAAAGGAACTTCCCTCTGCTCAAGACGCCGCTAGATGGCGTGCGATCACACATATAAAAACGTGAATTCTCACAATTTTGATTAGTTGTAGGCTGACCATCGAAGATGCAACATCGTAATTAAATAAAGGGGATAACTGGAAACAACTAATAGGACCTAAGGTCAAGTATAAAAGTATTGAAGCTGTTCACATTCCATAGATGCACAGCGTCAGCTGGAGTGGACAGAAATATTAGTCTTTGTTCTGGGTATCCCTAAGTGTAGAACGCAATACTGGGTAGTGGTCCAGTAAAAGTTTGATACTGTTTACAGAGTGTTGGGTAATTTGAGATTTTAGAAAGGTTTCGCTGGATAGGCCTGGGGTGCTCCAGACGCGCCTATATAAAAAGGAGAGTTATACAGGGGCAAACAGCTGGAACTTTAGGCCGTGTATTATAAACTGTTCTGACTCTTTAGATGCTCGATTGTCAGGTGGGGCAGACAGTAAAATACCGGGTATGCTTGGGTCGCAGTTGTCCTGTATATTTTTCAGAGCAGTGATTGGACAATGGTCATTATGTCATAGAGACAGTGATCTCAGCTCTGAGACAGTGTTCACAGAGTACAGTGATAGCGAACAGTGGTCCAAGTGCGCTTTTAGCCTCAAGAAAATTATATCGTCGATATGATGAAGGATGGATATGGTTATAATGTGTATACAACGCTTGGGTAATTTCAATTCAGAGTTGTCTGGATTGGTCTGAAAGACCAGTGGAACGTTTCTTATATCGCTATTAACATTCTATAATGGTTATCAATATAGGGTCATGAACCTTACCAAGACCTAGGCCGAGGGTTGGAATCTCAAAACCGGTTTAAGCGTCCTCCACCCCCCCACCCCCAGTAATTGTATTACTATCCGTCCCAAGGCGGTGCTCCTGGTATGGTTCATGCCTGTCAGACCTTAGTAAGGGTCTTATTTAACTTCAGTATTGGTCTGAGTCGATTTGAGTGACCTATTTTATTTCTTGGGTAAAATTTGCTATGTGGCAGTATTTGTTTAAATGAGTAAAATCATGGTCGCATGAGATGGTCGACCATGCATGAGTTTCTTTGGCAGTAGTCTAGTCAATTAGTCTTGTTCGCTCGACACGTTACAGAGCTAAATTCGAATTTCGCATCTCTGTGTCATTATTTGGGAGTGGCTGGCTGCTTATTTTGGAAGTCTAAAAGCATGAGCCTAGCTTCAGATTTTAATACATGGATCTGTTAATATGACACAAAATCTTAATACGATTACAAATAAGAGGATTTCTGAAACCAAGTTGTCCTTTTTTGCCAATTGTGGAAAAAACAGATAATCATTTCAATATCAGTTAAAGAGACCGAAATGTATTCTTTAGTATGGTAAAGTGACGATCAGGAACTGATTCAACTGGATTCAAAGTCTCCCACTATTTCCATTTTTCATTACGTATAATATTGTACAGAAGGTTCCAGGAAGTGTCGCGTTAACCTCATAAACAAGAAATTGTAAACATAACTTACACACATATAGCTGTAGATCTAATGGCAATCACACCATTTATTATTTCACTGAGCGCACGTATAAAGAAATGATGAAGCTGACCAGTAAAGGCATGCTTTATCAAAGCAATTAATTCATGCTGGAATCTATGTACACTGAATATTTACATTTCTTTATCAGTCGTCCATTGACAATCATGGTAATGAAATATACTGAAACATCAAAGAAACGCAAAGCTTACTTGCTTTCATGTCAATATGTCAGTGTAAAAAAAAAACGAAAAAAAAAAAAAAAAAAAAAAAAAAAAAAAAAAAAAAAAAACACGTCAGTTGGATATGCACTCAGCAATGAAAATTCAAGAACCGTATAATATTATAAGATGACATTATACACTGGCCATACATTTTTTCCGGCTGTGAATACTGTGAATAACCACTGTCTAATCCGAGGCGCGCCATTTTTTGTCAGACAATTCGGCCCTAAAACCCCTTTTGACCAGACATTCTAACCCAGTTCTGCGTTCGCCGTTTGTCATTATAAGACCGATTCTTTTGAGGGCTAATCGTTTCGTTTACTTCTCCTTGATGTTTTCTGGTGGTTTAATTCAGAGACTTCAGGCCACTGGTAGTTGTGTAAGCGGCATACCATCGACAATGATGCCAAAGAAGTGCTCTTCCTGTTCCACAAATAGAATGTGCAATTTTTCTACACAAACAGAATCCTTACAGAAGTAGGAAATTTTAATTAATTGTACGAGAATATAATCGCATTTCGTTCATGATGGTTCTTCAGGATAGGTAAAATAGTGCTTAAACAGTTTAAAAATATAAAATAAAACATGTCAACTAGTAACGGCACACAGTATATGAGAGCATCAGACAGGGTGCTCCCTGAAATGAAAATGCCTCTTCTATACAGCTCCCTTAAATGTTTCTTTAGCTCCCTGCCCCCTGAATCTTCAAAATATTTGGCTAGCTCAAAAGCTTCCTGAAAATATTTTCTAGTGCTTCCAAGCTCACTGAAAAAGGTCTTTCTTCCCAGTTCTCAAGAATCCCATTGTAGGGTCCCGTATATATGTAAGTATAGTATAAATACACATGTACGAGAAACATGGTATTATAAAATGAAGTGAAGAATGTTATACAATTTGGTATATTAGATACATTATTCAACGACTCTTTGTGACAGTATGCCTAATTAACGAATATTTTCTTTAATTATTACAATTGTAGTAGGTTCGACTACAACCCTGAAACAAAAACGTGCCTAATCATTGTCTTACCTTAATTCGATGTTTGTGTTCCTCCAAAATTCTCTCCATATATTCAAATACATTTTCACTTCTCAATGTCTCAAGTTTGTCCATTCCTTTCATGTTTTTTTCTATTACAGTACTTGTTTAATGTCTGAACCTGAATCTTGCTCTAATATCCAACTCAACAGTATTTCTTGTTTTTCGTTTATGAAATACCATTTTAACAAATTATTTTTTGATGATAAATAAATGAAATTTAATTCACGTTTGATATGATGAAAAGGATTGTCTAACGTTAACACGTTGCTTATGTGATTCCTCATATTCCATATTTTGTTTCAGCTAAAGGTTACATGGTTATATTGCTGTTGGTCATAGTAATTGCCTATTCATAATTAACAAGTTGCAGTCTGATTGTCAAGTATTAGCATCCTATATTGTTGCTGGACACATTATTGGCTCATTAAGAAAGCAATATATCACCATCCCCAATTATCAAGTATTCATTTTAGCATCACCGATAATGATCAAGTATTTAAATTTTCCAAAACAGATATTGTTTCCTTTAACAGCAAGTATCACACTGGTCATATTGACATGCATTATTGTATTAGCCGCATGATTGGTCGCTTTTACACAGCTATTACATGTGCGAAAACAAAGACGCTGATCAGCGCTTTTGTTTTAGCGCCACTTGAAGTAGATTTGATCTCTTTTATCAATCCGAAATTTCAAAGCCTCATATTACGGACTCGTACTTTCGGATCCGGTTGGAAATCCAGAAAACAGCGTTTCTCCTTACGCGGCCCGATTACATATAACATTCCCCAATTATCAAGTTTTCAAACTATGTGACGCAGACATTGTGTTCTTTAACAATTCCATTGACTCGTTTCTCAGGAAATTATGATGATTTGTAATTGTCACATGCTTACTTGGAACCCAACTGAGACGCCGCAACAAAAATCCAACAGCATGCATTGGCGAAAATAAAACAGCTGATCGGCGCCTTTCATTTCGCTACACGGATAGTATGCAACCTCCTCTTTCTAAATCTGAAATATCAGGCTTCTTGTCATCTTCTGTGACTGTACCGGCCGGTTTGTGTAATACCTGGTCGAAAACCCTGAAGATCGGTTTAATTTCTTTTCTTGAAAATTGGTAATTGTCACTTGCTTACTTGGAATCCAATTATCAGATAAAATTGGAGACAACAAAATAGCATTAGAACCATATCATGAGACAGCTTGTTTTTTAAGTATTTGGACCAGGTGTGACTCAAAAACCAGACTTAATAATAGTAGAAGTGATCATGGCCTTTAAATAGTAACTGTTAAGACGAGGGACTGTCATGTGTATGCATTTGGAAACAGAGGCAATATCACTTCTGCAACTACAGTGCCGCGGATCTGAGCCTTTGAAATTGCATGTGAAAACAACGTTTGCTTTTTACAAACAACATTAAAATTACACTGAGCTACTATGTGATAAATGAATTATAAGACATTATTTTATACTTAGCAGTGAAATTAATGAATATCAAATGGATAAAAGTGATATTTTCACTGCAGAATTGATATTGATATTTTCACTAGTGATTGATATCAGCCGATATTTTCACTGTAGAGTTTGGATTACTTCTGACGTTTCCATTCACCTGACGTCATTAAATGTGCCTCACTTCAGAAATCCAAACGCCTATAACTCCGTTATTTACGAACGAAAACATAAAGTGTGGGTGTTCATTTTCTTAGTTAGAACGTTAAGAGCAATGTGGTACCAAAATTATTTGTGTTTTCAAAAATTTTTGGTTTTTGCATTTTCACCGCCTGCTTTGTGAATAGGAAAATGCCCGTGTATTGTATAAAATAAAAAGAAAATTTACTTTTTATAGGTAAATACCAAATATATTTCATCTCGTGACTTGAAAACATCTAAATTTTCACTCGTGCTACGCACTCGTGAAAATTTTGATGTTTTCAACTCACTCGATGAAATATATTTGGTATTCACCTAAAAAAAAGTAAATACCCTCTATTAACTACACTAAGGTGTCCTTACCCACCCCAAATTAGGCCGAAGTCTAATTTCGGTTCTAAGCTTTCTTGACAATTTTATAAATATATTAATAACCTGGGAAATGCACAAATACCGCTCGTACTTCGCAAAATGCCGTGACTGATACGGATCTGTAGTGTTTGCATAAGTCACAAGTGTTTTGTTTTTAGAAAACCTATGGCATCAAGAATAGTTTTAAAATATCGGCAGTTTCTCTGGTTTCAAATGACACATTTTGCTCACTGCACGTTGCATTGTGAAATATGCCCACGTGTTTGCGGTTATTGTTCTTGAAAATTAACGGTTGACATTTACACGTGGTGGTGTGCTGGTAAATCTGTTTTTAACCGTTTTTTAGCCTTAAAGACTTACTTCTGAAGGAGCTAAAATTGGTACCACTGTTTATTCAGTTAATCGCCCCTAATGGTGCAATATGGTCCATAGATCAAATGACTGCCATAATGAAGTGATTATCACATCTCTGCAGGGGTCATAAAGAGGCCCCTAAAAATACATGTAGTTCCACTGTTTATTGATTTTATGGTCCCTGATAACCTGTGCAATAAAACTGCCTCTCTCTACAATCAAAATTGATTTTTCCTGTTTTTGGCCCCTACCAGTATTCTGTGTCATTGTCAGGCCACTAGGTTTTCTAGTACCATTTCTCTTATCTAATAACCCTCAATAGAGATGGAAACATTCTAAAATTTCAACGAAATAGTTTTCAAATTCATTTGCAAGGGGACTGAAAATGGGCGTTAGAGTGAGAAGACTGTAAGCAGACCATAAGAAATCAGAAAAGTTCAAAGAATAGTATTTGTCATACCGCAGGATTAAATGATAATCAAAGGCTATTAGTGGCGAGTTGTAATACGGGCACATGGGCATTTAGCTGTGTTGCACGTGACGTTTCATGTATTGATATTATTCCGACGCCTTGTCGTTTCCAATAGTTTTCATTTCGTTTGAAACTTGATAATGGTTTCCTTTCTCAAAATTTACGTTTTTGCTGAAGAAATAACAATTCCTGCAAAGGCGAATCGTATATGTGTCGACATGCCATTTCCATAAGAAGAGCATGTTAATAAATAACACTTCATGCCCATATTTTGTCTCAAGTAAAGATTCATAAAAGAGGCAAGAGAGATTCAGGCAATGACTGTAGTTAAAAATAGATAAAAAAAGATTGATCGAAAGGTCTGGCTTAAATATAAACTAAGAATTTCAACACGAACAGAGCATGGTGTTACTGAAAGAAGACACATATTCCAAGAATCGATGTCATTATGAATGAAAGATCTTTGATGGCCATTACAGAATGCAGTTTATTATTAGCTTTAATGTGAAAAACGTGCAAATTGTGCAGCTGAAAGGAAATGATATATAGAACTGACTTAACGATGGCCTTTGTTGTCGATAAGAAACTCAGAATGTGTTGATCCACAAAGAGAAAGATTAGAATGCATAGATGGCTCAAAGAAAATAATTGAAGTCAGCAGAAATATAGCTTTAGAAATGAAGACGATTTTGTTTTTCAAAAATGCAAGTCACGATACATTCTCAATGAGAGTAAATATTTTGTGAGACATGTACCTTTTGGTGTGCCAATAATATAACCGTGCTCTATTATCAGTGTATCACTTACAGTACTGAACTGTACATGTATTTCGATTAACCGTTTGCGTTTATTTAGAATCAAACTGCTATTAAATTACAAGGATCAAGAAAGGCCTTAACCTAGACAGGCGTCATCTACCATACGTCAAATGTATGCTAAAATGCTAAATTACTTTGGGAGCGCGGTGGCGAGGTGGTAGAGCGTCGGACTCCGAATCGAGAGGTCTTGGGTTCGATCCCCACTAGCGACACCGCGTTGTGTCCTTCAGTGAGACACATTAACTCCCTACAGTACTGGTTAAAGCCAGGTAGCGTTGGCTCCGTCCCGACATGACTGAAAAATTGTTGACTGGGACGTTAAGCCTCAATACAAACAAACGAACAAACAGTCTGTCTTTGAAAAGGCAATGGTGTTTTAACTGGCAAAACTATTTCTAGATTCTGTATGAGCAAGAAATAGTGACATTATTGTTAGGAAGCTTTCTTCTTTTTTCATTTTAGAACAGTTCACGTTAAATGAAACGTTCTCAGCATACCAATGATAGTGCATTGAACTTAATTACAGAAATGTTTCTTTCTAGTCCATGACATTTACCATATTGGAAAAAAGCATGTCGACTCCATGAATTACATGTCCGTGAAATGTATATCCCACTATAATCCACTATTTAGGAAAAGTGGGTTATACAGGGGTTTACACGTTTTATTCAATTTTGCTCCAAACCATGGAGAGCAGGTAGGTGTTAAAACCCCCACCCCCGCTACTGCGAAACCAACGAGTTCCCAAGCTTTATGTCTTGAGTAAATATTTTTGTATATTTTCACGGGCGCGTTTTCGTAATGCATTGCGTTTTGAAACGCAGCAAAAAGGCGATACTGGTGCAGAAAATCTAATATCAATGAAAGAAAAAACAGCAAGAAATGCATTAAACTTCTGTGCTAGCAGAAACTAAATCATTTAAAGACAGAAATCAGAGAATTAATTTGTATTGGACCTGAATTCTATTGACCTGTAATTTCATGTATCTTAAGAAAAGCAATATGGACGGAATAATTTTATCAATGGTATGCCTATTGCTTTTATTATATTTCTTCAACATATGCACCCATCAGTCATGATAGGGTCGTATTTAATCACTATTAAGGAACTTGGGTAATTTGGTTGACTGACAAAGACAATGGTTGCAGGTACATTGTAGAGGCCTCAAGAAGGAAAATTGATTCGAGACGAAATATTGCTAAATCTGTATTCTCAAAGATGTTTTATCATTTAGGGGTCGTTTTATGACTTCCTGCAGAGATATGATAGTCCCATCATCATGAGTCACTGTTTTGTCTTATTATAATGCACGAGTAGTGATCATAAACCCAATAAATTACACATTTTGGATTGCCAAACGCCCTCATGACCCTGGGCAGATAAAATATGAACCCCAAGTAGAATTTTTTTTTCTTACAGACACAGGCTAATAAAGGGGTTATAAAAATCAACATGCTCCCTGTAGGATCTATGCCTTTAAAACTTATAGTTTGAACCAAAAAGACTATTACATGAATGTATTGAAAGGCGTGTACGTTAAATCCAAAAGCCGGAATAAGTCCGCTGCTCACAGTCTATTTGATCTTATATAAGTCAATTGATAAAGTATTTGAAGAATAATCAAAGTAGGAATTGATGGCACATAGGTTGTACAATCAAATTTAAAATCCCAACCCAGACACCAAGCGGGAAAGCAAAGACTGAGAATAAATGGTGATACTAATTAATGAAAATTTGGGAATGACTTCATCCTATGATCTAGAGTAGGAAGTTAAATTTCGATCGAATCGAATACTAAAGCAATTGAACCAATTCAATTTGAAAAATGCACAAGCTGTTCACACGCTTGCCATAACGAATCTATGTCGTATACTTATCGTAGTTTCAGACTTAAGTATCAAATAAAATGTTTATTCCGTTTGAAAAATTAATACCAAACTTAGCACTTGAGTTTTATTGCATTACATTTCAGAAAAACTGGCACTTAAATATTCCATATTATACTTCACAAATGCAATAAAACTGTTGAAATGCAACGAGTTCCATATAGGTCTTAAGTTTTATGCGCATTAAGAAGAATTAATACAACACCCATATATGACAAAAAGCAATTAATAATTAATTGTGGTTAAAAGCCATTATAATCAGCTGTTAAACTGAATGCTTTAATATATTCATGATAAACATGAAAAATGAGAACGATGAACTCTGAAAAGCGCTCATTAAGCTTATCGTTAGTTGCTCTGACAATTCATATTGTTTGGGCTATTGCAAAAAACAGGTGTCTTTTAACACATGCACTTTAGTTTTTTTTCCCTCAAGCTTTCTCAGTGTTGCTTCGTAAGCAAAGACCTAGGATTATCCTGATTAGGAAGCAATCTGAATTGAATGTTCTGCGATAGTGAACCATGATTCCTTTTCCTTAACATTATCATAAGCAATTATGAGTTGCTATTGTATAATATTCAAATTATCACGCTTGTAACAATCAGTTTATCACGTATACCACGACTAAGTCGACACAAACAAGTAAGACAGATGTTTCGTTGCATTTCCAGGTCTCTTGTCATTTACCCTATTCTTTAAAAGATTGCAATAAACACGAAAGTCGTTCAAAGACTGAATGGGGATGACGTAATGGTGTGTTTTCTAGATAACTATGAAATTAACTATCAAGGACAATGACTGAATCATTTCGAAACTGACCGAGAATCTTGTATAAAAGGTAATTGTAGACAATAAACACTGGAACGATATTGTGGAGAGAGAGAGAGAGAGAGAGAGAGAGAGAGAGAGAGAGAGAGAGAGAGATTATTTCCTTGGTATCGGATATGTAAACGTGAGGTTTCTGTTCTGAAGGGCGTCTGTTGGCGGTTAGTATCGATTTTGTGGCATTACCCGTGTCGTCTCTATGGTCTTAAATGACCTTAAGACAACTAAGCAAAGTTTTTAGAACGTGTGCCTAAATTTAGTGATTAATAGAAAAATCATGACGACTCAGCATTTCGTTTCGATATTCTGAATAAGGAACGTGCTCTAAGTTTATGCTAATATATCCTCGATTTTCCAACGCGGATTATGTAATCGCTCAAAATCGCAAAGTCACTGTAAATCGATTCAATTAAAAGTGTATCTGTTCTAAAATGATACTAGTTTTGAGGAGGGAAACCCCCACTTCGTCACCAGCCGTATTTCAATTCTGAAAAATCTACCACGCGCAGTTCATACTCGCGCTCGAGACCGAAAGAGTTTTCCCCATTTCAGGAAAAACAGAATGTGCCAAATGTACTTTGTTCCAAACAAGCCTGTTAAGCCCTGCCGTCTGTCAACCGGAACCCAAGCATCTGATAGTCTATGTATTATGCCAGTACAACCTCTCAACATGGAAAGCACAACAACGAAAATGTATCATATCTTGTTCTAGCTTTTAGATGACGACCAAACATTTATTTTGCATGACCATGACTCGCTCTATCAAGAATTGTATCGGTTTAAATGTGCAAAGAGGTGCATAATTTAAATACATTTGCCAAAAATATAGTCCGAATTGGCAACCTCGTAATATATAAATTAGATAAGTATTCAACTTTATATTGATAATTTGAAATCTTGATTAATACGTATTAAGAGCTAGTAGAACAGTCACTGCATAACCAACACTGTCATGATTTCCATTTTCACACCATGCCAGAAGTCAAATTGTCATGGACAGATTACTTGTGGACAGGAACAGAGTTTCGTCAACTGGTATTCAATTGAGGACACATGTACTCTTTAGTCACACCTTCGCTCCATATGCTCTAGGTGTCAATGATCGGAAATCGGCTTAAAATTGAAGATTTGCAAATGTGCAAAATGTTATTTAAGGAGCTAGAAAAACATGGCAATACCACGTAAACAACTGATAAGCATTTTGCATTTGAAAGCTATAAGCGATCGTTTAACAAGTTTTGAGAGTAGTATTATCATTGCATATGCAGACTAAGCAGAAGTACTCCAGACAAACATCAGGTTTACGTGCCATTCAACATAGAAGTTAATAAATCTGAACAAAACGATTTAATGAACGCTTCACTCTTATAATATCATATTTATATTTTCATTCCTGATATATGGATAAATTATGTATCATGTCATATGCAGAAGTTTTAATCAGCTGATACATCGATATGTTAAAAATGAATATTGTTTAGTGAATGAATGTCTTGTGTTTAATAGCATAATCATTAATCGGCTAGCAAAATGCACAAACTGACCAGGCTTAAGCTGTGAACATTATTAATTCAAACTGCAATGAATGTGATCTGTCTGTAACTTAGCCTGAGGCTTTTTTGTCCTGTTGGATATTCATATATAACATGACATCTTTCTTTATTCTCTCGTGACAAGGCTCAAGCAACAATAATTTTATTCAGGCACCCGAACCATGTTACTATATTTGAAATTAGACATTTTACATAAAGAATCGAAAACAAAAGAGTGTGACAGTCCGTCGCGACGCATGTATCTTTAATTTAGCCTGTCTGAGCTCAAAATAATTCTGTGATTACATTTATCTTCAAGAACTTTAAGTGTCACTGTCTATAGTTCTTTTCAGGGTTGAAAATTTATGAAAAAACTTCAAAAGAAGTGATCAAAGTTTAAGGAAATTTAAGTCGAAGGGAAATAAAAACGTCCCAGTGACACAAATAATCTATCTTGCACCTAATAGCTTACATACTTCTAGAACAAGGACGGATGAATTACTGTATTTGTTTATTATTATGAAAATTATTTATACATATAAAAATTGGTAAGTCCCTTAGGGAAATGTTGAACCATAAACCTTTCAAGATGGCTTCGGTCAAAATTGCACCAGCGTCGGGCAAAATTGCTTAAGTCTGAGTGTAGGTCAAGGCTGAAGACTATGTCAAAGTCAATTGATTAGAATGGTTTCATGCTTCAAGTTGCACAATTACAGTAATTCTCTTTGGCTCCTTGTTGCAAAATCTATAAGGTCACTGAAGCGGCTAAAGTAGCCGAAAACGCGCTTTCTCATTAGTATGCTCACTGCTCTTAAGAATTTATCAATATTGACATGAGTGGTTGGGGTATGTTAAACAAACATCTACTGTTTTCTTTAGTCCGTCAATCAAATGATGATGTGCATTTATTGCTAATAGACGTCACAGATACTAGGAATGACTCAATACAGTTATTCTTTTAAAATTTTAAATAGCTTGGCTTAGAATTGGAAATGTAACTGGTTTTCGTGGGACCCATTTCCTCGAAAATGGAATGCATTTGAATAAAATTACACAAAGCCTACATTACTAGGATGCATAATCTGAAAAACTGAGGGTTATTTTGGGGTCATGGAAATGTATTTCGCTGGGAAAAGTTAGTGTAAACATGTTTTTCTGGAAAATTCTCAAAGTGGGTTACTTGGGGTGGCTCGTGTGCGCTTATTGTTTGCTGAAAGATGACATGCCTTTTGTTTCAGGTTCGTATATGAATGAAGTCAATGACTATATCGAAAGATCTGGCTTATTTTTTTCAAAAAGCTAAGAAAAATGGGTCCGACGAAGTAACTGAAAAATGACTCACTTGCTCTGAGCTGACCACTCATTTCACAATCATGTATACACAAATCCATGTATCTGCAACATATTCAACAACGCCATGATAAAGCATGCCACAGAATGTAGCATTGTTGACAAAAATAATGCCTTTTATACACGTAAATCTTCAAACATGTAGATCTATATACAGTGACCACACATAAGTCCTTAAAGCCTAGGTTACATTTGCCCTACGTTTAACTTGCGATGATCGTACGATGCCATTTTTTGCATTTTCGTGCGGTCTCCGCAGGGTGACCCTACGATGCCCCTACGATTCTACGGCTTCCAACGGCTTCCTACGATCTCCGTAGCCTCTACGATTTTGTAGTAGTCTGCACTTTTACAAATTTTAAAAATCGTAAGACCGTAGCACGTCGTAGGTAGCATCATCGTACGGGCGCCTTACAGAAACCCTGCGATGATCGTGCGGTCACCGCACGGTTTTATGATAATTTGGGGACTAAAATAATAAGATAATTGTAGACCTTTAGGGTAATCGTGCGGCATCCGTACGGTTATATCACAAATTAATTAAAATCGTACGGACACCTAACATCGTACGGCTATCGTAGGGAGACCGCAAGAAATCGTAAGGACTCCTCACGGCCATCGCACGGGCTCCGTACGATTTCAACTTAAAGAGTGCGGAGACCCTTTGATTTCCCTACGATCTCCAAACAGTTCCGACTCAGGACATCGAAGAAAGCTAGGACAAGAAATCGAACGATGCCCGTATGAATTGTAAACACCTACGTCGTAGCCCATGATTACATTCGATTTTTAAACAATCGTAGGGAAATCGCGGACCGAAAAATCGTATAATGATCGGGGCAAATGTAACCTACTAGGCATGACCCCTTGCGGCCTCCCTACGATCGCTGTACGATTTTTGTTCCCAAATTATCATAAAAAATCGTGCGGTGACCGCTCGATTATCGCAGGGTATCCGTACGGTGCCCGTATGATGTCCTACGACGTGTCCACGGTCTACGGTCTTACGATTTTAAAATTTGTAATAGTGCAGACTATTACAAGATCGTAAAGGCTCCGGAGATCGTAGGAAGTCGTAGAATGGTAGGGACATCGTAAGGCCACCCTGCGGAGGCCGCACGAAAATGCAAAAAATGACATCGTACGATCATCGCAAGCTAATCGTAGGCCAAATGTAATCGAGGCATCAGTCAGAAGTCCAAGGGACGCCGTACGATATCCACTAAGAGTCTGCGGAGACCCTACGACTACCGTGCGGCCTCCTTGCGTTTTGTATCAAAACGTATAGGGACTCCGTACGGACAACGAACGGGATCCGTACGATATCTACGTACTATCTGCGGAGACATACGACTGCCGTACGATCGCCTTGCGTTTTTACATGAGAACGTAGACAAATGGCAGATTGAAAAATCGCACGATGCCCGTATGAATTTTTAACACATACGTCGTAGCCCACGATCTCCTACGATGTCTAAAAATCGTAGAGAAAATCGCAGACCGAAAAATCGTACGATGATTGGGGCAAATGTAACCTAGGCTTAAAGGATGTCACTTTTATTTTTATTTACAGCTATCACTGCTATAGACATGAGTGCCTCGAATAGACGCAACTAGACGTAATTTTCCTTTTAGTCGACGAACCGAAAACCAGGTCAAGGTGCGTGGTTGTACATATTTATGTAAAGGACCATTAATGCAGGGGTTTATGCTTACATGTCTTCTTTATACAGAATATTACGCGTAAATTCTAGCCCCAACGCAACTCTACGTCACTTTTGATACGGATGAACCACGGAATTATAGTCAAGGACACCGAGTGAAGAAACTTAGTTCCAAACAAATCTATATAATCCTGTCTTTCCAATTATCTGATAGACTACGCATAATGCCAGCACATCCTCTGGACATGAAAAACACAGCGACAAAACTGTATTATACATCCAATGCTTTGCTACGCTCTCAGTATATTCGGTTGCGGTATTTATTTATTTTGCGACGACCGAAAAACTATTTTGCACGACCATAACTCGATCTTTCAAGAGTTGATTCGGTTCAAAATTGCCAAAGAGTTGCATGAAATATATTTGCAGCAAATATAGTCCGATGATAGACATTTTGAGCTATATATTGCTAGTATTAATTAGAAACGTTGATAAATGTGGACTTTAAAATCACAACAAAATTATAAATTATGCTAAGTCAGCACGTAAGTGCGACAGTCACTGGTGGCCAACAATTCCTTTTTCACACCGTGTCGGGAATTAGACTATGACAATTACTAAATAAAACAGTTACTTGTGGACTGAACCAGACACCTTCAGCTATCAGTTGGTCAACTGGAATTCAATTGAGGACACAAGAACTTTTAGTCAAGTGTTTATGCATCTTGAATACTTGCGGTGTCAATGATTGAAACCCTAAAGATAAGTAATGATTTGCAAATCTGCAAAAAGTAGATAAAGGAATCAGAAAAGCATGGCAATACCACGTACACGACTGATAAGCATTTGCATTTGAAAGCATTAAGCAATCATCAAACTAGTTTTGAGAGTATTATTATCAATGCATATGCAGACTAAGCAGAAATACACCAGTCAAACATCGGGTTTACGTGACATTCAACATTAAAGTTTATACGGTCTGAACAAAACGGTTTAACGAACACTTAATTCTATATTGAGTTGGAATGATTTCTTTTTTGCCATTTATATTTTCAAATCCTGATTTATGGATAAATTATGTAGCATGCCATGCAGACATTGTTATTATATAAGTTTAATCAGCTGATATATTGATAAATTTAAAATGAATATCGTTATGAGAAAAAAATGCCTTGCGTATAACAACAAAAATCATAGATCGACAAAATCATAGATCGGCAAGTTAAAACAACTGAGACTGATCAATGTTGTACTTTCAATATTCATCAAAATTAATCATATGAATGCGGCCTGTACGTAAGTCGGCTGGAGGTGTTTTCGTCCTATTGTATATTCATGAATTTTTGAAAATCGTTCTTTATTCTCTTTCTCTCTTGACAATGCTCAAACAATAAAAATATTCTTCATGCACCCGAACCATGTTACTAAATTTGAAATTAGACATTTTACATAAAGAATCGAAAACAAAAGACTGTGACAGTCCGTCGCGACGTATGTATTATTCTATTAGCCTGACTTGGTTTAAAATAATTCCGTGAATACATAAATCTTCAAGAATTAAATGTCATAGTTTACAGTTCTAAAATTTATTAAAAATCTTCAATAGAAGTGATCAAAATTGAAGGAAATGGTATACGAAGGAAAAAAAAAGACGCCCCAGTGACACAAATAATCTGTCTTAATAGTATCATAGCGCAACGTTTTGTAGTACATTTACTATGACAAAAACATTAGGGATGAACTGATAGTTCGTCTCTCACTAATGAGAAAGACCATCATTATTTCTTGAATAGTGCTGATGTGTGTTGGTGAGTTCTTTGATGGCTGACTAGGCCAATTCTGGCTCTAAACTGTCGGTTGCAAGTAGAGCAAGTCAATGTCATAGAGTCTGATGGTGGCACATTTGTTTTGGCTTTGCGCTCTCTTCGCTTTCTTTCAGCTTCACAGATTCTCTTCTTTTCATAAAGAGCTGCTCCTTTGTTGATGAGACCTCGCCACTTTGATCGCTCCTGTGCAGTCTGTTCCCAGGACCCCATTGGTATTTCGAAATCCTTCAGAGAGGCTTTGAGGGTGTCTTTGTAGCGTTTCTTCTGGCCACCTTGAGAGCGCTTTCCCTCCTGTAGTTCTCCTTAGAAAACTTTCTTTGGAAGTCGCGCATCAGGCATTCTTATAACATGGCCAGTCCATCTTAGCTGTGCTAGCTTTAAGACTGTATGCATGGTTTGCATCCCTGCTTTCGTCAGGACCTCTGTGTCTGGAATCTTGTCCTGCCACTTGATTTTTAACAACTTTCTCAAACAGCTTAAGTGGAAATGGTTAAGTCTCTTTGCATGGCGTTGGTATACTGTCCAGGTCTCACATGCATACAAGAGGGTTGGCAGTACCACAGCCTTGTAGACTTTCAGCTTGGTGTCAAGCTTGATTCCATTTCGCTCCCAGACATTTGCACGGAGTCGTCCGAATGCCACACTAGCCTTTGCAATTCTGGCAGTGATCTCATCATCAATATGCACTGCTCTGGAGAGTGTGCTTCCCAGGTAGGTGAACTTGTCAACAACTTTCAGTTTTTGCCCATTCACAGTGATGGTTGGTTCATTATATGGCTTTCCGGGCGCTGGTTGGTGTACAACCTCTGTCTTTTTTGTGCTGATTGTGAGATCATAGTTATCACATGACTGTGAGACTTGATCCATGGCTCTTTGCATTTTTGCCTCTGTGCTGGCATTCTTATCCATATCATCTGCATAGAGCAGCTCATCTAGCACATCAGTCTGGACCTTAGTTTTGGCTTGCAACCTTCTGAGGTTGAATATGTTGCCATCAAAACGGTACCTGATTGGAAAACCAATGTCACTGTCCTGAAAAGCATCCATAAGCATGGCAGAAAACATCATGCTGAACAGTGTTGGTGCCAGAACACAGCCTTGTTTGACCCCATTTGTTACTTCAAATGGTTCAGAGAACTCTCCATCATTTTGCACACGTGCCTGCATGCCATCATGAAACTGCCGCACCATTGCTATGAATCTGGGTGGACAGCCAAACTTGGCCATGATTTTCCAGAGTCCATCACGACTAACAGTGTCAAAAGCTTTGGTGAGGTCAACAAACGTCATGTATAGATCTACATTCTGTTCTTGGCATTTCTCCTGAAGCTGTCTTGCTGTGAATATCATGTCTATTGTCCCTCTGTCTTTTCTGAATCCACATTGACTTTCTGGGATAAGTCCCGTCTGATCAAGATGAACATTCAGACGATTCAACATAATTTTTGCAAGTATCTTCCCAGCAATTGATAGGAGGGAGATGCCTCTGTGATTGTCACAGACTTGAGGATTTCCTTTCCGCTTGTATAGGTGGATTATGGATGCATCCTTAAATTCTTGTGGGATAGCCTCCTTTCTCCACATACAGTGAAACAACTCTGTCAGTTTCTCTGCCATGGGTAGCCCCCCAGCCTTGTAAACTTCGGCAGGAATTGCATCTGCACCTGGGGCTTTGCCAGATGATAGTTGTTGAACTGCTTTTCTTGTTTCCGTAATGGTAGGAAATTCATCTAACAGAACATTGCACTCTATCTGTGGAAGTCTGTCGATTGCATCCTCATTGATGCTTGATGGTCGATTAAGCACACTATTGAAGTGTTCTGCCCACCTTTCCAAGATAGCTTCTTTATCTGTGAGAAGAGTGTTTCCATCTGCACTGAGCAATGTGGTGGCTCCAGAACTCTTTGGACCATAAATGGTTTTCAGTGCATCATGAAATTTCTTCATGTCCTTTCTATCCGCAAAAGACTGAATTTCTTCTGTTGTCTTCCTCAGCCAGGAATCTTGCATGTCCCTAAGCTTGGTCTGGACTGTCTTACAAATGTTGCTGTAGGCTGCTTTCTTTGATACTGAGCTAGTATCATCTTGATGTGCCTTGTGCAATCGGTGCTTTTCTTCAAGAAGCCTCTGTATTTCGTCATCATTCTCATCAAACCAGTCTTGATGTTTGCGAGATGGATGGCCTAAGGTGCTTGCAGCTGAAGAAAGAACTGTTTTACGGAAAACTGTCCAGTTTTCTTCGGGGTCCTCTGAACTGAGATTCATTGCATCCAGTTGGTTGCAAATGTCTGTTAAGAAATCTTGTCTCATGCTGTCTTTATTCAGCTTTGAGACATCCAGTCTCTTAGGAGCTTTCTTGCCTTGAGGTCGCCTCGCAGGCTGTATTCTTAGGTTGAGTTTGCTGACAACCAGTCTATGATCTGTCCAGCAGTCTGCACCACACATAGTCTTTGTCACTTTAACATCCTGCCTGTCTGTTCTCCGCACTATGACATAGTCTATGAGATGCCAGTGTTTGGAACGGGGATGCATCCAGGATGTTTTGTTCCTATTAGGTAGACGGAAGACTGTGTTGGTGATTAGAAGGTCATGTTCAGCACACTTCCTGAGAAGCAAGAGACCATTGCTGTTGCACTTTCCAACCCCTTCTGGACCTATAACTCCTTCCCAGGTCTGGTGGTCTGTACCCACTCTGGCATTAAAGTCGCCAAGAAGGATAAGCTTGTCTGTGCGGGGTGTTGCAGAAATAACATTGTCTAGGTCATCATAGAACTTGTCCTTGACCTCATCTGGATTGGTCATTGTGGGTGCATAAGCACTGACAATAGTTGCATGTTTATTGCCTGACAGAGGAAGTCTCAATGTCATTAGACGGTCATTAATGCCTTTTGGCAATCCTGACAGCTTACCAACAAGTTCTGTTTTGATGGCAAAGCCAACTCCTGCTTCACGCCTCTCTTCACTTTTGCGTCCACTCCAGAAGAAGGTGTATCCAGCACCAACTTCTTTGATCTCCCCAACATCTGCGAACCGAGTCTCACTCAATGCAGCTATCTGTATATCATACCTCCCAAGTTCTCTGCCCACAAGGGCCGTTCTACGCTGTGGTCTATCTGACCCAGCATTGTCCATTAAAGTACGCACATTCCATGCGCCAATCCGTAAGGGAATTACTCTAGCTTTTTTCTTTGTATTTCGACCACTTAAGGGGATCCCCGCTGATCGCGGTTAACCAGCCAGGGGGTTTGAAGCAGGCAATTGTTTAGGGCACCTTTTCTAGCCCCTTCCCCATGCTACGGGGGTGAGCAGTGCGGTCCTAAATAGGTCTGCTCAGTCGCTCAGCCGACTGCCGAATTCTGCTTACTGCTTCTCCTCACAGAAAGCGAACATTAGAACTGAGCCGCCTGTGTGCAGGTCTGCAACTACAGCTCCCAGTGTGTCCTACACCTGCTGCTTCGCCACTCGCCCATCGCCACAGGACTTTGTATGTGGGTGCAAGTGTGATGAAATGGTTGTGTATGCAAGTGCTTGTGTGTTGAGAAATAAGATGACATGCGCTATGAAATTGGATTATAGTGAGGAAGAGGTGCGCAACGTCAACCTCACTCTCTAGTCCTCGCCCAGCTGCGCCCAGAGGCAAGACACAGGTCAAGACGTCTGGAGTTGGGTTTGGATGCAGTGGATGACCGTAACATCTTTAGTGCCTTGTCACGCTCTGCATGTTCCACAACATGTTGCTGTATCGCTTTCTGAACCGTTGAATCAGGTGATTTCTTCCGCTCCATCTACCAAACAGTCTCTGCATATCTGGACTAGGCATATCCAGACACACAGGTTTGATTTTGGAGTTTCCTTCTCCTAGATGAATTGCTGGCCACAGCTGAAGAGCTCCATCTACCCTTCCTTAGGTTTTGTTTAGAGACCTGTAAACTCCTAGGAGGACTGTCAACCAAGACTAATGAGTTCCCCCTGCCCAGCTAGATTTTTGTGTAGAGAACTAGCTTAACTCCTAGATGAGTTGCCTTCCAAGGCTAACGAGCCCCATCTGCCCCGCATGACAACAGGTAGTACTGATTACATGTTACAGTAGCAGTTAAACTGACCTGACAACTACAAGGGATGAACTACTTTGTATCGGTATGAGCTGATCGATTGACTTCTATATACACGAACAACTTATATTCGAGAGGACTGCTTGTATCACGATAGGCTGTTTGGCGGACAAAAGTCTTCCACAGTCGCTATTTCATGTATTTACAAGGGCTCAACATTTGACACAACTATGCAATATATATAAATACGTAGTATATTTCAGGTTTAAAACAGATAGTTGACAGTTGCTCCAGATGTATATTTATTTGTCTTATTTGGCAGGGTTATAGCTAAAGCACATAGTTACACGAGAACTAGCATACGTATATATAGCCAAAAGACATAAAATATGCTACTATACTGAAACGTATAGAGCTGACACCTACCACTTCTTTGGGTGTAAATGGTAAACCGTTCCTGTCCATTTTCTCAAGCACTCACACTGATGTATTTCAATTATATATAAACTGGCCTGAATTTTGTTAATATATGATAACATAATGTGATAGTTATAAAATCCTACGATGCCACAGGGCTGATTTAGATGGTATAATGATAACGCGGTCAACTGTTCAGTGGACAAAACGACGCTTCCTAACTTGAATTGTATGTGTGGTCCAATGCCTTTTGTGAATTTTTACAGCCGAAAGAGTATCAGTTCTAGTCCCTAAAATGATGCGTAAAATTCTATGCTGCGATGCCTATATTTCATTGCATATTTTAACCTTTTTTATACCGCAGTTTTCATACATACATGTCATGTATACATATATATATACAGTGATGAAGAGAAATCTGTCTCAAGTAACCAGATGGAAGAGTGGCAGCACACTATGTCCATCATTCTGAAAGAATACAAACCTGATGACATTTATAATGCCGACGAGACTGGTCTGTTCTACTCTCGTTATTGCACATACAATGCATCCATTTTTAAAACTTGTGCATGCTTAACATGTGCAAGGTTACTAATACATGTGCATGATAGATTCTGACGATTTTGGTAGCTATGACGTCATGAATTGGTTAACTCGTAATAATGATAACCCGAAGTGATAAGCTCGGTCCACTCGAGTTTGAGTTAACAAGAGTCACCTGTATATTTATTTCAGTATTTACATACTAGTGCCCAAGTTTTCGTACCTAGGTCTTCTTTGTCTGGATTTCTATTCATTGATTCACATGTACATAATTTCCGGCTACCTGACTTTGCATCAATGTTTTCTGGTCTTAATAAATTGTAGTAGCTATATGGCTTCCCAAGAACTCCATATACCAAACACAACACATTCGGTCGAGAGCTCGTATAGGTTTCGCAATTAATTTTTATTCAACAAACACTGGCCATCTTTGGGACAGAAAAAATGAACATCAAGCTTGGTGGAGAATAGGAACAAACTAGTTCGGTCCGTTAGAAAAATCTTTATAACAGCCGTTTCAAGGCGGATTCGTTTGTGTTTTATGATTGTTCAGAGTTTCAATCTTAAATGTTTTAAAGTGGTCAAATCTACCATAGCATTTGTAGTAACACTGTTCACTGATTTAAAGGCCATGCTTGGTCAAAACCTTAAAAAGGTACAAGTAGTCAACGATCAGGAAAAGGCGCAATCAGAAAGAGACTCCCTCTCCAAAAACCGAGATGGGAAAAAACTAAATTGACATTCACGCATTCGTAAGCCGAATGAGCAGCTATTTTCCCAACAGGTGGCCACTCAGTTACCTTTAACTAAAAATATAAAAACATATATAAGGCGCAAACAGCACAAAAAGTTGTAACACTAAGACATAAAAAAATAAGAACCACCAAATCAAGAACCAAAAATAAGAACGACCAGTAATATAAAATTACTGGCGGGCTTAAGACTGTCATAATGATAGGGCTTTCAACATTTCCGGATTTCCGGAAGGTCATAAAACGTTTCTGTAACACTAGTCGCTTTTGCAAAAAAAAAACAAACAAAAAAAAAAAAAAAAAAAAAAAAAAAAAAACATAAAGTCACCCTGTAATGATAATTGATTTAATTGATTTTTCTTCTTTGGGTTATTGTTATAACCAATTTCTTTTCTTTCACTCGGATGGTGTCAATATACACAACTGTATACAAAATATGGTACAACTGTTATAAAGATATAAAATGATAGAGGTATATACAGCTGTATGTAGGAAGATTTAGTCTATTTGTTAATGGTGAATCGTATTTTAATAGAAGATAGACATCTAAATATAATGCATGAACTTACGTGTGAACTTCAAGTGACCTAATAAACACACTACAATCAGAATTTTATTTCGTTCCACAATCAGGGCTTAACCTACTCAATTATTTCATTAGGTAATTGAATTAAGGCTATTATGTCACTGGTAACATACAATTAATTCCACATGAACCATTTATCTTTAAATAAAGAAGTGTTTTTAAACAATATATACCATATTTGGCATTTAATGGTTTTATCAAAGGCATTGTGTGCAACGGGATAGCATTAAAAAGACATGCAATACATATGACTAAGTTTAACAAAATAGCATGTGTATTCTAAAATAAACCAAAACCAAAGACCCATAGGCCACAAAGCTCACCTGATTTAACAGCTATCGTTGAATGTAAAATTTATGGCCACCCGACAATCAAATCAAGTGATCTAGATTAAAAGTCAAACGCAACACAAAAGACTTCTTTATACACAATTCTGCAAAAACAAAATTCAAATGTTCCCAAATGTAATGGCAGACTAGCATATTTCTACCATTCTCATTTTAAAGTTTATAAACAAGTATAAATAACCTTAATTTGCCATAGCAGAGCTTTTTTAAGAGGGGTACCACTGGCCCTTGCCAGTAAATTTTGGTCTTGGGCCAAACAGTTTCTGAGGAAAAGTTTTTTAAAGTATTTTTTTTCGAAAATGTGCCCTTTGAGGGGCCCAAGCAACCAATTAAAGTATGGGGTTAGGATGAAGTTCATCTGCAACATAGAGGACTACTCAATAAACATTTCTGGAGAAAAAAAAATCGAACATCTTAGAAATATAAATATATATGCGAGACTGCAGAAATATAAAAATTTCACTTTACCCATTATAAGTCTATGGAAACTGAAAGTTGCCGAAGCAACTAGAGTTGTTATCTGACTGACACAAAAAACAAGCGTTTTGTAGAGGCTAATTTTAGGAAGATGTGTGCAAAGTATCAGTTTCATAACCCAATCAGTTTCTGAAAAGAAGATTTTATAAAGAAGATTTTATAAGATTATTTTCGAACATTTACCTTTTGTTGGGGCCCCAGCAACCAATCAAAATAAGGTATTAGGGCAAATGAATATAAAACATAGAGGACTACTAAATAAACATTTCTGCAAAAGCAAACTTCAAATATCTCGAATGAGACTGCAGAAATAGCAAATTTTTACTTTTCCCATTATAAGTCTATGGAAACTGAAAGTTGCCATAGCAACCAGAGTTCTTATCTGACTGGAACAAAAAACATCTTTTTTTTATAGCTGATAATGCTAGGAACAGGTACGCAAAGTATCACCAAAGAGTTTCTGAGTAGAAGATTTTTAAAGATTTTTTTTTTCTCTCGAAAATTTGCCCTTTTTGGTGCCCCAGCAACCAATCAAAATAAGCGACCAGGATGAAGGTCATCTGAAACGTAGAGCACTACTCAATAAACGTTTCTCCCAAAAATAAAATTCAAATATCTCCAATGAGAAATAGTCTAAAAGCAAATATTTGCAATTACCACTTTTTTCCATTATAAGTCTATGGGACGTATAAGTTGCCATGGCAACCAGAGTTCTTATCCGATCTGAACAAACTAGAAAAAGTGCCTTGAGAGGCACGTATACCCCCGGCTGGTAGCTCCCCACCCCGACCCCTAAGCCCACCGCCCTCGACCCAAACATGTTAACTGACAAATTGAATCTCAATTCCCGAATTAAAAATAGCACCCTCAACAAGTAAATCTTTAAAATTTGAATTTGCAAAAAGCCGTGACTGTCTAAAAGCATTGACAGGTGTGTGTGTGTGGGGGGGGGCGGGGAGTGAAGTAGAATGACAGACTTTTATAGTGCAGTATACAGAGCTGACTTGTATACTCAACCTAGGACTTGATCGCGGACATTGAGGGTCAGGTCCTCGGTCCTAGATGGAAAATAGAATGTCATTCTTTAATAATGTTAATACAAAATAATGAGATGTCCTAGATCTTGACCTCTAACCCCACCCTGGGCATGGAACCTAGAGTGTAATGTCATTAGGAACAAGGCAAACATATGGTGCAAGTATGAATGATTTCTAAACGTGGTGGTTAAAAAAGTACAGAAAATACAATTTTTAAAGAAGTTCTAGATTTTGACCTCTAGCCCCACCCCCGCACATGGACCCTAGCGTCTGAACCTTACACGGTACCTATGGTCTAAGTATGCTTTCTGACAAGACTTATTTGAGTCAAGAAAATAGACTTACAGAAAATTTATCATGGTCTCTATCATATTATAAATGTGTCCTAGATTTTGACCTTTAGCCCCACCCCTGGGGATGGTACCACTGATTATGAAAGGAAACCCTATAGGGCATCTTTGAACTAAATAAGAATACATTCCTATGATTGTTTGTTAAGATATGGACTTAGAGAAAAAACAGTAGCATTGTAAACAGCACATTTTAAAGGTGACATAGATTTTGACCTCCAGCCCCATCCCCCGGGCATGGACCCTGGGCCCGACCTCATGGAAACAAAGCAAACCCTATAGGGTACCTATGGTCCAAATATGAATAGTTTCTGACCATTGGCTCATGAGATATACAACTCTAGAGAAACTTTAACCAAAACTTTGACATAAATTCTACGAACGTTCCGGAATTACGAACGAAGAAACGAACGAACATACGAACGGAGAAGCGAAAACTGTATACAAACGTTCCCCCCCCCCCTCCTGTGGATGCTATATGACAAATATCAAAAGTTTTGGCCTCACAGCTTCAGAGGAGAAGTCGTTTGAAAATATTGACGGACGGACGACGGATATCTGCATATCCTATAAGCTCACCTTTGAGCCTTCGGCTCAGGTGAGCTAATAAAGTCACCACCGCAAAGTCTTCTGAATTTTCTTTGTTAACTGATGGAAACTTGTATTATGAACAATCCATGCATGACATGGAACTATGAGCAACTTTTGCAGATGTGGCTGGAGCATATGTTGATGATATCATCGGAAACATGTCCGTGCAATGTAAACCTCTAAACCACATCTTTATATTATAAAACCAAGGTATACAGGGGTATACCTATGTTTCTTATTTTTGTTCAAAACATAGATTGTGGGTAATCGTTAGAACCGCCCTGGTGTCTGTAACAAATTATTACCTGATTTTTTTTGTCAATTTCAATCATTTCTATATATTTAGCAGCGTAGTTGAACATTAAAAGTTTTATACTCTCTGGGGCTTGCAAGTCTGTGAGATTCTATACTAGACGTCATATAATAACACGAAGAACAATTGTTTTCCGTCACCTCTGTTTGACTCTTCATTAACTGAGCTACATCACATGCGAAAAAGAAACATTATTATCATATACGCTGTAATAGCGCTAAACGCCAGTTATTGCTTATGATTTTGATTTCTAGTAGTATTTCTAACTATTTGCAACTATTTTCTGTAATTGTTTTAGACTTTGTTTGGTTTGTAATCCAATAGTCAGGATTTGCCGAGACGTTGTTCAAAGGTGATCGATCACTTGAATCATATGATTGCATGCTATCGTTGATTTGTCGCATTGTCTTTGAGAGAATTAATGTATAAACTGTGTTGAGGAGGAAGTGTCATTCGTGATACGATCATTCCGTGAGATAAGAGTGAAATCGGTTGAAATTAATCAACATATTTATATAAGCAATTTATACGGTGCATGGTTGTATAAGACAGATATCCCGACAAACAGACCAACAGATGAAAGTACAGAGACAGAAAACATACACAAATACCAGAGGACCATTGGTCCTGATAACGCTCACCTGAAGCCTGATCTTGGAGTATTAGGTCATCATGAAATGGCCTTTACCTTGAATACTCACACACCTTTATTGACTTCATAAGTTGTCTGCATCTGCCAAGTTTCAGGTCTCAGGCACCAATAGTTTTCAAACTCGGTGATTTCTGAGAAAACCATAATCTTAATTTTGATATTTAAATGACCTTGGGTCAAGGTCAAGAAATGACCTTGGTCTTACTTAATTACTTACCTCCATTGACTCCATTAGTTGTCTGCATCTAGCAACTTTCAGGTCTCAGGCTGCAACAGTTTCCAAATTATCCATTGTTTTCGCCTTTTCCCATGTAAAAAGCCTGTTTCCAAAATTGACCTTGCCGTAAAATAGATCAAGGTCATCCTAAGGTCATCATTTGTTCAAACTATGATGAGCTGGAGTCCCAAATGCTACATACCAAGTTTCGTGAAAATCGGCCTGCTGGTTCTGGAGAAGGTTTTTGAGTGGTTTCTAACATATATGGGCGTGGTGGCCATCTTGGTCATGTGACCGGGATTTTGCAACCAAACTTTCGTTCTCCCTACCCATGGATGCTCCACATAAAATTTCAGGATTCATCCACTTGACAGCTTCTGAGGAGAAGATGTTTTTTTTTTTTTTTTCAAAATTTTGCCCTTTATGGGGCCCCAGCAACCAATCAAAATAAAGGATTAGGACAAAACTCACAAGAAGCGTCAAACACTACTTAATAAACATTTCTGCAAAAACAAAATTCAAATGTCTGCAATTTTAGCGGAAAAATAGCCGATTTCCACTTTTCCCATTATAAGTCTATGGAAACTTTAAGTTGCCATAGCAACCAGAGTTCTTATCCGCCTGGAATAAAAAAAAACACAAATTATGTAGAGGTCACTGTCAGGAACATGTATATAAAGTACAGGCTTAACCCCCTTGACAGTTTCTGAGAAGAAGATTTTTGAATGTTTTTCGAAATTTTGCCCTATATGGGGCCCCTGCAACCAATCAAAATTAGGATTAGGACAAAAGTCACATGAAACATAGAGGAATACCCATTAAACATTTCTGCAAAAATAAAATTCAAATATCACCAACAAGACAGCAAAAACTGGCAATTTTCACTTTTTTCCATTATAAGTCTATGGGAAGCATAAGTTGCCATAGCAACCAGAGTTCTTATCCGATCAAAACAAAAAACACAATTATTCTTTCCCCCTACCTGTAGATGGTGCATGTGTAATATGAGAACAATCGGCCCAGCGGTTTCAGAGAAGAAGATCTTTGAAATTGTGGACGACGGACGGACGGACGACGGACGGGCGACGGAGCATGGGTATACTATAAGCTCATCTATGAGCCTTCGCCTCAGGTGAGCTAATAAGAATCATTGAAGGCGAATTGAGGTCCTACCAGAGGAGGTCTTAGCTCTCTGACAGAAAAATGACATTTCTCCTTAGCACCCTGAAACGTTTTTGCTCCCTAAATTCTACACGATTTTGCTTTCTCCCTATAACCCTGAAAATAAATGGCCCTTCTCCTGAGATCCCCAAAAGCAATGGTAGGGCCCCTCAATACGTTGAAAATGCAAGCAAATCCATGTTAAAACAGCCAAAATGTGTAACAGCAATGCTAAAATTACGGACAAGTTTTGATAAAATAGATGCCGCTAATACACGGTCACATTGTTTTAAATTAGACATCAGTTGTATTTTGAACATTATATTACTGTTATGGTCCTCATCTAATTTGCAAAGGTACCTGTACATGTACATGCCCTTATATGTTTTTATTAGAACAACTTCCAGCTGTTGTTTCACATTATTGTCAGCTTCCGGGGAGTCTAGGTTTTTAGCAGGGATTTTTCGAAAATCCGTCTACGGCTCATAATTAAACTATAATAACTGAGCCTGTGCGTGAGAAAACCAACAATTTGGGTTCCGACCAGGTCCGAAACAAACCGATCTGTAGTCACAGAGGATGATTAGAGGCTGGAAATTTTAGATTTAGAAAGTAGAGGAATTGTATTATCCTTGTAACGAAAGCAAAGGCGCTGATCAGCTTCGCAGTTACTGCAGTTATTTTGAAGCCATGCTGCAAGTTTAACACATGTATCAAGCTGACAATAAATCTTTTTCTGGGCACTTATGAACTACCGACATACGATTCACTTTGTACTAACTGATCAGAGCAAAATTTGGAGCGATTCTTACATTCTGGGCCCAGTTGTTCAAAACTAACGACGTCGTTAGTTAACGTTTCGTTAAAATTTCAAACATGAATATTACAAATACACTGTTATTTTTTGTTGAAAAAATGTGAGAATCCTTTGCACTGCAAAGGATTCTCACATTTTTTCAACAAAAAATAACAGTGTATTTGTTACTTTAGCTGATATTTGCTTAATAAATTTATGTCTTAACGATATCGTTAAGCTAACGATGCTTTGAACAACTGGGTCCAGAATGCTATTGTAGTCTGTTTGCATCAATTAATATCAATTCATATCAAAGACTCGCTTTAAGTAAAACGACACATATCATACTCACCGATTCATTTTCTTTTTCAAGTATGTGGTCCGCTGGCTTCTTTCTAAGCCAGGACAGGTCCGGCATGCTTGATTTTCTTTCTAAATTTCGGGTCATATTTTATTCTCCCATAAATTCCACGCGTAAAGCATTGTTCACTTCGAAGTTACAGTATCTCTTAAAGGAAAAGCTTGCAGAAGTGTTAATTAAGCAAGCTTATTAAAGTTTGTCGGTTAATTGTTTGATCGATACCAGTGCTAAAGAAATGGTTAAATATAGACAAATCAATCGGGGATTTCCGGCATAGATCGGATTCAGTATTAATCATGAAATAAAACTTAATTGATATCTGATCTGATCATAAAGACACAAAGACTGTCAAAGAGCAAATATGACAAATTTCTTGGCTTACAAATTGACATTTTTCATCGTTATGTAATTCAATGATGATGCATATTCCAAAAATAAAATTGGATGGTTATGCAAAAGTTGATAAGGATCTAAATGATTTTATCTATGAACCATGCTGTTTTAGTCTCAGAATAATGCCATATACAGCCTACCAAAGGGATATATTCATGTAACTGTTATATTCAATACCTTTATTTCGCATATATTTTCAATAAAAATGTACCTGAACCCACAATTGGGAAATGTATCAAGTCTGTACTGCATGAAGTATATGACTACCGAATTACAGGTCAACCTCATTATAACGCTATCTTTGGGACCCATATAATAAGACCGTGATATAAGTAAACTGTGTTATAATGAGGTTATTTACTATAGACATGTACTTGTAGCAAAATAATCAGTGCGGAACCATGACATGGCCGTGTTATGTTGAAAACCGCTCTATAATGAAACGCGTTATAACGAGGTTGAAATCCAAATGTGTTAAATTGGTAACTACATGAAATGGTAAAAACTTACACACACATAATACTTAATTCGATCCAAATGTCATAAACCTAATTTCTCGGCAAACAGTATCAACCAATCAATCAATCAATCAATCAATCATACTAACACAGTCATGGCTTGTTATGAGAAGATATGGCGTCTAATTTTTATGATATTTGCTTAAAGTCCCAATTTAATTTTAATCTAAGCAGATCATCGCGCTTGCTCCAATTATAGACATTATTATTTGAGCCCGTGCGTGAGAAAACCAACATTTTGGGTTCCGACCAGGTCCGACACAAACCGGGCTGTACAGTCACAGAAGATGGATAGAGGCTGAAAATATTGGATTTAGAAAGTAGAGGAATTATACTATCTGTGTAGCGAAAACAAAGGCGCTTATCAGCTTCGCGGTAAAAGTAACTGCGAAGCTGGTCTGCGCATTTGTTTTCGCATATGCAGATTGTTGGTTCTCTTATGCAGCAGCTCATTTCATAAATTGTACAGACAGACAATGCATGTCTATCTGATATATCTCAAAATTAACAAAGCACTACGGTTTGCAAGTCTCAAGGCCCCTGTAAAAACTTTGTCTGATTTTGCATTAAAACAATAGGTACAAAATATCGGCTGATCATACCCCAGTACATATACTCAAATACTTTAGAATCGCAACATTTTACGTAGGCTTTATAGAATTTATATTAGTTCCCTTTTCTACAAACCGACGCAATTGTCAGTCGCTTTGTTATATTATTTTATCACATGCAGAGTTACTTTCAGTTTATTTGAAGAAACGAAGCAGTTATTTTATAAAAATCTTTATCGCTCAATCTAATGGACATTATGCAAACACGTGCGTGTGTTGTTTACCCCCTCAAAAAGGTACAAGTAGGCAACGATCTGGAAAAGGCACAATCATAAAGAAATTCCCATTCAAAAACCGAGGAGGGAAAAACTAAATTGACAATTAGGAACTTATACTGAGAAAACATATCGTAAGCCGAGTGAGCAGCTATTTCCCAATAGGCGGCCACACAGTTACCCGAACTTAAATAAAATTATGAAAACGTACATCAGGTTCAAACAGCACAAAACTCCAAAAGACTCCAAAACAAAAAAACTATTGGAACCACAACAGATGGAACCACAATAGAAGTATCGCCTTGGAATGATCAGTAATATGAAATTACTGGGGGGAGGGGCTTAAATAGATTTTACAGGCGCCTAACCTCACCCTCATCTTCTGCAGTGGTTCAGAACATTTAGTTAGTTGTTTGGTCCTCGTGGTGAATCTCTAACAAGTCGAGGAATTATCAAGAACATACAAATAAATCCTGAAAAACACAGGGGTATACCTATTTTTTCTTATATTTGATACAAAATATAGATTGTGGATACTCGTTCTAACATGTACCCACAATCAATGTTTTGAGCGATGATATTGAAAGTATCGAAATTTTTCAAATGAAATTTTCAACTTTTACAGCTAAAAATCTATGCGTATTGCATGGGCATGTTTTCGTGATACATGTCTTTCCTGATGGAAATAGTATGTATTCTAAATGTCGCGCTTTTAATGCGCCTAAGCGTAGTTTTGCATTCATATAAAAACCATTAAAAGATAGACATGATTACAATTCAAATTGAAAAAAAAAAAAAAAAAAAAAAAAAAAAAAAAAAAAAAAAAAAAAAATAGATCTTGGTTGATAATCTGTGGTCCGTTCGTCTATAGTTTCACTTAATGCAAGATGTTTTTGATTAGAAAATATTTAGACATTGCGTCTGGTGCGGGTTTGTGCCCTACACGGGACACATGTGAAATCAATCCTGCTCTGCTGATGGTAATGAGTTATGGTTTTCCCCTTTTTGCCCCATATACTGATTTGTCCGTCTCAACTGAGATAAAATAATCCTGATACGGACGTAGAACTGTAATAATAATAATAATAATAATAATAATAATAATAATAATAATAATAATAATAATAAAATAAAATAAAAATAAAAAAATAAAAAATAAAAATAATAATTAAAAAAAAAAAAAAAAAAAAAAAAAAACGTTGAGAGGCAGTTACATACATGAACAGAGCCCCCTCGACCTATGTCTCCCTATTTTTTTCTACGAGTGTATCACGAAATCCTCCAATTAATCAATTAATAATAATCTATAATCTCCAACTTTTATTGATTATCCTCCGTAGCTTCATCATTAACCCGGTTAAACATAAAGTTCAGGCGTACCTAGTCAACAATGCGTTCATTGAAAGACGTAATAACAGTTTCGCAACGGGAAATTGAAATTGAAATTTTTTGGTCACAGCGAAAAGCGTCATTCGACATGGTTCTATTTGACTTGCTCCATATTGTTACAGCGACGTTCCAATCAAGGTCGATCAGTCTGCTAGTTAAACAGGCTACATCAAAAGCCAATTATTTTTGCATGAAATAAACTTCTTTACAGTATGAATTTCTATTTCTATAGTGGGTTTTTCTCTAGAATGTCATCGAAGTTTCACAGGTCATAGTGTGTTTCTCAAACATTAAATGTACTATGTAAGCTTTGCTGAGTCGACAGACACAACCAGGTGAGTGGTGAGTGAAAGGCAATATAACAAACAACAACACATACAGAAAAAAAAAACAAGTTCAAGTACATTAGCAATGTTATATGGTATCGTCCATAAAGAAGAACGAAGAGATAAAAATAATTGGATTGTTTCAAAGAGATGATACAAATCTTGCAGTTCATTGTTTCTGTTCGAAAATGAGGGATTCGAATTGCAAGACAAACATAATCTTCTAAAAGCACTGGAATTATGATAATTACCTCCTGAATGAGTGGGTGATAACGCATTAGGTATGGATGCTCTGACAAGGCCATGCGGCTAAACTGACTTTATTCATGCTAAACTGAGTTAAAACTGAAACTTTAGCAGTTCTTAGCAAATGACGAACGATAATGGATTGGTGAGGATCGCGCATTTTTATTTATTTCTGCATTTACTTTCACATAGTATTTCACACGTTTTTTTTCCTCATGCATTTCAATTTTAACATAACCAGTGCATTTTGCTTGTAATTTAAGTAGAAAATTGTTCACTGAATCATTTAGTCCGCTATTTTTTTTTATCTTTTAAAAACTTGGAAGAACAGCTGTTCGGCAAAGGCATCCATAGTTAAAATTTCATGTTTTTTAAGATCACCCGAGTCAGATGAGGATTAATTTAAATTCCATGCAAAACATTTTATAACCTCGGGACCCAATATTGTCGATTTCATTGATGGTGGTACATGTTTCTACTGTTACTTATTTTTACTATTTACAAAAACGAGAGATACAATTCATAGTTATTTAATGAATTGTATCTCTTATTTTTGTAAAGTAACAATGAGTTATGTACCTCAAATGCTCAAAGGTAAATGAAACATCGCACACAATCATAAAAATGTCTGACTTAATGATTTAAACATGGTGCTGTATTTGTGGGACATAATCAAACATTTCAGTCCCAGATGTGACGACACGAATTTTAACGAAAAATTAACAAATAAAAACCGCTTTCGATGTACCTAAAATGAATGTGAACTAGCCTAAATGATAATGATAGGCAAATCCATACGTCATAGATCTGTTTATCTGGAGGAAGCGGCATAGTCCGGCAGAAAACAAATTTGACCTGGAATTGAGTTCTAAAGTTTTTTTCTTTACTGAATCATGTTCAGTAGACATTGCCTTTGAAGAATCTGAATGATGCCACCTTGGCATCATTGAGCATTTTTGTATTTTCAAGATAGCGTTTAAGATGGCGGCCAGAATATAAAATATTCTTTAATACGGGTCTCTGATTGTTTTTATCTGGTAAAACTGTGATTATTTCAGTGCCAATTGATGAATATGTATCAGATTTGTGTAGATTTGTGTAAGTATGTACATTCTATCACAGTTTTTCAAGATAGGATACAAGATGGCTGTCATCTTTCTTATAAAACACTGTATAGATGAAATAAGTCAAGGTTTTTCATGTTTTTGGTTTTACTTTCAAGTTTTGATTCATACAATTAGCACTTTAACTTTCAGATACATTGCTCAAGCTAGTTTGTCTATCAAGATGCAGTAATTATCATATTAAAGATGGCATTCAAGAAGGCAGCCATGATTTCTTGCGCAAAACGAATTTGACCTATATATATATAGAATTGAGTTTTAACATTTTCCCGCACTGAATACACTTAGCACTTAAAAGTCATTACTCTAGACATTTTGCCTTATTAAGATAAATGATGATAGAGCAAGTTTGTATTTTAATATTGTGTATTTCAAGATGGTGGAAGGATGGGTGAAAAGGTAGCGAGTGTTGATAAAGATCTCAAACTAGGTACAAAAACAATGAAACGGTTTGAAAGCAAATAATATACAAGCTTTAATGAGGCAACTTTTAATATGTAGAAACTCAAGCAACAGTGTAAATGATCTTACAGTTGGTAATAATGAAGCAGTAGCTACCATCGTAATTAACACTAGAGTGATTTGGACAACAGGCAAGGTCATATGACATAGGCATAAACACATTAGCACATGAGTTTGCCAAAGCAACCTTGATATTTGCAGATACATATACAGGTGATATTCAAAGCAAGACGAAGATAGTATCACGAGCAAAAGTATATGTGGGTCAAATAAAAAGAAAACCATTTGTTCTATATCAGATGACTCGATCTGTCATTTTATATACTGGTCTTCTAATGGTCCGTCAAAGTACAATGTGGACAATTACCAAACTAACCCAAAAGTGAATGATGTTTACCTGGTATTTGGTAGATAAAAATTTTGTACAACAATGTCACAAAACATGCAATTATTGTTCCCACAAAGTGTTGTACAGACAGTGATAGAAAACCAACAGTAGTTGATTAAACTTATTAGTAAATTAGTGTAGCAGACAATCAGAATTCTAAGTTGATAGTTTAAAAGGGAGAAGATGACATGTACTTTCAGAAGTTTGCAAGGGTATTGTCATTGAAAGAAGTGATATGAAAAGCACCCATGAAGAAGGGGGCATCCGTATGCAGCAAATGGTGTTGGCAGCACTTGAAAATCTGAAAAGGATTTCAGCCACTATAGATGACACAGATGCATTTTTACTGTTATGTTTTCAGTACCTGACTCACAGAATAAGCATTGTTGGGGAAAAGTCATCACCAATGAAACAGAAGCCTGCCATTATTGATGTAGAGAAACAATAGGGAATAAAAAAAGATTTTGATCCTTACCTGATTTAATTTAGTGTTCATGCCCTTTCGGAATGCGTCACAATCAGCTATTGTTATGCCATTGGTAATGGCATTGTGATCAAGGTATTGCAGGATGGTTATTTACCTCCAATTCTGCAGTTGCTGCTGAGCAGGACTTGGTTGTACAATTTTCATGCGATTTGAACATTTATCTTTCATACCGTCGTGAATTAATACATCGCAATCTGCTCTCCAACATCCCGCGTTAATCATGATAATTCACCGTTAAGTAAAATTATTTCTTAAATAACAATCCATTAAATAAACAATCAGTCATGTTGAGATGGAGCATTGGTATGAACCAGTACTATTATATTCAGCACCATGGAAAGGTTAACATGGCATGCACAACTCTGATGTGGCGGACTCAAAACATCAACCTCTCAATTCAGAGTATGGGCTACTGTGTCGTCTTCTTGTGATTCTTGTGTAGCTTAATATATATGGGCCAAAATCGGACAAGAGGGGTCTTATGTCCTAAAAATTCAAAATTAATATATACATAAATAACAATGTGAAAGACCAGGTTTAGCTGAGTATTTCCTGAGAGTTTGTTAGATTATGAAATTGGCACAAGTTCACACACAGTTTGATAAAATATGTACAGCGTACCTTTTCTTAAAATGAGGGTATTGGTTACCATGGCAATATGCGTGATACTTATATCTTTGTTTCATAAGATATTATATGTGTCTTGGATTGTTTTTCAATACCAAAGCAGTTTGGCATAAATATCAGAGCATGCCAAATATTACAAATTTATTTGGCTTTTAAATCTTAATTGCATACAATGTACTTTACGGCCCAGACCTCTTTTGTCTGATCCGCGTTCATATATGAGCTACTACTTGGCAAAATTTTCGGAAACATCTAAGCTCTTAGCACTGAATAGATTATTGCCAAAATTAGACTGGACTGACATGATACACAGATGGATGACATGTATATTATTATGCAGGTTGCCAAAGAAATGAAGTATTGCACAGTTAACACAAGCGTAAAACTACATGAAATACAGTTTTGATGTTTTGACTACCGTCTTGGATGCCATCCTGCATATTGTAATTAGATAATTGGTGAAAAAGACATGCCTCCATTTCTTATAATACAGTGTCTTACACAAAATGTTTACATTAGCACAGCATCTCAAATGTGAATAGGTAAAATTGTGTTTTTGTGCTTCTTATCATGGCGGCCATCTTGGATGCCATCTTTGTTTCTTAAAGCTACAAAAAATGCTATGACTTGTTATGACTGTTATTACTTCTTTATCCATGCCTTACTCAAAAGCAAACCAATAAATCAAACCATAGATTTGTCCCATATACGTAAAAATATTGATTTTTGCTATTTCTGGCTTCCATTTTGGATACTATTTTGAATATATCAAAATGCTCAATGATGCCAAGGTGGCATCACTTGGATTCTTCAAGGGCTAGGTCTGCTTAACAAGATTCAGTAAAAAAAAACTTTAGAACTCAATTCCAGGTCCTCTCTGAATTCAGCTCTTTTCTACCGGACTAGCAGTATTGTTTGTTTGAATACATGTTATACAAGAAAAAACACTTTATAACTTAATTCCGGGTCCTCTCAGACGCAAAATACTGATTTTTGCTATTTCTGGCTTCCATCTTGGACTCCATCTTGAATATATCAAAATGCTCGATGATGCCAAAGTGGCATCACTTGGATTCTTCAAGGGCAAGGTCTGCTGAACAAGATTCAGTAAAAAAAAAAACTTTAGAACTCAATTCCAGGTCCTCTCTGAATTCAGCTCTTTTCTACCGGACTAGCAGTATTGTTTGTTTGAATACATGTTATACGTCTCAGCCATATATCATACGGCATATGGTCATGTAACTAAGAACGTTGATTCCCGTCATGGGACCTCTAAACAACCGACTGAGATATCAATGGCATGCGAAAAACGTAAGAAGAGGCATAAGTAGCCGAAACCGCGGTATGGCCCAATCCTTTTCTCATTTATATGCTTATTGCCCTTAAAGGATCTTAGTTTTATTTTTTATTTAATATATAACTAGCCAAGTAAACAACAAATGCTTATATATGTATGGATGGTTACATTTTATGACAATAATTTAGGGTACCAAACAGCTATTTATTAGAAAATATCATACCTGAACACTATGTAAACATGGCGCACTAATAGTTGATCTATCAAAAATGATGGAAATTCAGCAGAAGCCACACAAGAATCAAACAATAGGAAAAATGAACGTATTATTTACTTTACACATCAGCCAAAATGTTAATTATATAACCTGTCATTCCGTAAATACCAATGCCAATGATAAGGGTTACATTCAGTGAATTAAGAGTAAACGATGCTGTAAATTTGGTAGCTCTACCATGTTGTACCAAGAGGAGCAATAAGCTAGGATTAAACTGGAAACTATACCGTTACACGTGAATGTAATACTACTACTTACTACTTATAAAATAATAAATAAGCATCTCGTAACCACAAGTTTTAAAATCAGACAAGACATGTACTGGAGTACCATTACGCCAATACACCCATCTATATTTGATATTTCGTAAACTGACGTTTAAAAGTCCTTATGTCCTGTTGCATAAACTTAAGCTGTCATTTAAGATTAAGCTGTCATTAAGTTCAAGAACTGGTTTAGTGAATTAATTTTCTGCTGCATAAAACACTTCTAAAGTACCTTTGGAGCTTCATTAGCTAATGGCAGCTTTAAGTAGATGCAAATGTCGATTTTCATAGACAATAATACAACAGGATCAAAGCTGCCATTAAGTTAACTAGGACTTAAAAGGTACAAGTAGGCAAAGATCAGGAAAAGGCGCAATCAGAAAAAGATTCCCACTCCAAAAACCGAGGTGGGAAAAAAAACCAAACTAACAATCAGGTACTTATACCATGAAACATATCGTAAGCCGAATGAGCAGCTATCTTCCCAATAGGTGGCCACTCAGTTACCTTAACTTAACTAACCAGAGGACCATTGGTCCTGAGAACGCTCACCTGAAGCCTGATCTTGGAGTATTAAGTCATAATGAAATGACCTTGACCTTGAATACTCACGCACCTTTATTGACTTCACAAGTTGTCTGCATCTGCAAAGTTTCAGGTCTCAGGCTGCAATAGTTTCCAAACCAAGTGATTTCTGAGAAAACCATAATTTCAATTTTGATATTTAAATGACCTTGGGCCAAGGTCAAGACATGACCTTGGCCTTCATTAATTACTTACCTTCACTGACTCCATTAGTTGTCTGCATCTAGCAACTTTCAGGTCTCAGGCTGCAACAGTTTGTTTTCGCCTTTTCCCATGTGAAAGCCTATGTTTCAAAAATTGACCTTGCCGTAAAATAGGTCAAGGTCATCCAAGGGTCATCATTTCAACAAACTATGATGGGCTGGAGTCCCAAATGCTACATACCAAGTTTCATGAAAATTGGCCTGCCAGTTCTGGAGAAGAAGATTTTTGAAAGTTTTTTACCATATATGGGCGTGGCGGCCATCTTGGTCATGTGACCTGGATTTCGCGATCAAACTTTCGTCTACCCTACCCATGGATGCTCCACATAAAATTTCACTTTGATTGGCCAAGCAGTTTCAGAGAAGAAGATCTTTGAAAACTGTGTATGGACAACAGACTGGCCAAGGTCAAGAGATGACCTTGACCTATATTAATCACAAACCTTCATCTACTCTATTAGTTGTTTGCATCTATCACTTTTCAGGCCTCAGGCTGCAATAGTTTTCAAAAAATCCATAGTTTTCACTTTTTCCTATGTAAAAGCCTATGTTTCCAAATTTGACCTTGCCGTAAAATAGGTCAAGGTCATCCAAGGGTCATCATTTTATCAAACTATGATGGGCTGAGGTCCCCAATGCTACATACAAAGTTTCGTGGAAATCGGCCCACCGGTTCTGGAAAATAAGATTTTTGAATGTTTTTTTTACAATATATGGGCGTGGCGGTCATCTTGGTCATGTCACATGGATTTCGTGATCAAACTTTCATCTACTCTACCCATGGATGCTCCACATAAAATTTCACTTTCATTGGTCGCACAGTTTCAGAGAAGAAGATCTTTGAAAAGTGTGTATGGACAACAGACTGGCCAAGGTCAAGAGATGACCTTGACCTATATTAATCACATACCTTCATCTACTCCATTAGTTGTTTGCATCTACCACTTTTCAGGCCTCAGGCTGCAATAGTTTTCAAAAAATCCATAGTTTTCACTTTTTCCTATGTAAAAGCCTATGTTTCCAAATTTGATCTTGCCGTAAAATAGGTCAAGGTCATCCAAGGGTCATCATTTTATCAAACTATGATGGGCTGAGGTACTCAATGCTACATACCAAGTTTCGTGGAAAGCGGCCAGCCAGTTCTGGAAAAGAAAATTTTGAGTGGTTTTTACCATATATGGGCGTGGCGGCCATTCTTGGTCATGTGACCTGGATTTTGCGATCAAACTTTCGTCTCCCCTACCCATGGATGCTCCACATAAAATTTCACTTTGATTGGCCAAGCAGTTTCAGGGAAGAAGATCTTTGAAAAGTGTGTATGGACAACAGATTGGCCAAGGTCAAGAGATTACCTTGACCTATATTAATCACATACCTTCATCTACTCCATTAGTTGTTTGCATCTACCACTTTTCAGGCCTCAGGCTGCAACAGTTTTCAAAACATTCCATAGTTTTCACTTTTTCCTATGTAAAAGCCTATGTTTCCAAATTTGACCTTGCCGTAAAATAGGTCAAGGTCATCCAAGGGTCATCATTTTATCAAACTATGATGGGCTGAGGTCCTTGATGCTACATACCAAGTTTCGTGGAAATCGGCCAACTGGTTCTGGAAAAGAAGATTTTGAAGGGTTTTACCATATATGGGCGTGGCGGCCATCTTGGTCATGTGACATGGATTTCGCGATCAAACTTTCGTCTCCCCTACCCATGGATGCTCCACATAAAATTTCACTTTGATTAGCCGCGCAGTTTCAGAGAAGAAGATCTTTGTAAAGTGTGTATGGACAACAGACTGGCCAAGGTCAAGAGATTACCTTGACCTATTTTAATCACATACCTTCATCTACTCCATTAGTTGTTTGCATCTACCACTTTTCAGGCCTCAGGCTGCAATAGTTTTCAAAAAATCCATAGTTTTCACTTTTCCCCATGTAAAAGCCTATGTTCCAAATTTGACCTTGCCGTAAAATAGGTCAAGGTCATCCAAAGGTCATCATTTTATCAAACTATGATGGGCTGAGGTCCTTGATGCTACATACCAAGTTTCTTGGAAATCGGCCCACCGGTTCTGGAGAAGAAAGTTTTTGAGTGGTTTTTACCATATATGGGCGTGGCGGCCATCTTGGTCATGTGACCTGGATTTCGCGATCAAACTTTCGTCTACCCTACCCATGGATGCTCCACATAAAATTTCACTTTGATTGGCCAAGCAGTTTCAGAGAAGAAGATCTTTGAAAAGTGTGCATGGACAACAGACTGGCCAAGGTCAAGAGATGACCTTGACCTATATTAATCACTTACCTTCATCTACTCCATTAGTTGTTTGCATCTACCACTTTTCAGGCCTCAGGCTGCAATAGTTTTCAAAAAATTCATAGTTTTCACTTTTTCCCATGTCCCGTGGCGGCCATCTTGGTCATGTGACCTGGATTTCGCGATCAAACTTGAAATGCCACTACCCAAGGAGGCTCCACATAAAATTTCAACTATATCCGCCAAGCGGTTTCAGAGAAGAAGATCTTTGAAATTGTGGACGACGACGTCGGACGGACGGACGACGACGGACGGACGCCGGATCATGGCCATCCTATTAGCTCACCTTGTGAGCCTTCGGCTCAGGTGAGCTAAAAATATGAAAACATACATAAGGCGCCAACAGCACAAAAAAATTTAAACACCAAGACATAAAACAAAAAGAACCACCACAGAAGTATCGACTTGGAACGATCAGCAACACAAAGTTACTGGCGGGCTTAAACCGGTTTTACAGGTACCTAACCTCACCCTCAGCTTCTGCAGTGGTTCATAACATTTAGTTAGTTCTTCGGTCCTCGTGGTGAATCTCTAACTAGTCAATGAATCATCAAGAACAAACAAATAAATCATGATAAACATCCTGATGAATCAAAAACTAGGACTCACAGATTGAGTAAGCTGCCCGACGATGGAGATCCCTGGGCGCCGAATAACCTACTAACTCCGGAGCACAAGAAAAACACCAGTTGGACCCCGGTGGGCCAAACCTGCAGTCAAGACTTAATGAAGTTTAATGCAACAGAGCCCGTACGACAGTTTTTGGGTACCAGATCGTGCGAATTTTATTCAGGCTATTTCAAGAATATTCAAATTAAGGCAAGATGCCTCTTTATAATCACGTACATTCCTGGTAAAAGCCTCAGCTTATTTACTCTTTTACTTTAATTTGAATTAATAAAAATATATACATTTAAAATGCTATACTGACGTCAACAAAAAACGCCTCAGTCATAACGTCATATTGCCAAGATTTTTTAACTATTGGTCATATCTTTTTGTAACCTTTTACGCATTCGGAAATGCTGAATTGGAATTATTCAGACATCTGCTTGAAACATGGCATGCTGTTGAAAACATACACCACTTGCGAAATCCTTATTCTGTGTATGAACCGGTATATCAGGCATCGCTTCTTTCGATTACTGAAAGTCTCCTTTGCAATACCAACACATAAGCCATAGAGTGGGATATCCATTCGTGGCCATATATTGTTGAAATACATTTTTTAAACCAAATTTCGTTCTATAGCGTTATTGACGTCATTGCAGCTAATGATCAATGCTTAAATGGTAATCGCCGTCAAAATGGTAAAAAAGTTTTCAAATGCTATCCTGGCATGGCTATTTGACAAAGAATAGTTTCTATTGTTCTTTCAATGCCTTTCAGCCTGAAACGAACGTCCTTACGGATAACGTGTATTTGACGTCTAGGGAAATAAGCGTCAGAATAACATTGCTCCATTCTTGGCTATTTATTTGAAAAATTGCAACTACTTTATGAAAATGAACTCAAGGTGTACATCCAAATATAACTGCATCATTTCTGAAATGTTTCATCATTAGAATTCGTAAGCATAAGAGACGTCGACGTCAAAATTATTTTGCCACAGAAGCGTCGGCGAAAGAGCTTGGGTAACAAAAATCGATAGAGAGAATCTTGTGTCGATGCGAATGATGATCCCGGACTATGGAGTCGCTTCGAAAGCCAGAAACCGAGCAGTACCATTCTTTCGTTCCGTGTGATTTCTTTCTTGTGAACAGTCCCTTTAATAATTTCAGTATTTCAAATTCACATAGTCCAGTAATGTTGCGTTTCAAAATTTTGATGTTCACAAGTTTGTAAAACGACTTTGCACGGCTTTCAAGAATTTTCACGTCAAAACGTCTGTATAATGACGTCAGGATGCATTTTTAAAAATGATGCACCCACGCATGTTTTGAGAAAAGTGCGCATCTTAATCAAATTCAGTTTATGCTATACCATGAGAGAGAATGTAAAAATAAGGAAAATGCAAATTTCGTTCATATTGTGTATCTTTTGGCAAAGTTATGCAACATTTTCGATGAGGCGTTTTTTATTGACGTCAGTATATAATAGCTGACACTATCATTTGGCCAAACGTTAACTTGCCGTTTCTTGCATAACGTTAACGGTGTTAAACTAATAAGTAAATATAATTGAGCCTGTGCATGAGAAAACCAACAATTTGGGTTCCAACCAGGTCTGACACAAACTGGACTGTACAGTCACAAAAAATGGTTAGAGGCTTGAAATTTTGTATGTAAGTAGAAGAGGTATTGTACTATCTGTGTAGCGAAAACAAAGGCAATGCTCAGCCTACCAGTAACTGCAAAGCTGATCTGCGTCTTTGTTTTCGCCTATGCAGATTGTTGGTTTTCCCATGCAGCGGCTCAATTTGTTTTAACAGCAATTACGAGTATATACTATGCAAAATAAATTAAGCAATTTTTATTACAGCCGCCAGACTCTGCACATAATGAATAAAACTTTACTTCAAACGTTACAGCGATACTGACGTGACGTCAGAATTAAAGACACGTCATCAAAACTGACAGGTCTGCTTTAAGTGGGAAACCGAAATTATGCTTAAGCAACTGTTTTGTCATCAAAACAAAGGAAAAACAAAACAAAAGAAACGAAATTTTATCGTCGAGAAATAAAGCTCCAACGTTTTTGAATTTGACGTTTTCTCTGGCTCCTTCATCATCGCCTTACAGTTACATTTCTAAGTGGAGTTTCCTGAAAAACGACATAGAGTTAAATTGTAATTTGCCTGGTGCACACCAATGTGAATAAAGTGGTTTTGCAAAATTCCTTTTCGTGGCTTCAAAACGTAAGCTAAAAGAATGAGTTAAACGTCAGCGTTATCTCACTAGCATGACGCGTTATGACTCAGAAACTTACAAGTTTTACTCGCCACGGTATTGGCTACATTCTGTTTTGTTTGTGTCTTGTTTTGTTATTCTGAAATCTATGGAAACCAAGAAACCCGAAATTAAGACAACTTTGACCACATCGGGTAAAGTTTGTATAACCAAAGCCCAATCTCATTTGTCACATAATCAACATCGTTGATAATGAAGAGATGAAAAAAGAAGGGAAACAAATGGACTAAACAAATGTTGCATTGTGTTAAATGGTTGTGAATTTTGCCTTCTCACCCCTTCTGTATTCCTTGGTTGTTCCAAAAGCCTCTTTAAAGGATGGCGTTTTTTAATTCATCGTATCATGTGCCTAAAACCCTGTTCTTGTCACTTAAATGAAAGAAATGTCCATAGTTACTCTAAGATGAGAAAAAATGTATATATGAAACATCAAAAATTGCTAAATTTATTTTGCATAGTATATATGTACTAAAATAAGCGGCATACAAGTGAGCTGCACTTTAGCAAAATACATAATCTGAATAGAATCAGCTGCACTAGTAGAACTGTAAGTAAATATCTACATTTCATTCTTATTTATTGCCATTTTCTAAATATAGAAACAATTGCTTTAGCACGTTTTTCAGGTATCTGTCGCATGTAACATACCGAGAATAATAGAGGATGTACATTGGTGGCAATTCATGGTTTTGTTATCGTTTTTTTTTTACTTATCTTCTGACCACATGAAAGAAAAATACATTACCACCAAGATGAATTATGAGCATTGTTTCACACTTTGAAGTACCTAGAAGATGGATCAAGTGTCTGACATAAATCAGCATTTTATAAAGCAACAATAACGGTTCGAAAATAATAAGCCGCCATTCTATAGACCCCGGACTTTTACAATCAATACCAGAGAAATTGTCTAGGGGAAAAGCCAGCACGTAAACTGTAGACAATTGATAGCTTAAGATTATTTAATGCAAAATAAAAAATGTTTTACCTTCTCAATTTGGCGTAATGTTATACAGGAAAATAAACAAGAGGACCATTGGTCCTGAGAACGCTTACCTGAAGCCTGATCTTGAAGCATTAAGTCATCATGCAATGGCATTGACCTTGAATACTCACACACCTTTAATTGACTTCACAAGTTGTTTGCATTGCAACAGTTTCCAAAGCTAGTGATTTCTGAGAAAATCATAATCTTAATTTTGATATTTAAATGACCTTTGGTCACGGTCAAAAAATGACCTTGACCTTAATTAATTACATACCTTCGTTGACTCCATTAGTTGTCTGCATCTAGCAACTATCAGGTCTCAAACTGCAATAGTTTCCAAAATATCCATTGTTTTCGCCTTTTCCCATGTAAAAGCCTATGCTTCCAAAATTGACCTTGCCATAACATAGGTCGAGGTCATTCCTGGGTCATCATTTGATCAAACTATGATGGGCACGAGTCCCCAATGCTACATACCAAGTGTCATGGATATCGGCCCACCGTTTCTGGAGAAGAAGATTTTTGACGGGTTTTTACTATGTAAGAACATGGCGGCCATCGTGGTCAAGTGACCAAGATATTGCGTACAAAATAGCTATGCTACTCTCCAAGGGGCTCCACATAAAATTTCAACTTGATCGGCCAAGTGGTTTCAGAGAAGATCTTTGAAAGTGTTCCTTATTTTTGATATTTCAATGACATTGGGTCAAGGTCAAGAAATGACCTTGACCTTAATTAATTACACTTTCATCAATGACTCCATTGGTTGTCTCCATCTAGCAACTTTCAAGTATCAGGCTGCAATAGTTAAAATACCCAATGATTTCGCCTTTTCCCATGTACGAGCCTATGTTTTCAAAATTGACCTTGCCGTAAAATAGGTCAACGTCATCTTATGATCACCATTAAATTTTGAAAAAAAAAAACAAAAAAAAAAAAAAAAAAAAAAAAAAAAAAAACAAACAAACTAGGATGGAATGGAGTCCCCTATGCTACATTTCAAGTTTCGTGGATATCGGCCCACCGCTTCTGGTGAAGGAGATTCTTTAAGGGTTTTTAAAATGTATGGGCGTGGCGGAGATCTTAGTCATGTGACCAAGATACCGCGAATACACTTTCATTACCCCTACACATGGAGGCTCTATATAAAATTTCAACTTGATTGGCCAAGCAGTTTTAGAGACGAAGATCTATGAAATTGTGGACGACGACGACGACGAACGGACGGACGGACGCCGGAGCATGGGTATACTAGAAGCTCACCTGTAAGCCTTCGGCTCAGGTGAGCTAAAAAGAAAAGGGACAACTACGTGTTAACTATTTTCGTATGTTATGACAGAAATGGAGATGTCCCTTCCCGGCTCAGGTGAGCTAAAAAGAAAAGGGACAACTACGTGTTAACTATTTTCGTATGTTATGACAGAAATGGAGATGCCCCCTCCTTGTAAAACGCAGACCCTAATGCGTGAAAGATGCGTGTTTTCTTTTCTCAGAGATTCACAAGTAAAGATATTAAGACGCCTACCAAGCAAAACAATGTCACAATTTAATATGTAACAGGAACATTATTTTCCCTCAGAGGTGATTTCAACGGAAACAGTCTTAGTGTAGAATATATTTTCCTTTTGGTCCTTTGAGATCAGCGATGATATTTTGAGAAATCAGAAATTTATCGGTTTAGCTTCCTGTTCTAAGCAACGTTTAATATATTTGGCCTCAGTCTTTGTATCGGCTACCTTGTTGAAAGATTTAAAACTATAGTAATTCTCTTCGGCTTCATGTTGCCAAATCAAAGGGTCACTGACGAAGCTTCAATAGCCGAAACCGCGGTCTGGCCCATCGTCTTTCTCTTTAATATGCTCACTGCCCTTAAAGGATCTCAGAAAGACTGCGATGTTTAGAGAATTGTGTTGTTATGAAATAAAAGAAGGAAATTGAATTTTTAATGTTCTTAGCCCTCGAACTGTGACACATTTATAAATCAGCAAGCTCTTTTGTACAAATGCGCTGCAAGCCAATATATTAGGTTAGAAAATGAATTTGCCATCCTCTTTGCACCTGATTCAAAATGTTTGTTTCAACACACCTTAGAGGAGATTTTGATCTTCACATAAGTAAAGAAATTTGTTTGTGCATACGTGCATTATGGAAATAATCTCAACAGACACATAATAGTAAAGCTATAGTGTGCATGCAAAACATCACCTTTGTTGGCCGAACAGGTGAACAAAGAACAATGTGCTCCACAAGTTTCTACAAGAATGATAGACGCTTGCGCCTAGCCACAGTCTGTCACAATAGTAAATTAAATTGGCTTTGGCGCAAGAACTTGTTTGAAGTTTGCGAGGTGCAGGTCTAGAATATTATGTTGAGTGACAAACTAATTAAAGATAAATCAAGGGTTCGTCTGTTCTGCACACTATTCTGTTTTTGTAACTTACCTGTCAAAACATCAGGAAAACATGTCCGTGAAATGTATACCCCCTTATACCCCACTTTTATATAGTAAAACTGGGGTATGCAGGGGTATGCCTATTTTTCTTATTTTTGCTCAAAAACATAGATTGTGGGTACTCGTTAGATCCGCCTCGTCGAGGCGGTTCTAACGTGTACCCACAATCTATGTTTTGAGCAAAAATAAGAAAAATATCAATTTGAAACTTTTTCAGCTAAAAATCTTCAATTTTTAAAGCTAAAAATTTCTCTGTATATTGCATGGGCAAGTTTTCGTAATGCGGATGAGAACATCAGTCGTCGCTGTGGGTAAGTGCACAAGTCAAACAAAGGAAGATTGGTGTTATGTTGACGAATATGAGCCTGTGCATGAGAAAACTAACAATTTTGGTTCCGAGAAGGTCTGACACAAACCAGGCTGTACAATCAAAAACGATCGATAGAGGCTGGAAATTTTGGATTTAGAAAGTAGATAAATTATACTATCCGTATAGCGCAAACAAAGTTCGCAGTTACTGCGAAGCTGATCTGCGTCTTTGTTTTCGCATATACAGATTGTTGGTTTTCTGGTGCAGCGGCTCATATATATTTTCTTTGATTCGGTAATAACAACCCGACTGAAAACTGCACACAGCAGGTAAACAATATTAAAAGTAAGCAATGATAAGGAACCTTAACAACCAGAAACAAACTCTCACCGCATAACCCAGACGAGAAAGCACACAAAACAATAGCCAAAAACCCGGAAAAGGGAGCATACCATCAAACATAATACAAATAGAACCACAACAATAGTATGATCATAGAACAGCCGGTAATATACATGTACACGTAGAATTACTGTAGGCTTAATTCGGTTTTATAGGCGCCAAACCTTGTCTTCAGCTTCTACAGTGGTGCTTGCATTGTACAAGATGGTCCATAATGCACCGCACACCTAATACGATGTTTGTTCAATGCCTTCACGAAATAATGAACTCCTCTATTGTATATTAAATTGTCAACAACGGCGCAGATAGCGTAAGGCATAGCAATGCTTTCTTCAACAATATAAGTATATGTGATATGTTTTGACGCATCGGTACTTAAGTTAACAAATTGTTCATCGTAAAATGACATCATTATCTACTTTTGAGATCCTGTTATTAACCATGAGATTGATTACTACTGGAATCAATCAAATTCATAAATCTATAATAGACCAAAGGCAAAAGGTCAACGATATGTTTAACGTGTGTTAGCCTGGCGTCCTTTTTATGGGACATAGGCGAACAGTATAGCCCCAGATGTGACGCCGCAGAACGCGGCGTCCCATCTGGGGCTATTCTGTTTGCTTATAGGATTTTCACCGAAAAATCGGATAAAATCAAAAATCACTCCTAACACCCCTGAAGGAAGGTGGACTCACCCTAATGATAACGATGGGCTAATCCATGCGTCAAAAAAGGTTTGAAGTACTGTGAATGGTATCGGGAAATCACAATTGTGCTCTTTATATTGTATTTTATTCTATTATTGTACTCCTACTTTGCAGAACTTGAGACGCGGATGTACTTTGTAGAACTTGAGACGCTGATGTCACGTGCCAAGTTTCAAAATCACAATCCTTTTGGGCTCTGGATTTAAAGGATTTGCCACATATAGCCGATGCGTTGTCTTTAAATAGGTGGACGACGGATCGTGGCCTGTAAATACTTTAAGCTCACCTGGTGAGCCTTTTAACTCTAGTATGCTTATAAGCATCGAACGATTCATATCATGGTGTATGGATACAAACCGTTTGAAAACAAAGAACACTAGATTTAATCTATTATAGCTGTAACATTATAGTAACGCAATGAAACCTCAAGGTCACATCAAATCTCGTTGGAACCTAAAGAAATAGAGAAACTGCTTGTGTCTCCTTGCAAAGCTTATACGCTACTTGCCGACCATCTGATTACTGATAAAACGCTCTGGTTTGAGCCTGCCCAGGAAAAGTCGTTCAAGTGAAACCATCCATACATATAAGTCTTTGTAGCTTACTTGGATGGTTATATTTTAAGCACTTGTTGAATGTCATGACATCCTTATTTTGGGTAAAAGTCCCATAAAATGGAAGCAACATCCCGACATGACCTTAGCTGTTGACTGGGACGTTAAGCATCAACTTAAAGCGTCTTAGACGTTAAGCAACAAAACTTTCGTTTAAGCTTTTTCGACTATTTAGTGGTTTACAGCTCATGTAAATAGCTAAAACTGATCAGAATAGGAACGCATTTCGCGATATTCGTTTGGCTCTCGGGCATTTTGTAGAATTCTGATTTTGAAATTACATAACTTGTCAAATATTAAGCTAAATCAAACATTATGATTGATAGGTGATTTAACACCCTTCCGTAAATATCAGCGGAATAAATATCAGTCGCTTCGCGAAAATACATGTTTACGGGAAGATAATATATATTTAGAAATTGGCTAAAATAGTTTAGCTGCAGAAAATGACATGACACTTCAAAAGTACGATTTTCAAATAGTGACATCATGCACTGACAAAAGCGCGCAACCATTGCGTGCCTTTCAGTCTTACGCATAAGAAGAACGCAGATTTTTTTTTTCGTTGCCACTCAAGATTTCCACGCAGATCTATGCTAATTCGAACTTTATTTATCTTGGAAATATTGGAGTTGATTTTTCATGTCGATTGAATGTTCCACTAACCTAATAATTACGAAGATAATATGTTCTACAAGAGGTGTACATTAAAAACAAGAGGACCAATCTAGACGACCAATGGCCTTGAGAACGTTTATCTGAGATTTGGCCTTTGAAAGAAAAATTGACCTTCATATGGACATGGTGGCCATCTTGATAAAGTGGCCCGGAGCTTTTATACCGGCTTTTGTCCCGCCCCCTTCCCAAGGAGACCCCCCATGAAATTTGGTGTCGATTGGCCAAAGAAGTAATCTTTGAAAATGGTTTACAAACGGACGGACCGGTGACAGGACATGGTAGTTATAAACACATCTTTTTAAGATGCCGCCTCTGATGCACTAATAAGAATCAAATTTAAAATACTGAGAGAAGATTGAAAGACAGTACTTTTATTGTCGAGAGAAAGGCTATGATACAACCAAATATACTGAACTACTGCAGAATCTGGGGGCGAAGTTTGCATCGTCGAACCGGATTACGCTTTATCACTGTTACATTTATTACTGGCCGCTCCAATACGATATTTCTGTTGTGGTTTCAGGTGTCCCCCGTGTTGTTTTTGTTTCCGCCTAATGTAGACCTACACCCATATGTCTTAAAATGATGTTTAGTTAACTGAAAAGCCTGAGTATCCCTGGCTATTAGTGTCGTAACTGGGTGCTTAGTCCCGATTTTAAAACGTTCTGTTTGATTTTTACTATAGGTGCCGACTAGAATTTAGACAATGACTTGATTAGATTCTCATTTATGACCTCATTGGTAGAATTTCATATCATATAATAGTATCATATAACCAGAGGACCATTGGTCCTGAGAACGCTCACCTGAAGCCTGATCTTAAAGTATTAAGTCATAATGAAATGACCTTGACCTTGAATACTCACACACCTTTATTGACTTCATAAGTTGTCTGCATCTGCAAAGTTTCAGGGCTCAGGCTGCAATAGTTTCCAAACCCAGTGATTTCTGAGAAAACCATAATTTTAATTTTGATATCTAAATGACCTTGGGCCAAGGTCAAGACATGACCTTGGCCTTAAATAATTACTTACCTTCATTGACTCCATAAGTTGTCTGCATCTAGCAACTTTCAGGTCTCAGGCTTCAATAGTTTGTTTTCGCCTTTTCCCATGTGAAAGCCTATGTTTCCAAAATTGACCTTGCCGTAAAATAGGTCAAGGTCATCATAGGGTCATCATTTCAACAAACTATGATGGGCTGGAGTCCCAAATGCTACATACCAAGTTTCATGAAAATCGGCCTGCCGGTTCTGGAGAAGAAGATTTTTGAAAGGTTTTTACCATATATGGGCGTGGCGGCCATCTTGGTCATGTGACCTGGATTTCGCGATCAAACTTTCATCTCCCCTACCCATGGATGCTCCACAAAAAATTTCACTTTGATTTGCCAAGCAGTTTCAGAGAAGATCTTTGAAAAGTGTGTATGGACAACAGACTGGCCAAGGTCAAGAGATGACCTTGACCTATATTAATCACATACCTTCATCTACACCATTAGTTGTTTGCATCTACCACTTTTCAGGCCTCAGGCTGCAATAGTTTACAAAAAATCCATAGTTTTCACTTCTTCCTATGTAAAAGCCTATGTTTCCAAATTTGACCTTGCCGTAAAATAGGTCAAGGTCATCCAAGGGTCATCATTTTATCAAACTATGATGGGCTGAGGTCCCCGATGCTACATACAAAGTTTCGTGGAAATCGGCCTACCGGTTCTGGAGAAGAAGATTTTTGAGTGGTTTTAACCATATATGGGCGTGGCGGCCATCTTGGTCATGTGACCTGGATTTCGCGATCAAACTTTCGTCTCCCCTACCCATGGATGCTCCACATAAAATTTCACTTTGATTGGCCGCGCAGTTTCAGAGAAGATCTTCGAAAACTGTGTATGGACAACAGACTGTCCAAGGTCAAGAGATGATCTTGACTTATATTAATCAAATACCTTCATCTACTCCATTAGTTGTTTGCATCTACCACTTTTCAGGCCTCAGGCTGCAATAGTTTTCAAAAAATCCATAGTTTTCACTTTTTCCTATGTTAAAGCCTATGTTTCCAAATTTGACCTTGCCGTAAAATAGGTCAAGGTCATCCAAGGGTCATCATTTTAACAAACTATGATGGGCTGAGGTCCTCAATGCTACATACCAAGTTTCGTGGAAATCGGCCAGCCAGTTCTGGAGAAGAAGATTTTTGAGTGGTTTTTACCATATATGAGCGTGGCGGCCATCTTGGTTATGTGACCTGGATTTCGCGATCAAACTTTCGTCTCCCCTACCCATGGATGCTGCACATAAAATTTCACTTTGATTGGTCGCGCAGTTTCAGAGAAGAAGATCTTTGAAAAGTGTGTATGGACAACAGACTGGCCAAGGTCAAGAGATGACCTTGACCTATATTAATCATATACCTTCATCTACTCCATTAGTTGTTTGCATCTACCACTTTTCAGGCCTAAGGCTGCAAAAGATTTCAAAAAATTCCATAGTTTTCACTTTTTCCTATGTAAAAGCCTATGTTTCCAAATTTGACCTTGCCGTAAAATAGGTCAAGGTCATCCAAGGGTCATCATTTTATCAAACTATGATGGGCTGAGGTCCTTGATGCTACATACCAAGTTTCGTGAAAATCGGCCCACCGGTTCTGGAGAAGAAGATTTTTGAGTGGTTTTTACCATATATGGGCGTGGCGGCCATCTTGGTCATGTGACCTAGATTTCGGGATCACACTTTTGTCTCCCCTACCCATGGATGCTCCACATAAAATTTCATTTTGATTGGCCAAGCAGTTTCAGAGAAGAAGATCTTTGAAAACTGTGTATGGACAACAGACTGGCCAAGGTCAAGAGATGACCTTGACCTAAATTAATCACATACCTTCATCTACTCCATTAGTTGTTTGCATCTACCACTTTTCAGGCGTCAGGCTGCAATAGTTTTCAAAAATCCATAGTTTTCACTTTTTCCCATGTAAAAGCCTATGTTTCCAAATTTGACCTTGCCGTAAAATAGGTCAGGGTCATCCAAGGGTCATCATTTTATCAAACTATGATGGGCTGAAGTCCCCGATGCTACATGCCATTTTTCGTGGAAATCGGCCCACCGGTTCTGGAGAAGAAGATTTTTGAAGGGTTTTCACCATATATGGGCGTGGCGGCCATCTTGGTCATGTGACCTGGATTTCGCGATCAAACTTGAAATGTCACTACCCAAGGAGGCTCCACATAAAATTTCAACTAGATCGGCCAAGCGGTTTCAGAGAAGAAGATCTTTGAAATTGTGGACGACGACGGACGACGGACGCCGGATCATGGCTATCCTATTAGCTCACCTTGTGAGCCTTCGGCTCAGGTGAGCTAAAAACTGCAACTTTGGGTCAATTTTTTATCTAATTTGTAATTAAGTTACATATCATGTCATTGTGAGAATCTGCTGTTTACACGATAGAAGAAAATCCGGCACTATGTGAACCTTTTTTATATCAGGACTTATATGCCTAAGATGGATGAACAATAATTATTATTCTCTTTGTGCCATTCTTTGGTTTGGTGTAAATTTGCGATAGATATTTTCTTCTGTTTGTGACGATTCCTGGGTATTGCTGCGTTTGCATTTACTCACTCACTCACCAGAAGTGGTAGTCAGATTATTGTGGGCGCCTAGGCGCCCACATTCTCTAAAAGTCATATGTACGCTGGAGCACTTACACAATTTTGACCATACATGGGAGTGTTTGTTCATACTTTATGCTTCTGGTCTACTCTGGTTCAATGAAAAAAGAGATAATAAGCAATGCTTATTAAATATCCCCCGCAGGGTAACTGTTTACCACAAAAATTATTTTTTCACAATAACAATTCTTTATGCAAATGTCCAATGGGTGTACATCATGTAGGCATGATATCAAATTTTTCCATCAAAAACTGGCCGTGAAAGCCCTTACCTGTAAAAAAAAAAAAAAAAAAAACACTAAGAAAAATTGTCTAAGTTCTCATTGCTGTAATTTTAACAAAAAATATTTTTTCACAATAAAGTTTCTTCATGCAAATGTCCAATGGGTGTACATCATGTAGGCATGATATCAAATTTTTCCATCAAAAACTGTGGTAGGAGTTGATCGGCCCGTGAAAGCCCTTACATATCAAAAAACTAAGAAAAATTTTCCAAGTTCTCATATCTGTCATTTTGTCAAAAATTATTTTTTCACAATAACATTTCTTCATGCAAATGTCCAATGGGTGTACATCATGTAGGCATGATAACAAATTGTTCCATCAAAAACTGTGGTAGGAGTTGATCGGCCCGTGAAAGCCCTTACCTGTAAACAAGAAATATCTTTAAAAAAGATAATCGGCGTGCTTTAAATGGATGTGGGTTATAATATGTTCTGCGTTTTGACTCGAACATATTAAATTGTGTGGTCACAGCCTTATATGCTTGCTTCATACAGGTTGAACTAAAACATTTTAAAACACTACATGTAATAGACAACCTTACAGGAAAATAGTTTAGTTTGTTTTGGTTTAACGTCCCGTTCAACAATTTTCAGTCTCTTTCTGAGAATGCTTCACATGAAGTTTGATTTTGATTAGTTCTGTGGGTTATTAATACAAGTGCTTTAAAATTGTGAATGAAGACAATAGATGCCAGAGCATGGTTTACTAAAAACTCACCAGGTGAACTTTCGGCTCTGGTAAGCTATGTCGAAACATTGCTAGACTATAAGCTTAGCTTGGCAGCTCAACACATGTGCTTATAACTGGAGATATGTGATGGAGCTGAGCTATCATTAATTAAACGCATTACCAAAATGTAGCAAAGTAGCTACCAGAAGTGAGTGTCCTAACAATAGTTAATCGCTTTGTGTACAAATTGTTCTTGAATAAAAATCAAAACTCAGTTTTTTAAGAGGAGCGAAAATATTATTGAGAAATTCATATGGATATGCTCTATGCTTATAGGTCACTGTCACAGTGCCAGCACATTTTACTCATTTACTTCTATTCACCCCGGTTTTGGCTGCAGAACATCCACTGGTGATTTCTATATATTCTAATCATAGAAACCTCTGAACAGTGGCCCCTTCGCGGACCCCACCACTAAGCTATCCTAACTACCATAGAAACCTTTGAACAGTGGCCCCTTCGCGGACCCCACCACTAAGCTATCCTAACTACCATGGGAAGTCAATTTTGCTATACTAAGATGAAATTTATCATTTACAAACTATAAATTTGTCTCCAGAAGTACATTCTATGCAGATATAATACAGTTAAAGCACTCAAAGCTACGGTATAATGTTCATTCCGGTAGTCCATTCCGGTATTTATGTCCATTCCGGTCCATTCCGGTAAAGGAACGCACCCGGAAATCCTCATGACCTAAAAAAAAGTCGATCTCGTCTAAATCTCGCGGCTCGTCTAAATCTCGCGGCTAATTTACATATGACCCATAATTTGTCCAATGAAATAGTGCCAATGAAATTAGGTCAATACTAAGCTTAGACGGCTCACGCCGAAAAAAAAGTAAGCAAATTGCCTAAGTTCTCATAGCTGTCATTTTGTCAAAAATTAATTTTTCGCGATAACATTTCTTCATGCAAATGTCCAATGATCTTACATCATTTAGGCATAATATCAAAAAGTTCCAACAAAAACTGTTGTAGGAGTTGATCGGCCCATAAATGCACTATCTTCAGTGTATACAAAAGCTATCAAGAACTATAAAGGGAAGTAACTCAAAAGGGACTGGCCCCTAGCCCTTAATTTTTGCATGTACATATTTGCCCCATAGATATACAGATGCCTGCAAAGTTTCATGAAATTCCATCAATGGGTCTTCAAGATATTAAAGAAACAAAACGTTACGGACGGACGCACGGACGCACGGACGGATGTCACAACGTGAAAACAGTATACCCCCCTTAAAACTTCGTTTTGGCGGGGGGTATAACTATTTACCGCTGTCTAGTCATTAGTAGCGCACCACAAGTTGGGGTCACCTCAGTATAACTGCGTATATCAATTTAGGTACACCACACAGTTTGGTCGTGAAAACCACATTTCTCGTGTTTTAGATATTTAGAATCTATGGGACAAATCAAAATCTCTTAATGAAAGTAAAAATTTTCATGTTTTGCATGTATTTGTGACTTGTTGTCATGGAGTAACCTATTGATTCGCGGTATGCAGCATTCAGTAATCAAAGTCTACCTAAAGTACGAAATAGAACATCAAAATAACTGTTGCAGAGTGTCAAACACAAACATCATTCTTCAAATCCAAATGGACATAAACGAGTATCTGCTCAAATTCAGTAGGTAGAATAACAGCTCCAGGATCGGTAGGTACCGGGTTCTATCCCGGGCCGCGACGTACCAAAGTCGATAGCAATGTTGTCAGCATTAGTTGCTCTCCCCTTGGCACTATGATTTGTGTCAATATAATGTGACTATGGGTGATATCAGGTAAAGTGTCTGGGATCTGATACAAAAGAAAGGTCAATGTAAAAGTGAGCATTGAGCTCCCTGTCAAAACCAGGCGCCATCATTAGTGATATTTCAGATAATGTTGACAACACCGTTAAACTCAACAAAGTATCTACTCACAACACTGCAAGTCTGTTTACACCGAAATTTAGCTAAACGCCCACCAGCTTTTTAGAAAAGCTAATACTTGTAAACTGGATTTCAATAGAATCTGGGAGCCCACTCGCTTAAAATAAATACACCGCTACAAACGGTGAAAATATAGTCTCAAATGAGTAGTATGTCAATTTCACTGACTCCTTGTAGATCTATCCTAGATCAGCTGGCTAACTGTCACTCCGCTCCACTTCAGTACCTCGTTCTCAGACCTCGTTCCACTACCCTGACAGATTAGCATAGGTTGCATTTAAACCAATGTCGAACGTAAGCGCCTAAAACGTTTAAATTAATTTAGAAAAACAAACGATTTTCGACTCTGAGTCGCTAATTCTACAGTAGTCACCCCTAATCTATTTTTAAAAAAATTGATTCTGCGTACTTTATCAACTAGAATATTTGTAATTTTTATGTCATGTATGCAAGAAAAGATCTAACATAAGTTAGATTATCACAGTTTTGCAGTTTTGCTGGTTTTTCATTTTCGAGGTTTTTCATTTCAGGGCCATTTCCGTCGGTATGGAGAGGTTTTAAATTAACGGAGTACCGATGAAAATATTCCGCCTAGATCTATCCACACATATTTCACACTGTATATCCGTGATGCAACAAAATTTCTTACAGCGCAGATTGGTGCAACATCACAAGACACATGTCGAAATGGAGTGCGGCGATTGGAGGTCGAATCGATTGAGCAACAACCTACGGCTTTGTTTATTTATTTTAGAAGCATTTACTTTCATTTTCGTGTATATTTATGATTAAATGCTAGCAAATTTAAAGTAGGTTGACAGCAACTCACTTTATTCTATCCGAACGTTGGCATTTGTGAAGTGCAAAAGAACTTTTAACTTTCGCTGTAAAATAGAAATAGAAAATTCCATCATGTCAATTCAGAAAAAAACTACTGTATTTCATTATACCGTCAAAGCATATTTTCCAAAATCTGTTTTTAGCGGCACTTTTGATTTCTATTACAGATATAAGTTTAAGAAGCTGTTTACTAATTTAAGTTGTTACAAACTATGCCAAGTGCTGCTAGCCTGTCACGGTCTGTCGGAACTTCTTTATAGTTTTCGACAGCAAACAGGTTCGTTTTTATTTTCAGAGTATTTAAAATCAGAGTTTAATACCAGAAGCTGAGGATGAGACTAGTTTAAGCCCGCCAGTAATTTTGTATTACCGATCGTTCCAAGGCGATACTTATGTAGTGGTTCTGATTGTTTTGTGTCTTGGTATTGTATTTTAGTGCTGTTAGCACTTTATATACGTTTTCATATTTTAGGTAAGTTTGGGTAACTGTGTGGCCACCTGTTGAGAAAATAGCTGCTCACTCGGCTTACGATATGTTTTCTTAGTATACCTATCTGATTGTTAATTTAGTTTTTTTCCCCGCCTCGGTTTTTGGACTCGGATTTTCTTTCTGATTGCTCTATTTCCTGATCATTGCCTACTTTTTACCTTTAAGGGAGAAAGTGTGAATGTAGTGCAAAGAAAATATATTCTTTCCTGGGCTACAAAATGTGAACTAAATTACTGGAAAAAAAAATACTAAAGTTTCCACAGTCCATGTCTTAAATATATGTAAACAAAAGTGCACGTTTCTTAGATTCCCATTTATCGTTTCATAAAATATCAAAAGAATATAAATGGCATCAGCAAGTGTGTAGATTTACGAACCACCCATTAGCGTTCATTTCAATTTGCACGTTTTAGATGTGAGCCTGTGCGTGAGAAAACCAACAATTTGCATGGGCGAAAACAAAGACGCAGATCAGCTTCGCGGTAACCGCGAAGCTGATCAGCGTCTTTGTTTTCGCTACACGGATAGTACATTTCCTCCTGTACTTATTCCCAAATTTTCAAGATTCTGGGTTTCTTCTGTGACTGTACAGGCTGGTTTGTGTTGGACCTGGTCGGAAACCCAAATTGTTGGTTTTGTCATGCACAGGCTCATGTATGAATAAATCACACGTGTTGCAGAGGTACTTGAGACATTCAATAAAAATTCAACTTAGGCGTTAATCTATCATCTGAATTTGAAATATCGCTAGATTTAAAGCATAATTCTCCGATTCTTAGACGAGGTCTGTGGATCTATCAATCATATTTAATGACAGTTCCTATCTATTCTTAACTCTTACAGCATCACGCTAACACTTGTATCCAGTTGCGCGTTTACTTTTATTTGCTGGTGTATAGTTTTATCGCTTTTTGTAATATTGATAAAGTAATGATTGCATATAAAAAATCAAAAGTGATTTGTTGTTATAGCGTATTTTTGATTGGTTAGGCCATGGTTTTTCCAGCAGTATTTTCAATTTGTATGTGAGTTTTTCAGGATATAGGTATGACATTGTATGTCGAGGGCTAGTACAGTCAGACCGTCAAGATCTGATTTTTACTGATTTTTACTGATTGATTAAAATTCTGACTTTGTTAGTCTCTTGCCATGCACCGATATACTGATCGCTAATGCGGATTCTAGATCACTGGACGAATTTCGTTTCCATATCACGTCTCAATCACGAAAACTATAATTTACAATGTCAGAAGAACGTTTTCATGGGATCTAATGTGTGTGTTTTAAGGCCATGTCATAATTCATGGTCCCGAGCTTTCCTGTCTTTCGATTGAAATTTAAAACGAGGTTCCGTTTCCGAATGGGCTTAGCCTTTGAATGGTACGTTAAACGCGAAATCAAACCATAATTGTTCCTCGCCTATTGAGACCTAAAGCAATATATGGGCTGCGTGCACCTCTAGGCAAAGCTTATACTCTGCTGACTGACCTTCGGATTACTGGTTAACCGCTTTCAAGTTAAATCGTCCATGTAAGTTTTATTGGCTTAGTTGGGTGGTTATATTTGAAGCCAGTCTGAAACGACTACGATCAACCAACTCCAAAGTCCCATCTTATTATAACACAGGAGACAGATATTTATCAGTCCTTCACGCCAGAATAAGAAACAAGTGCAGCAACTTACATAATGACCTCTTTAACAACCATCTGAGACCTTCTTTTGAATGTAACTGTAACCAAGGAATCGAAGATGCTGAGCACTTTTTCTTTCGCTGTCCGCTTTTTGCTGAAAGTCGTGTTCAATTGTTTCATTCCACCAGATCCTTCCATCCACTAAATGTAAACAAACTGATTTATGGTGACCCCAACGCAACAGATGCAGAAAACACAAGTATTTTCATTGCCGTTCAAAATTTTATTAAGTCCTCTAAACGATTCCAAGAAACACCCTACGCGTAATTCCTCAAACACACCTTATTAACAATAATTATGCTCAATGAATACGCCTTGAGAGCTCCAACTGAGACACTTGGCAAAGTTATCCCTTATCATTACCTTACATACCAACACTTGCAGAAGACAATACACACACGAAACACACATACACAGCGTATTTATTTATTTATTTATTTATTTATTTATTATGTATTTATCTAACTATTTGAGATCTACTACTTTGAAATTTCTATTTCTTTTCTTCCTTTCCGCCATTTCATATCAATGCTGTTTTATATTTATATGTACAATCGTCATGTCTTTTCCATTAATCCATTGTCACGTGTGAACACTATTGTAACTATTTCTTGTAGGGGAAGGGTCGTAACTAATGTGGAGAGCACTTGTGACCCAACCCCACTGTATTATATGCAATTAAATATTATTAAACTAAACTATATTTGAAGCACTTTTTGGATGTCATGACATACTAATTTTGGGTACACGTCCGATAAAACGGAGGCAACTTTCCGACATGACCATACATGTAGCTGTTGTTTGCTTGTCAAAATTCATATCATAATCATATATCAGAAAATGTAAATGTAATTCGCAGTTAACATATTACGTAGATCAGCTGGCTAACTGTCACTCCGCTCCACTTCGGTACCTCGTTACACTTCCCTGACTGGTATGGAGAGGTTTAACGGGATACCGATGGAAATTATTACGTCTACATATTACGTAGACAGTCTGTGTACATCGTTTATATACAAGTAGTAGGAAATCCCATCGCAACAACTAGGAAAGCCAACCATTTTAACTTTTCCATGGGGGGGGGGGGGGGGGGGGGCAGTGGTAGTGGCTTTGGAGAGAACATGGCTAGTGTTCCCTAGAAAAACACTGCTTACTCCCAATATGACAGATTTATACCTCGGAAGCGGTGACTTCGTCTTGACATGACTGAAAAATATTAACTGAAACATTAAGCCATTGCCAAACCAAACCATTTTTCCAAGAAATTGACAATTAAACATGTGCGTGAGATTCCATACCCTGAATCACGATAATGCACTAAACCAGGTCTCAGGCGATGCAGCGATTTTTCATCTTGATTGTATCGTGCGTGTCAAAACGGGTCCGGAATCTATGCATTTCCAAGAAATATTGCCCGGAAACAACACTCATACATACTGTATCGTTCTGTCACAGAATGCAACATATCATACAAGACGCCCACGTCACAAGAACATCTGCGATAGAAAATTCTAAGAAATACTGGAAATGTGGTCATTTACATGTAGCTTACATTTGCTACATCTCCAGTACCGTTGTCTTGTGAAGCCCCTCTACCAATCAGCGGGTACCCGTTATCGCAACTAGTAGTACTTGTTACACCTTCATAATTTTCTGCTTTGGGTAGATTAAAGTGCAGGCAATGGATGTCTTTAAAAGCGAAATAGAATTTCGGGTTAATCTAATAGCGTTTCGGATTTGCTAACGAATACAAGCTGACTATGAAAAACAAGTGTTTCCAAACCTTCCCTTGCCCTATTTATATAATAAAGCTCAGGTTATATTTAATAGTTCTTATTTTTCCTTGATCAACCATCTAAAATCGCTCAAGATAGAGGCGTCAACACGCTGACAGTGACTTAAAATATACTGACTAGACAGAGCAGATGCTTACTTCAACCGCGACGTGAGAAAACCGGTCTCATTTAGGTTTTCCGACATGATCGGATGTAAAGCAAAATGAGAAAGCTAGATGCTTGAAGCTTGAAATTTCGGATCTAAGAAGAAGAGGAATTGTACTATCCCCGAAACGAAAGCACAGTCGGATCAGTTGTGTAGTTATGCACAGCTGATCGCGTCCTCTGCTTTAGCATATGCAACTTTCTCATGATGCGGTGAATTTCATATCTTTTATCAGAATAGAAAAAAAATGCTAATTAAAGTTTGCGTCGAGGTTTAAGATATAAACGAACAGACTGACAGATGCTTTCATCGCTTTGCTAGACAGTGAGATTAAAGGGTGTTAGCCATTGTATTTTGATTTACAAAAATAAATTGCACAATATGTCAATGGGGACGAAACAATTTCTTCAGGTCCAACATGGTTTCTGGAAAGAGACATCAAACCCCAAAACGAATGTTGTTGGTTACCTTTCAGTTTCATTAAAAACGCTGTTATAACCTCAGTATAACATTTATCTTGAGAAAACTTATTTTTTGCGCGTAAAATTGAAACAAATTCCAAATTTTTAGAACACATTATATATGCACGGGACCATAACGTTTGGTTCTGTAATCGAATGTCTCTTTGTTTTAAGCTTTATACGTTTGATGTCAGCAAAAACCGCTAGCACCTTAAACGACATTGAAAGAATTTTGCTTTTTCTTGTGCTTTAGGGTTTGAGCTATCAACGGAGATGTTTAGCTTTCACAAAATCTTTTTCTTGTAGCCACTGAAAGAGTTTCTCTAGAAAAAAATGAAGTATGACGTTGAAGAAAGCAGCTTTAGCAAAGAATTCAGCGAACAAATTTTTATGCATAAGTAGTGTGTATGTTGTTAAGACTCAGGGGTTAGTAACTCGAAGGCATCGTAAGTTCCCCAACTTACGACATACTTAAGATGATCTTAAGATGACAACCTTAATATCAACGCCCTTGCTATTCCAGTGACTCTAAGCTATCGTAACTTTTAAGAATGTAAGGTGTAACTCTGTAAGATAAGACGATGCTAAGGTGGATTTGAGTTGACCGTAAAGTTACGATGCTGTTAAGTTTTCACCATAACTTAAGGTCCTTTTCAGTTATTCACCATAATCCCTAATAGATACTTAAAGTTGGTCGTAAGTTGATCTTAAGCTTAAGATGGCTTTGAGTTACCAACCCCTGGATAGTATGTATATTTTATGATTCAGTTCAACCTTAAATCAGTTTTCATCAAATGATACCCGATGTAGAGTGCTGCTTTATTAAAGTCCGTCAGTATATGTATTTTAATGTTATTCCTGGACCTTCCATTTACCATTTTACACGAAACTAGATTCTTAAGTCATTACGAAAACTTGCCCATGCAATATACTGTGACTTTTTCACCTTAAAAATGATGAAAATTTCATTGGTAATTTTTTGATAATTTTGATATATTTGCTCAAAACATAGATCGTGGGTACACGTTAGAACCGCCTCGGCGAGGCGGTTCTTACGAGTACCCACAATCAATGTTTTGGAGCAAAAATAAGAAAAGTAGGTAAACCCCTGCAAACCCCAGTTTTACTACATAAAAGTGGGGTATTAGGGGGTATACATTTCACGGACATGTTTTCTTGATGGTACATGTAGATGCAAATACCTTCTTATATCAAGCAAGATAAATTGTGGCGAATTGAAATATATTTGAAAGATTTATTGATGAATTTGTAGATATCTCTAACTACGTCTGAAAGTTCTCTTACAACGTCTGAAAGTATAAAAGAAAGTCGTAAGTGTTCTTCAGAGATTCAGAGCATTTAAAACTGCACGTCCTAAATGTTGTCATTTGGCAGGCAATTAGAAAACTATCATCGGTATATCAGTTATATAAGTTTCTTTTGGAACTACATTGGCCTACTTTTAGGGGGTTTCCTTCGTTTCTGCAAGTCTGTGAGAAGCACTAGCGCAAAAAAGATGGAATGTTTGAACAGTAATGTTTCTGTCATCTAGAGCAAAAGTTTGGGTATTAGAATACCAGTATGACCTGTGAACAAAAATAAAATTTTGATCCATATCAAACTTTTGTGTAGTGCATTTAATAGCTTTAAAAGCATGGGTTGGGGCCGGAGCTTCTTGTCTGTTGCTTGGCCCACCGGGTTCCAACTGATGTTTTTCTTTAGCTCCGGAGTTAGTAAGTTATTTGGCGCCCAGGGATCTCCATCGTCGGGCAGCTTACTGAACCTTTGAGTCCTGGTTTTTGATTCATCAGGATGTTTATCATGATTTATTTGTTTGTTCTTGATGATTCATTTACTAGTTAGAGATTCACCACGAGAACCGTAGAACTAACTAAATGTTATGAACCACTGCAGAAGCTGAGGGTGAGGTTACGGCCGTGTAAAATCGATTTAAACCCACCAGTAACTTTGTGTTACTGATCGTTCCAAGTCGATACTTCTGTGGTGGTTCTTTTTGTTTTTTGTCTTGGTGTTTAAAATATTTTTGTGCTGTTGGCGCCTTATGTATGTTTGCATATTTTTAGTTAAGTTAAGGTAACTGAGTGGCCACCTATTGGGAAAATAGCTGCTCATTCGGCTTACGACGTGTTTTCATGGTATAAGTGCCTGATTGTTACTTTGGTTTTTTCCCACCTTGGTTTTTGGAGTGGGAGACTTTTTCTGATTGCGCCTTTTCCTGATCTTTGCCTACTTGTACTTTTTTTAACGGAACTATAGCTGCTTAGTGGTGTGATGTAAATCTTAAGTATGGGTTGATTTATATTCTTGAACCTTTGATACATAAATATGAGCCGCCTCATGAGAAAACCAACAATATGCATAGGCGAAAACAAAGACGCAGATCAGCTTCGCGGTAACCGCGAAGCTGATCAGCGCCTTTGTTTTCGCTACACGGATGGTACACTTCATCTTCTTCTTAAATCCGAAATTTCGAGCTTCTAGCCTGCTTCTGTGACTGTACAGCCTGATTTGTATCAGACCTGGTCGGAAACCACATTGTTGGTTTTTCCACGAGGCGGCTCATATAAGGTTGCATAATTGTATAGTAATCTGCGCTGCATGTTTCGACTAACTTTGTTGAGCTTTCGAAACGCTGTTAATGCATTTGCTAAGAACACGATTATGGGATTTTTTATTCTTCTTAGTTATGTAAGTGAAGCAAAATTGACTGATTAACAATCTTTGTGGTAAATCATCTTCAAATAAACACTGTTGGTGGCCATTTAATGCTAAATATTTTACCTACTGGTGTAAAAAGTAAGCAGTGATCAGGAACGGACATTCCGCCATAAGAAATGTTTTGAAAATTACAGATCAACCAAATCTATATCGAAAATACGAAATACATGCACGTATTTATTAGGAAGCAGGCGTGACTAGACGACATTTATAAGAAAACGTTGATTTGGGACCATAAACGAGAGGGTGTAACTACTGCAGTTACGTTCAAGTCTTAGACGACAAAATTGCTCTTTTTCCGTTAAAATAAAACCAAAAGTATGCTGATTTCCTCTTTGCCAGGCTCAACGTGATTAGGGCTGTTGGAAATACAAATATAATACTCCGTGCAAAGCTGCTTACTGTATCACAACCACTTACAAGGCCTCAGTCTATCCAGGAATAGGGTTATGTCATACCAGCCACACATGTATGTCTTAGATGTTTACTTGGGCGGTGATGTAATATTATAACCAAGTTGGATGTCGTATCATCCAAATGTTGAGTAAAAGTCCCATAATATGGAGGCGACGTCGGGATATGACCATAGCCGTTGACATGAACACAAAGCAAGAAAATAAACAACCAAGGACTTTATATTTGACATTTTATATATTAATATTCGTTTATTTCAATATTCTGCATGCGCTGATTCCTCACTCAGTCGGACAATAAGTTCACACCAGTTTTGTTTTGATAGAACAAATGTTAATCGAACAGCCAACAGTCATATAATATTCTTTTTATTATAATGCTGTGCTAAACCAGGCATTAAACAAGCTCTTAAGACAATAAATACGTCAAAGTGATAATTCTGTGTACTCCAAAGAATATGGAACTGCAGCAAAAAGACAATTACCATACAAATAAACGCCTATTTCTCCAAGGGTGGTATACCTATAGGCACAGAAACACATACAAGCAGATAGTGCAATATGCATAGGGAAGGTACCCGTACAATTACATTGTTTTTTTTTTTTTTTTTACGAGCATTTTAGTCAAAATGGACTAATTCCATACACGACAAATACAATCTTAAGTTCCCATTCATATTTATTAGCGGCTCACGGGTGAGCTTATAGTATACCCATGCTCATGTGTCCGCCCGTCGTCGTCCGTCCGTCGTTCACAATTTCAAAGATCTTCTCTGAAACCGCTGGAGCATCCTTAGGAAGGGAGAACGAAAATGGTCTAGGTCACATGACCAATATGGCCGGCATGGCCGCGATGGTTTTGTAGAGGAGCTCTACAAAGTTTATATAAAGCATGACCGTAGGATGACCTTGACCTATTTTACGGCAAGGTAAACTTAATACTCCAATGTATATGAACAAGGAAAATTAGTAAAATGTAACTAAATGGTGTGGAAACTTGCTGGGAGTTTGCAAATGGACAGAGGATTCGTGTTTATGAAAACATTTTGTCCCCCAGGGGTTGTCTGCCCCTGCCCCGGGACTATATACATGTTTATGACCATAATATTCAAACATCATCTTCTCTGAAGCCTCTTGACCAATCAATGCCAAACTTTATGTGGGGCATCGTTAGGAAGGAAGAATGGAAGTTTATATAAATGGTGAAGGTCACTTGATCATGATGACCTCCATGGATATAAATAGCAAAACCATTTAAAAATCTTCTTCAGAACCAGAAGGCCTATGGTTTTGAAACTTGGCATGAAGCATCAGAGAATGGAGTTCTTTAAAGTTTATATAAATCATGGCCCTGTGATGACTCTGACCAATTTTACGGCAAGGCCAACAAAGGTCACCCATGCATTTGAATGAAAAAAACAACAACAACAAACAAATGAGTTAAAATGTCATTTAAAGTGAAAAACTTGAAGGAAATGGGCAAAATGACTGAAGATTTATGGTTTTGGTCCCCAGGGGTTGGTCTGTCCCAACCCCGAGGCAATATACATGTATAATAGTCAAAGAGCTTGTCTGAAACTGCTTACCCAATAAAAGCCAAAAATTCAGGAAATGGGCAAATGGACAGAATATGTATGATTCTGAAAATAAAATTGACCCCATAGGTTCATCTGTCTCTTGGGCTATATCCATGTATATGACCATAATAGTCAAACAAGGTTATTGATCTATATCCCAGATATCAGGTGAGCGTTTACAGGACCATTGGTCCTCTGGTTCTTGAAAATGATACTACAAAATACAAATGTAAATGCGTCATTTTTAAAAGTAGGTGACCAAATAACTTCTCAGACATAAAGGGAACTTGTTGCTGAAGCGTTGAAATAGAAATCTGTTAGAAAACATTTTAAATAATGTGAAAACAGTTTTACCACCACGTGGCAAAAATCAAACAAGGTTTAGACTATCGAAGACTTAGATCAGCAAAAGAATGACAAAAGTCTGCAAAGTTCAGAACTAAATATTAAATACTAAAAATGTCTGCAATATAACTTCATTTTAACATTTCCCGCCCTATTGTTTTACGGTAATGATGATTCGAGTGTTGTCAGAGTACATTTTCTTTATTATGTAAAAGCGCAAATTTGTCACTCACGAGGCATTTACATGTATAATAGTCAAAGATCTTGTCTGAAACTGCTTACCCAATAAAAGCCAAAAAATCCAGGAAATGGGCAAATGGACAGAATATGTATGATTCTGAAAATAAAATTGACCCCATAGGTTCATCTGTCTCTTGGGCTATATCCATGTATATGACCATAATAGTCAAACAAGGTTATTGATCTATATCCCAGATATTAGGTGAGCGTTTACAGGACCATTGGTCCTCTGGTTCTTGAAAATGATACTACAAAATACAAATGTAAATGCGTCATTTTTAAAAGTAGGTGACCTAATAACTTCTCAGACATAAAGGGAACTTGTTGCTGAAGCGTTGAAATAGAAATCTGTTAGAAAACATTTTAAATAATGTGAAAACAGTTTTACCACCACGTGGCAAAAATCAAACAAGGTTTAGACTATCGAAGACTTAGATCAGCAAAAGAATGACAAAAGTCTGCAAAGTTCAGAACTAAATATTAAATACTAAAAATGTCTGCAATATAACTTCATTTTAACATTTCCCGCCCTATTGTTTTACGGTAATGCTGATTCGAGTGTTGTCAGAGTACATTTTCTTTATTATGTAAAAGCGCAAATTTGTCACTCACGAGGCATTTACAGAAATATTAAATCTACCATTTTTTTCTGTCAAGATAAATAAAGTCTTATTCAATTTATTCAGTCTAAGAATTCTCACTGCGTCGTTCGCTAGCATGTCATGTCGGTCAGCATGAGCATGCCAGTATCTATACAAGTATCGTCATTTAATTTGCAGGATAACAAATGGCCTCGATAAATCAAAATATTTCCGAGTCTTCCAAAGTGTGTCAGTCTTTGGCATACGAGCACTCTGTTGTTGTCGTATATTGTTGTTGTTGTTTCATCTTTATTACTCGATATGTATTCATTGATCAAACTGCGTCAAGCCATGCGATTCTTACCAGGTAAGTAAGGTTGTAAAATTATATTGTTCTTTTTGTAATTGGTCTATTTGCGTCTTTGATTTCATAATTTTCAGTTCGTTCCAAAAGACTACGAGCCATATTTTAATCGAGTTACAAATTGAAATAGCGCACCCGAGTATGAAACAGAAATAAGAACAGAACAAATCGCTCTGTTAAATTCTGTTATATTTTCCTGGCAAACACAAATACTCATTCGTTTTCTTAATTGATGATAATCTTTCTCGTTAAGTTGTTCCTTCGAAAGTCTCAGATGTAATGCTTGACATTAATAACTTTAGGGAGGTCTTTTCAGTTGGTTAATATTGTGATGCATATCTATAAGCATTCGGAGGTATTTTGTTCTTGAACTTGCAAACGCAGAGTCATTACGTTGATAAAATGATTTTGTGATTGTGATATTTTTCTTAAGCCATTAACCCAAGACAATATTCGAAACTAACAGAGTATGAGTATACCAAACGGTGCTATTCTGGCTATATTTTTAATAAGTCATTTTAATGTCCTCTGGTTTAGAGTAAAAGAGAATGTGTCCCAGGTAATTGTCAGACAGCTTCTTTACCGAACTTGATTTGAAACTGTTGACACAGTAGCCACCTCACATTGTAAACTTTCTTAGAAGGGTCTTGACTTCAAACCAGGTTTTCTCCATTCTTATGTTTTTCCCCCAGCTCGGTGTTTGGAGGGAGAATTTTTCTGATTGCATCACTTCCTACTTTTTAGATGCCGATATTGCGTCTCAGTGTAACATTAACTTAAGTTGAGACGTGAACATTTATTTATAAATGTTACATAGGCTGTGGCTTTCAAATTGGCACATAACATGATTTACACCTTTGAAATTTATGGATAATCTCAAACGAGAGAAGCTGAATAAATTGCCTTTCAGTTTTGACACCCAATAATCATTTGGAAGGCGTTTGCGTTTACGAATTGTTAAATGAAATTCACACGCACTCTAGACTGAAAGACTAGATTCGAATATGACTTTCTTTACAGAATGTTTCTTTTGGTACCTATTTCAGGTTACAAAAGTTTGTGGACAATCCAATGTTTCCACTTTTTTCTCATTGCAAAGCCTATGTGACTATATCTAACCTTCTGTCAAAGACGTCAAGGTGACCTTAAATAGGTCATAATATGATGGATCAGAGTCCCTAATGCTATATACCATTGAAATCTGTCATCCGTTCCAGAGAAACATATTTTTAAGTTTTTTACCATATATTGGCATGACAGCCATCTTGGTCACGTGATCTGGAATATTTATATAAATTTTACATCTTCCTACAGATACTGCACATAATATTTGGCTTTCATTGCGGTGAATCAGTTTTTGAGAAAATTAAGTTTTTAATTAAATATGTATGTATATGTAAATGACCTTTTGGCCAAGGTTTGAAATGACCTTGACCTTAGATACTCTCACAACTTCACATATTCAATAAATTGTCTCTATCTCCAACTTTCAGGTCACAGGCTACCGAAATCTTTACAATTACAATGTTTTCAAAATGCTTTCTCTTTGAATATTGAAAAACCCATGTGACCAAATTTGACCTGGTCGTAAAATAGGTCAAGATCAACCCAAGTTCATGTTTATATCAAGTATGATGGGCCAGAGTTTCTGATGCTACATACCAAGTTTTGTTGAAATCGGTTCACAGGCGCCAGAAATAAAATTATACAAAAAGGTACAAGTAGGCAAGGATCAGGAAAAGGCGCAATCAGAAAAAAAGATTCCCACTCCAAAAAACCGAGGTTGGAAAAAAAAACTAAATTAACCATCAGGTACATGTACTTATACCATGAAAACGTATCGTAAGCCGAATGAGCAGCTATTTTCCCAATAGGTGGCCACTCAGTTACATGTACCTAAACTTATGGCTGTTTGCGAAATTCCAGCCCCTTTTGTGGTTTTCTGACATAACACCTGCATGATGTCTCACCATAAGATCAAAGAATTTGAGTTCCCAAAATAGGACCTTTATAACAGTTCATTTTCAATACAATCAATTTACCCAAAAGCCATTTACCTAGGACAAGTTTAGCTCCGCCCACCTGCCACCACTGAAGTAAGAACTACCTGACCTCTAGTTATAATGTTTTTGTCACTTGTCAGTGGCTGAATTTATTTCAATATAGTACATGAAGTATGCGTTTTGTGGACAGGTACAAAAGCACATTTAAACAGATAAGAGCAACATTTAATCTTGCAATTTGATTAAATTATAGGAGGACTAAATATTTTGAAGCATGTAAATATTTAATTGATTTTACTTCAATTCACCGGAGTCAGTGAACTGACCAGCTGTCACACAAATTACATGGGCGGGACTTAAGTTTGTCTACCAGCTTGAGTAAACTATAATTGGCTAATTCTTTGCCACTGTCTTGAGGTTGAACTAGTTCACTTTATTCTACAAAGGGTTTTCACAGTCTTTGAAGTCTGATGTTGAAACCACTTGAGTTTGTCTTCGATTTTGACACATGGAGACACTATTTTGCAATTGGCAATAACTAAAAATGAAAACAAACATAAGGCGCCAACAGCACCAAAAAAAAAAAAAAAAAAAAAAAAAAAAAAAACAAAAAAAAAAAACAAAAAAAAAAAACAACAAAAAACGCCAAGACATAAAACAAAAAGAACCACCACAGAAGTACCGCCTTGGAACGATCAGCAACAGAAAATTTATAGCGGGCTTAAAACGATTTTACATGGCCATAACCTCACCCTTAGCTTCTGCAGTGGTTCATAACATTAAGTTAGTTCTTCGGTCCTCGTGTTGAATCTCTAACTAGTCCATGAATCATCAAGGACAAACAAATAAATCATGATAAACATCCTGATGAATCAAAAACGAGGACTCAACAGATTCGGTTAGCTGCCCGACGATGGAGACCCCTGGGCGCCGAATAACTTACTGAAACCCCAAGCAAAAGAAAAACACTAGCTGGACCCCGGTGGGCCAAGCAACAGACACGAAGCTCCGGCCCAAACCAACTAAAATGAATAGCTTTAAGTCGGGGCCATCATAGAGTCTAACGAAACTTTGGTTAGTTCTTCCTCACTCCACACGAAATTTGGCTTTGATTGGCCAATTGGTTTCAGTAAATTTTTGAACATTGTGGGAAACAACGACGAAAGACGAAACGAAGTAGATAATAAAAGTCTTTAAGAGCAGAAAGGATGTACATGTATTAATGAGAAGGGGGATGGGCCATACCGCGGTTTCGGCTAGATCTACTTAAGTTCAGTGATCCTATAGATTGGGCAACATGGAGCGAAAGAGAATTACTTAATGTAGCATCTGTAATCATTTGGTCTGGAAAAGTCATGCAATATTAATAAAGTTTTGTTGCAAACTAATGTTCTATTCCTAGAGGTTGGGTTACTCTGATGTTTTGCCGATGTAACGGTTGTGGGCCCCAGCATCGGCTCTGTAGCCCTACAAAAAACTATTTGGTCTTACAGACCATTCCAAAAATATATAAGATTTCAAGCATTTATTTGTAAACAAATGACCAGAATTGTTTTTTCCAAATTTAGAATAGGGTGGTTGGGTGGGAATATGGACACCCACCCATTAGGACCTACAGAAGTAGAAGGACTGCCTCCAAGCAAAGCTTATGCACTACTGACCATTTCAATTCTGGTTAACCAATCAGGTCTGTGTCTGCCCAGGGAAAGTGGTTCAAGTAAAACCATCCATACATATAAACTTTATTGATTTGGATGGTTATATTTGAAGCTCGTTTTGGTTGACATGACATCCTTATTTTGGGTAAGAGTCCGATAAAATGGAGACAAAGTCCCGACATGACAACAGCTGTCGACTGGGACGTTGACCATCAATTCAAACAAATAGGTCATAACAATATCCACATTGCTTTTTTCTGAAATTACCAAAATAACGTAAAATTAACATTTTGACACCCCCGCCAAACAAAAATAATAATGAAAAACTTGGGTTCAAGGAAATAATAATCTTAAAACTTTGCTTATTAGTTCCCATTTTGCTAAATATAGGTATGTTCGATATGGTAAATTTCACATTGAGTTTACAATACATAAGTCAGCTATTCATATTCGAAGTAAAGAAACAGCTCATCAAGTATGGTGTTGGCAGAGCTTATCTTTACAGAAATAGTTTTTGTAATTGCTTACATCATAGTATAGTAACACTTTGACGCGGTATCTTACTGTTCACCAAGGTGAAAATACCTTGTACCTAAATGAGACACTAATAAGCTAATAGACAATTGCCTCATCGTAAATACCAGTCTCAATTAGATCAAGATATAGTGCAAATACTTTGACCGTGCCAGTTGACCTTTGACATAGATAAGCATTTGTTGATTGGACTTCTTAAAAAGTATGTTTTCAGGCATGCGACTCTTTCATGACAAACAATATATTACTCCGCTCTTCACATAACGCTGGAACAATGTGTAAATCAAATACACATATATATAGGGGTGCACCTTTTCTAGTGTTTACAAAACTGAGTTTGTCACGTGAGGTAAACTGGCACGGTCGAAGTATTTGCAAGTTTTATATAGTAAATGAACTTTCACCGACAAGTTCATCTACATGTATGCTTTCTCAAATGCGTAAACTTACTGGTCAGACTAGTATTACTGCTTCAGATAGGAGTTACCCGGGATATTTATAATGAATCTGATTCTAATAAAGTATACAATACATGTTCAAATGTTTCCATATCTAAAGCAAAATATTTCTCTGCTTATATACTAAACGCTATTGAATGGCAATGTCAAAGTTGTGAAAATGATATGATAATGTATATACATGTACATGTATATAATGTATATGCACGTACATGTATATACATGTCGAGAAGCAATGGCATACTAGTAAAACATAAATTAGTGCGTATCACTAAATCCCTACAAAGAAAATTGTATGTGCTCATTTGAATCAGATTTACAAGAGTTTACTCATAGGCACCACAGCTTATGTGCACAAAATGTATTTCCAGTGAGTAATAGTAATACATATCTAGATAACTTGCAAATAATACACATGCATGTGGTATATCAATATAATCGGAAGTGCGTATAATTTGCACAATTAACACATTGTTATTTTTTGTACCGTTTGCTTACCTCATGCTTGAGTCTGTATTCTGGCTGTAACGGCTGACACATGTTTAATTTTTCTAAACACAGCTGTTTTGAAACGGCCGGTAAGAGTTATATTATTCACAGTGTTTTTTAAACGGCAGGTAACAGTTTAAACTGAATTATTCGCCATCATGTTGGAACGGCTGACACATATTTGTAGTAAACTGGCCACAATAATCTTGCTGCAGCTGTCACATAATAATCTAAATTTTATACAAACACGAAAGTTCTCAAACGGATGAAAAAATAAGAAGTTTGAACCACTGGTATCCACGACGTTTCTTGTTACGAAAACATGTCCATGTACTATACAGATTTTTCATAGATGTAAAAATTGAAACATTTTCAGTAGAATTTTTTTTTTGGATATTTTACTTATTTTTGCTCAAACCATAGATTCTGGGCCTCGCAGACGCGGTTCTAACGAGTACCCACAATCTATGTTTTTGGAGCAAAAATAAGACAAAAATAGGTTTACCCCTGTATACCCCAGTTTTGCTATATAAATGTGGGGTTCAAGCGCATATACATGTCACGGGCATGTTTTCCTGATGTGTAACGGTTGACACAAGGTAAGTATTCGAATTAGATTGCAATTTTTGACACATCTTTTGAGTTAACTATTCTTTGATTGTTTGTGTTGTTTTTTGCCATTTTTATTTTTGTGGTCTTTAAATTGTACTTCATATGTTAATGGACCTATGTAAAACAACCGAGAATCGAATACAACCAGACACAAAATGAACGGACATCTGGCATAATAGCAACCATTTAAGCAACGAAGCGAGAAAACCGGTCTTTTGGGTGTCCGACCAGGTCTGACACAAAGCGGCCTATGCAGTCACAGAAGATGGCCAGAGGCTTGAAAGTTTGGATTTAGAAAGTGAAGGAATTGTACTATCCGTGTAGCGAAAACAAAGGCGCTGATCAGCTTCGAATTTACTGGGAAGCTGATCTGAGCCTTTGTTTTCGCATAGGCAAATATCCATTTTTCTAATGACGCGGCTCATTTTATTCCTGATTCATTCTGAATTTATTATCCGAATTCCACATGTATACAAGTTGTTATAGAAATTTAAAGGAAATGCATTTTAAGAACCTAAGTCAGTCACCAGACCATGATGCCCAATATTTGCAAATGTATATACAGTAATCATACTAGTTCCTTTAACATTTCTCACGTTCTATTAACTTTGGACAAATATTCCGTCTGCATTCAAACTTTCTTCACGATGCATCAAACTTTATTCAAGATATCCTTTCCGCGTACATTTATTTGTTCATGGTGCAACACACTTGGTACATGTACAATTTATTTTTGTCGGTATTCAAACTTTACACGTTGCATCCAACTTGGTCAAGAATTTTGTCCTTAAAAGCTTTCCACCATACAACAAACCTGTACAAGTTATTTTGTCCGCCTTCAGTCTTGGAAGAAGAATTTTTTCAGGTTCAGAATACAATAAGTTATTCCAGCTTTAAAATTCATCAATCAATGAAAACTTGGCCAATGGACAGTTATTAGTATTTCTTCGTAACACCGTAACAGTTTCATAAACTATGCCAGCTCCATAGTTCTATACCTGCCATGCCATGTAAACCTACATCTGAAGCTAATTTTTCTCATCTCACAATTACCCTATACATTTCCATCTTGACATATTGTTTAAGTGTTACAATAGATTAGTAAGGAAAAGAATGTTATGTTTTTCACTCTTCAATCAAATTTCAATTGCTGGTGTCACAAGCAAGGAAGCAGAAATGATCCGCTATGCGAGAAAACCGATTTCCCGGATTTCCAACCAGGTCCGGAACAAACGTCCAGAACAATGACAGAATCAAGTTAGAAGATTGACATTTCGGATTTACGAGGAAGGTGATTTGCATTGGCCATGCAGCGAAAACAAAGGCGCTGATCAGCTGTGCAGTTACTGTACGACTGATCTGCTCCCTTGTTTTCACATAGTCAAAAATCTTGTTTTCTCATCACGTGGCTCAAATGATCCGTATCATGTGAAACCATGGTAGGAATTCTGGCTAACATCAGAGACACCGATCAGCCAGTCAAATTAGCGCCCTTGTGTTTCGGTACAATAGTGGTTGTAAGTTTGCTTCGTTTCTATATTCGAAACAAGTTATACAGGTTTGCTGTGCGGCCGAGCATTTCGGTTTGTGTATTAAACGGTCCAGGATTCGCGAAGACTGATTTTTCTCCCGATTTTTTTTCCTTCTTTTTTTTTCATTTTACAAACAAGTCAGCCTATGATGATAATGTTAGCCACGTCATGAGAAAACCGGATTTTGCATATGCGAAAACAAAGGCGCCGATCAGCTTCAAAGTAAGTGCGAACCTATTCAGCGCCTTTGTTTTCGCTACTCTGATAGTACAATTCCTCTTCTACTTATAGCAAACATTTCAAGCCTCTAGTCTGCTTCTGTGACTGTACAGGCCAATTTGTGTCGCACCTGGTTGGAAACCCCGAAGACAGGTTTTTTGCGTCACGGCTCATGCTAAATCTAAACCCAGGGTTCCACTTCATGGTGACAGATAAACGCCTACAGTCCACTGAAAGGGCTTGAATTTCTTGTACTGGCATAAAAACTAGTCACAAGAAAATCAGTTTTAAGATTGTATTCGACCTTTTTCGATACAAATGAAGCTGCACAGCCACACCTTGGAACGAAAGTTTGAATTTCGGATAACTGAAGAAGATAGTGTTGTATCTTTCAATGAGAAACAGAGAAGGGATCAATTGCGCGGTGACCACGCTGCTTTTCTGCGAATCAGTTATCGCGAGATGCGTTTTACGTTTTATTTCGCCCAAACAATGAACGTATACGCAAATATAGGTTTTCTCATGATATATCACAAATCAATCATGGTATAGATACCAATCAAACATCAGGAAAACATGTCCGTGAAATGTATACCCCCTTGAACCCCACTTTTATATAGCAAAACTGGGGTACGCAGGGGTATACCTTTTTTCTTATTTTTGCTCCAAAACATAGATTGTGGGTACTCGTTAGAACCGCCTCGTCGAGGCGGTTCTAACGTGTACCCACAATCTATGTTTTGAGCAAAAATAATAAAAATATTATACATTTTCAACCGAAATTTTTCATTTTTTACAAATTTAAAAATCTCTGTATATTGCATGGACATGTTTTCGTAATGATTGTATAGATACCAATCAAACTTGACTGAAACAATAAATAGCCATTAGTGCAGCTCTCGATCGACCTGACGATTTCGTTTCATTTACTAATATTTTACCGCCTTAAGTTCCTGGAGTTAACTGATGAGCCACGACGCGAAATAAGCTTTGTCTGTTTTCGTGACTGGCCTAACCCTAACACAGTCATGACCACCAGCATCTAACTTATGAGTTCGACTAAAGTAATGCGACCTAAAACAGTGGACATACATATGGATATAATATTGTATGTATATATGTTATTTCTCTACAGCGAACAAATCGAAAATTGAAGTAAGCGTTCTAATGGGGCATTAGTCTTTAAAATGCGCACCGCCTATTTGCACTTATCCTGTGAGTTTTACATCATTCTGGTAAGACGCCCATGAAAAAATGACGGTGAAATTTTTAGCTGATTTTCCGGAAGCACACAAAATAAAAACTGGGATGCCATTTTATACGTATATTCTCAGTCAATCTTAACCATAACACGGTCATTATACGCGGTTTTCGATAGAACACGATCATTGTTCGTTCATTTTAATCTCGTTACAACACGGATTGGATAGCTTACACGAAACGTTGCTTTGATGCCAAACTGAACAGTGTTATAATGGTGCCGTTGTTGTTTCATAGCTACAATAATAGCTATGATAATGGTGTCCTTCGCTGTTCACCCTCAAGTTTTGTCAGATCCAATAGCGTCTAAGGAACACTAGTGGAGATGGAAATGACATGAATCCTGCACTTCCGGATACAAGCATGAAACTTGGCAGATATGTTTATAAGCATGAACTATTTGAAATTTTCTCGTTAGCCAATCAAAATTACTCCAATTTTCAAGATTGTGGCTCGAAATTCCAAGATGGCTGCCAAAATAAATATTAAATTAGAAAATGGTGTTCTAGTCAGTGAGAAAAAACTTAATAATGCTGAAAATAATATTTCTGGATTATTTGCAAATAAATAAATATTTAATTGAGTCAATATTGCCTTTGTGGGATTTTAGAAGAGGCCCACAATGGGGAAAAGTAAGGCAATTTAGCTGAAAAAAAAATGTTTTGCAACAAAACTCGTTTTATACTTAAGTGAAAAAAAAACTAAAATCAATTGTCATTATTGCCTTTACTCAAGTCATGAATAACATAGTTTCAATTTTAATGGGTACTAGAAATTAGGTCTATTTGAATTAGGGGTTGCTGAGGGGCAAAATTTGAAACTGATTAGAATGGCTTTTATGAAGAATCGTGAAGTTTCTAACCTTTACTGGGAAATATGAAATTTTATAATGCAAATACACTTTGCTCTACACATTTTGATAATACAATTCTTCTTCGTTTACTTCTTCATCTTCTTCTTCTTCTTATAAAATAACATGATGAACGATTTTAACATGAAACGAACTATATACAGCCAAAATAGTGCTACTTAGGATTGCAATAAACTTAAGCTGGCTACTGATGCTTCCAAATAGTTTTCGTTCACACCAACGACGACAACAGAAACAACAACAAGTGCATGTACTACTGATACTTTTCATCTTTAATGTACATTCTGTGCACATTTTTAATCTTTAGTTGTACATTTTTAATAGTGGATGAATAGGACAATTTAAGCTCTAACCTCCCGCTTGAAAGTTAAGGAAGTCTATTAGAAAGTTTTCATTCATTCTGGATTTCATCTATATGCTTGCATCGTCACAGATTCTATTTTCTTCATAATGTGCTGCTGTTCTGTTGGAGGAGTAGCACCAGCTTGATTGTTTCATGAAGCCTGGTCGCTAGACTCTATCGGTGTCTTTAATTCTTAATGAGACTTAACGGGTGTCTTTGTAGCATTTCCGTTTTTTCGCCTTGAGAGTGGATCCCATCCTATAAGTCTCTGTAGAAAACCTTTCTTTAGATGTTGCTCATCAGGCCTTCCTATATAAAGTTGGTGCATCTTAGCTGTGAAACTATAAAACCATTTGCATTTTTGCGTCCTTTGATTTCTCCAGACCACTGTGTCTGTAAGCTTGTTTTAACGCTTGGTTTTAAGTTTTATCAAGCACCTTAAGTAGACATGGTGATCTCTTTGAATGATGTTGATATAATAGCCATGCCACGCATGAATATAGGAGAGTTGACTGAGCCATGTAGACTTTCAGCTTGGTATCGACCTTTGTTTCATTTCGCTTATAACATTTGCACATATTCTTCCAAATGCCACACTGGCTTTTGCTGTTCTAGTCATCAATACGCACTGTTCTGGAGAAACTGCTTCTCGGGTAGATGAATGTATTAAACAAAACAGCATTTGTCCTCTGTGTCTGGTGTGGGTTCGAGACCCGCGCTGGCAACATGTGAGACAAGCCAACTTCTGCTTGCGGGTGTGCCAGGTGTTTTTTTTTTCTCGGGAATCTCCCGTTTTCGCCCACCTACTGATTGACCCGTCTCATATGAGCTGAAATGATCTTGAAAGGGACGTAAAACTGAATTAAAAAGTATTTGTCCATTCGTAGTGATTCGCGGATTATTGTACAGCTTTCCGGTGCCGATTGGAGCACAACATTTGTCTTTTTTGTTGAATGTAAGGTCATAGCTATCACAGGTAATCCATGTGGATCTGTTGCACCATGCATTTATGCCTATGAGCTGGTATTCTTCGCCATTTCCCTTATCTTTATACTGCATAGAGTATATCATCCAGCACATCTATGTGCACCTTAGTTTTAGTTTTCAACTTCCGTTGGTCGAATAACTTTCCATCAAAAACGTTCCTGATTGGAAAATGAGTATCACAGACTTAAACGGCTTCAATGAGTATCGCAGATGATATCATACACAGAGGTGTTGTCCCCTAGCGCAACCCTGTTTGGCCTCATTTGTCATATCACAAGGTTAATAGAACTCCCCATCGTCCTGTGCATGCATATCATCATTCCCACAGGATGACCATTTGACCATGATTTACTTTGACAGCCCATATCTTCGCAAGTCTCTCACAACTTTGTTTAAACTTTTGGTGAAGTTGACAAGCGCCGTATATAGGTCTGCTTTCTGTTCTTGACATTTCTCATAAAGTTGTCTTGCTATATGAAAATCATCTATTGTCTTCCTGTCATCTCTGAATCAGCATTGACTTTCTGGAATAAAACCTGTCTGTCAAAGACTTCAGGATTTCCTTTCTGTGTGTAAAGATGGATGTCTTGTGGGAATTCTATCTTCCTCCACGCAGCCACGGTGAAACAGCTCTTTCAGTCTCTCTGTCATAGATAGCCCCCAGACGGTAGCGGAACTTGCATTTGAACATAGAAATTTGCCAGCTGAGAGTCTGTTGAACTGCTAGAGACTCCTTTAAACTACCCTTGCATATTTGATTTTAATTTGAAGTATATTTTTCTGGCTTTGACGATTTAGTACTTTACTAGTATTTTATTGTCTTTCATCTATGACGGTTTGGTATTTATCAAGCAAACAAACTGAATTTCTTCTATTTTCTTTCAAGAGTCTTGCATGTCTCTGACTTTTGATATAGATTGACACATATTGCTGCTGGTTTGTCTTCTTGAATAAGGAGCTAGTATCATCTTAATGCTTGTGCTGTTCCTCAAGATTCTAGAAGCCTCCGAATATCTTAACCAGTCTCATCAAACCAGTAATTGAGTTTTCGAGATGGATGTCCTTAAAGTTCTATAGCTGAAGAATGTTCCAGTTTTCTTCTGTGTCTTCCAAACTGAGATTGATTGTACCCAGTTGGATGCAAATGTACATTCTATTTTGGTTCAATTTCGAGACACCCAGTCTCTATGGTGGTTTCTTGCTTAAAAGTCGCCTCTAAGGCTTGTGTTTGATGACACCAGTCTATAATCTATCCAGCACCCTGCTCTACATCATATTTGTCACTCTGACACCCTGCCTGTCTTTTTCTCTACACTATGACATACAGTTTATGAGACGCCCGTGTTTGGATCGCAGATGCACCCATGATGTTCACTTGTATATCACTTCATCTGGACTGATCATGATAGGTGTATGAGATGGACAATATTGACATATTTATCGCCCGTCAGAGGAAGTATCGAAGTCATTAGGTGGTCATTGATGCCTTATGGCAACCCTGACAGCTTACACAAAGCCAGCTCTTCTCACTTTGGCCTCCACACTAGGAGAAAGTACAGCCGGCACCAACTCTTTTTCCATAACCTCTACAAACTAAGTCTCACTCAGTACAGCTATCTGCTTAACTGTGACTAACAAGTGACTATTCTACGCTGTTGTCCAGTCGACCCAGGATTATCTATTAAGGGGCGAACATTCCTCTGCCGATCTTCAATGGTGTGACAAACATCTCAGTATTTGGGAGACAATATTGACTGCTTAATAAAGGTGCTTTACATAAATTCATGTTAAATATTATGTTTTCCTACAATTATGACCAGGGGAGAGTGGTAGCCTTGTGGTAGACTGACTGCATCGAGAGGTCCTGGGTTTGGTCACCACTGGGGGCGTCGTGTTGTGTCCTTGAACAAGACACATTTACTCACCACAGAACTGAATCATACCAAGTTAGCCCGAGATCCAAAATCCAGGAGATGTCAAAATTTTGGTTTACCCTACACGATCTTGGCCTTAAGGTTTGGTGGCTTTTTTTGAAAGATATATGATAGTAGTCTATGAAACGGGTCCGTGTATAAAAATTTAGGCCGGCGAAAGTCTTCAAAATGGCCGCCATCCAAGATGGCCGCCAAAATTAGGAATTGTACAGGTTTGTGTAATAAACTTTTTCATTTTAGATTTTGTTACATTTAACTGCATTCAGTGTTGGATTTCTATAAACTCAACATATGTTGAAGCATATTAAGTTTATTTAACACAGTTTGTATGTTCTCATGTGTTACATACATTACTTTTTAACGCTATCTGCCATTAAATGATAGATTGGCTGTTATTGTTTGTTTGAGTGGTATCATTTAAAGGTTTAAGTGTGTTTTTGTATTTAGTGCAGTGAAAGACATAAGGAACATCTATATAATGCAATTTTAGATACATAATCTTAACACTTAAGTCAACAATGGGTCTTTGAACGCATAAATCCGGGTTCACACTTGATCACTAAAATATCATAAATTCACATATTTTGAGTTTGAATACATTAATTGAACAGCTACTTATGTTTTATCAATAAAACATAAAATAGAAATTTGCATTTTTAAATTAATTTGATTTAGGACGATTTTGATGTTCTCACATGTTACATACGTTACACCATTAATGTTACATGCTACAAAATCATAATATCCATTGTTACTGTATATTTTAGTGTTATTCTTTAAAGTTTTTGTGTATTTTTGCATTAATAATTTTACAAAACACGAGGGGTGTCTTGCTATAGCCATTTTTGGTGTGTTTTTTTCCTGCTTTTGTTGGTCAGCATCATGTTTTTTGAAGGCATAAATAAAGGTTCAACTCGATCACTGAATACTGATACATTTGGGTTCTTAACACACAAAATTTCAACAGCTGCTAATTTTTTTATGAATTATAATACAAATGTCGTAGCACATTAACTCAATTATATTTGAATGTTCTCTATGTTCTCAAGATGTTGACAACTGTTACATATGTTACTTGTCATAGGATATCCCATAATCCCATATAAAATCATTATTTGCCTAATCTTGTTTGTTTAATGGTCCCAATTTCTGTTAATGAAAGCCTATCTTGTATTTTCTTTATAAAAGATTGTGACAATTTTAATCAAAGTAAATTTGTGTAGTTTTGAAGACCATGTTGGTGTAGTATTATAGCAACACACTCCTAAACGAGTGCTCCTTGTTTTGAACCATGCTGGCACGGAGTTACATTTCCATAACCCATATTTGACGAATGCATTTTCCCGTCTTTATCATTCTGGTGAGTATTCAGTTCTTAGGGGCATCAGGTGTAATTTTTAAATTCTATTCAACTTTCGATGAAAATTCTTTAAGCAAACAGAATAGGATGCCGCGTTCTGCAACGTCACATCTTGGGCTATTCTGTTTGCCTATGTCCCATAAAAGGGACGCCAGGCTTATATGTGTTAAGCTAGTTAAGCTATAGGTATCTGGTTAAATGTCTCTGTCAACACAATACTCAAACATTATTTGACTGGCATGTTAACCTACAACACAAATAAAACATTTAGGTGATCAAACTGGTTTTGTTTTCATTAACTTTTGTTTAAAAACAAACATCCCCCTTTTTGAGGCGACTAGTTGTATTAAACACATATAATCTTTCGTCTTAACTATTTACATTACATGTACATATTGTTGTTTTATATATATTTACATGTATATATATATATAATGTTACGTGTTAGAACATTTTTTCTTTATTAACACAGTGTAGATGTTCTTAACTGTTACATATGTTACTCTTATTGGTATATCCCCATAAAATCAAGAGTTTGACCATTTTTGTTCATTTTTAAACTGTTTATAGTAATTTTATGACTTATTTTTTTTATGATTGAACTTGTACACATGTATTAATTTTGCAAAAGATTTATAACATTATCAGATTATTAACTTTTTAAGTTAAACGTTAAATGTCTTTCAGCTAGTTCGCTATGCTAGAGCCTGTTGTAACTACGAAGACTTTGTTGATAGGGGGAAGTTACTCACCACCAAATTGTTCTCACGGGGATATCGCAGAACCAAGCTTGTGTCAACTCTTAAAAAGTTCTATTTGAGACACCATGACCTTGTTGATCCCTACAGCGTGGCTGCGTCTAAACTTGTGACTGACCTTATGCCAATTGGCAACAATTAATAAAGCTTTCAATTACTGGACATTCGTTTCTTACCAGATATTAATTTTCTCCGCTTTGTAAGCAGTCATAAGGACATGGCGGGTGCATTATAATGGGCAGGTGATGCTCACCCTTCGCAAACACCTGATCACACCTCCTGTTATTGGGGGATCCATGCCTGTATGGCTACATATCTCGTATTTGTCAATGTTATTATGGATTTTTACGAGCTAGGATTACGATTTCGGTACCTTGACCCCTTTACTTTATATTCTTTGAAAGTGGCATAAACAATTAAAAGGAGAAGTGTGGGTACATTATACAATTTCTGGCAATGAATAAAATATTGGAAACAGTGAACACCCTGAAAGGGGTGAAGTAATGGGCCATACTGCGCAATTTCAGGTAATGAACCCTCATTAGTGACCCTTTATAAATTGTATACGATAGCCAGATAAATACACTGCAAGTTCAAAAATTTACACAAAGGAAGTCTAAATTTAAGACACATGCCTAAATTGGGTCAGATAATTAAAACAATGTTTAGAATATGGCTCTCAATGTACATACTATGGATGATGTCATATTTAGACATTTTATCTTTTTATTCATCATCATCTGCTGTTTGGATATACATTTCTGACAATACCACTAAAAAAGAAAGTGACATGGTGGGTTAAGCGTATCAAAATTTAAATGATTGAATCAGATAGGTAACAAAAAGACACAATGGGAGACAAACCCCTTTTCCCGTAAAATCTGATCCAGTAAGTCATATATGTATAAATGAATTGTTCCCATTTTTAGGACTTTCCCAGTCTAAAGTTCTATACACAGTCCTCTTCAACTAAAAATAAAATTGAGAACCTTTTAGAGCAGTTAACATATTATTGAGAAAGGGGATGCTTGGCTACTTAAGCCTCCTCAGTGACCCTATGGAGCTTTTGTATAGAATATATTAAAAGTAACGTATGTAACAGTTGAGTACACGTAGAGAACATTGAAATTATGTACTTGTATATTAAGTTTAAGATTCTTATAAATATATTTATGTGTGCCGACCCGAACTATTTGAGTTTACAATATGTAAGTGATCTAGTTTACCACGGATTTATATGTTTAAAGACCCATTGCTGACGTTCAAAGCAAATATCGCATCCAAAATGTCTTTATCAAAATGTCTCCCATGTCTTTTAATGCAATCAATATAATACCAATTCAAAAACCTAAGAGCATATAAACGCCATTTACAACAGTTGTCAATAACAACAGTTGTCAATATATTGATTCTGTAGGATATATCATTTAAGAAAAGTGATGAATGTGAACATGGAAATAATGTTAATCGTGTTAAAGGCCCCTTAGAAAAGTAACGTATGTAACAGCTGGGTACATCTTGACTCTAAAACATTTGAGTTAAAATTCTATTACATATGTTCAATCTATAAAACCACATCAGCTGTTGTATCAATGTGTTTGACCCCAAATATGTGAGTGTATAATATTTTAGGGGTCAAGTTTAAACCTGGATTTATGTGTTTAAAGACCCATCGCTGATGGATGGAGCAAATAAAGCACACAAACTAACTTAATAAAGATATTTTTTTCATGTCGTTTAATGCATTAAATAAAAAAAATCAAAAACTTTAGAGAATAACATTAAAATAAACAAGAATAGTCAATATATTAATTTTGTAGGAAATATTATAAAAAAGGTAACATATGTAACAGTTAGGAACGTCTTGATGGTATCAAAACTATATAAATGGAGTTAGCGGTTCTAATCCATATAATTTATTAACAAATCATCAACAGCTGTTGATTGTATGTATGATCAGACCCAAAATATGTGAGTTTACCAAAAATATGTGAGTTTACAATATTAAGTGATCAAGAGTGAACCTTGATTTATGTGATAAAAGACCTGAGGCTGACCACCAAATGCAGATAAACGACCCAAAGAAGCTTTATCAAGACGCTACTCAAGTCTTTTAAGGAACACTTTGCATAAACACTTCAAAAACTTTGAAGAATAGCACTAAGATAAACACTAGTAGTCAATATTTTCATTTCTCGCAAGTAACATTAATATAGTAACGTATGTAACGCACGAGAACATCAAAACTGGGTTAATTCAACTTAATATGCTAAAGCATAATGTTGAGTTAATAGAAAATCTACACTGAAAGCACTTAAATGGAACAAAATCTAAAATGAAAACGCTTTTTACTCAAGCCTGTATAAATTCTAATTTCGGAGGCCATCTTGGATGGCGGCCATTTTGAAGACTTTCGCCGGCCTAAATTTTTATACACGGACCTGTTTCATAGACTACTATCATATATCTTTCAAAAAAAGCCATCAAACCTTAAGGCCAAGATCGTGTAGGGTTAACCAAAAATTTGGACCTTGGATCTCGGACTAAGTAGTGTTAGTTCAGTGCAGGCATGACTGCAAAAAATGTTGACTCAATACAAAGAAGAAAAACAATATTGACCATCCGTACATGTTGACTGTAGTTAAATATACCCCAATACTACTATGATTAAAATAAAAAATATCAGTTGTTTGAAAGATCGGTCGAGTAGATAATAAATATTTGTAATGCTTAAATCATATTTATCTTGTGGCTTTTCACACGGCAGCCTGTAATGATCCATATGAATGTGTACTTGTTGAGTGATGCTTAAATTATGGCAATTTACGGTATTATATTTTCACAAAAGCAGTTTTATGGCATTGTTGGACACGTTGATGAGTCCCAGAACAATGGTTTAAGCAATGACAATCAGTAGTGCAATAAAATCCACCCATTTACAAATTCCAGTAGTATAGATTGTCAATTAATCGTAAAATCAAATGATTTTGACGGCCATCTTGAAAATTGCGTTAGCCACCTTGAAAATGGAAAAATTTGAGATGGCTAACGAGAAAATATTTATTAGAAAGGATTAAAGAACATATTCTGAAAGTATCATACTTGTATCCGGAAGTGCAGGATTGTCTCAAAATCCTGACGTTTCCATCTCCACTACACAAGGATGCTGTTGAGTACAAACGATCTAGGCTGGCATATTCAGGCATTGTCTGGCTTCATTGCTTTAGTTAGCCCTAGTCACCAGAATGCATAAAATAACTGGCTATCTTCAGATACAGATTTCTATGGGTTTATTACGCGTAATTTAAAGAAGTAAAAAGGTTTTTCATGGGAAAACTTGCATATCACCGATGATTCAATAAGACAGACACCAGCACACCTGGTCTAGCGTAAAGTTTGTTCTCTACCTTCAATGGCTGTTTCAGCTTGTATTTTTTCCAATCATCAGGAAAACAGGTCCGTGCAATATATACCACCTTAAACCCCACTTTTATATAGTAAAACTAGGGTTTGCAGGGGTATACCTATTTTTCTTATTTTTGCTCCAAAACATAGATTGTGGGTACTCGTCAATTTTTAAAGCTCAAAAAATCTCTGTATATTGCATGGGCAAGTTTTCGTTATGTTATGACATCTATATATAGCAAGTGTAAGCTCTGGGAACTGCCTTTATCAGTTCAAAATCAGGATCTGATGGTATTTGGTCAAATTGGTGAGAATTCAGATTTTTCTCTCACGACGAGCCTAATTTGAGAACACAGACGACATTTTTTCTGAACAAGAAAGCATGTCCATAACTTCATATGTATGTTAATTGGCTGTTAACCTATGAATAATTTGCCTTTACATTTTCAGCCATCTTAGCGCATCTAAAGAAGAATGATGGAACCCGAAATGTGAACGTTTCTTATGTAAAATGAGTCATTTAAATGGTAAAGACAACAATGATAAGGAAATTTTGCAATCAGACCGATAGTTCCACACTAAACACCGAGGTGGGAATAATTCAATTGAAATTCGGGTACTAATATACAGAAAACATACACGTATCTCAAGCTGTGTGAGCACCTATTTCCCCACAGTGGCCACTCAGTACCCGGACTGAACAAAATATGAGCCGCGTCGTGAGAGAACGTGATTATTGCCTATGCGAAAACAAATGCGCTGATCAGCGCCTTTGTTTTCGCTACACGGATAGTACAATTTCTCTTCTACTTAAATCCGAAATTTCAAGCTTCTAGCCTGCTTCTGTGGCTGTACAAGTCGGTTTATGTCAGACCTGGTCGGAAACCCCCAGGACCGGTTTTCTCGCGTCGCGGCTCATATATGAAAACGGTCATAAATTATGCGGCTGTAGTTACATGACTATACTTCTACCTAGCTGGTCCGTTGTTTCTGTGGTTGTCTATGTTCCAAAAATCATTCCCGACATCTAAATTGGCAGCATCAGCTTCTTAAGAATTACTTATAATAACTCCTGCAGAGAATCAATAGAATTTAAGCCATCTCCTGGGAAAACCAACGATGTGGTTTCCGAACAGGTCCGACACAAACCGACCTGTACAAGCACAGAAGACAGCTAGAAGCATGAAATTTCGTATTTAGGAAGTAGAGGAATTATACTATCCGTATAGCGAAAACAAAGGCGCTGATCAGCTTCGCGGGTAAGGTTACCCGCGAAGCTGGTCTGCGCCTTTGTTTTTGCATATGAAAATTGTTGGTTTAACCATGAGGCGGCTCATTGGTTTGACAATGAACTGTAAACAAAACCGAGCTATGAATGGCATCATAACAATACAAATTTAGGATTCCTACCACAAGAATTCGTTCACAAACTCCAAGTGCACTTAGACTTGGTAAAAGCCTGGTTAGAAGATACAACTTTTGCTGTATCTAGCATGAAATATACAACAAGACATGTTGTATACAACTTTTTCAAGCTTCATCAACCATTTTTAAGACAGAACATGTCCTATTCCATCCACCTTGCTAGATGCAACTTTTTCGTTATCTCAATGACTCACTGATTTGTAGCCAATAAAATTTGTGGGAATAGGGTCTGGGAGAATACATTCAGATAGAAGCAGGACTGGAGCAAACACAAAGGCCTTGATCAGGCATGTAGGTACTGTGCAGCTAATCTGTGTCTTTGATCATGAAAACAAATGGTTTTCATGATGCGGCTCATAATCACAATGACCATGTTAATTGAATGGTAGGAAATTATTTGTTTTCTCTTGAGAACAGGAAAAGCAAGTAAATGCTTGTGCACCTGTGCAGTCTGATTATTATCTTTCATTACATTAATTTTGTTGGGAAATGTTATGGATGTATGATAAGGAAAGCAAAAGTTTGATACGGCAAGCTTTACTGTAGTTCTACAAGGTTGTTGAAGCAAAAGTTGGATGTATCAAGTTAGATACAACTTGTTGCATCGTGTAGCTCAGCTCTAACATGCACTTCAAAGAAGAAATACATGTCACGAAGAGGTTTTTCTAGTTTCATGCGATTAATGTGTAAGGTGATCGTACGTGTAGTACTACGTAAATGGTTCATTCTTAGTAGGGTATATATATATATATATATATATATATATATATATATATATATATATATATATATATATATATATATATATATATATATATATATATATATATATATATATATATATATATATATATATATATATATACATGTATATATATATATATATAATTAAATGAGTTCATCACCTCGGGGTGTCTGGGGGTCAAAGCTTTGACTTGAACATGAAAACCCCAAACTACAGAATAACCAACGTCTTAATTGCTATACTGTAAAATTCTGAAACCTTTCGTCTGTAATAGTAGTTCAAAGATATAAATTTGATGCATTTGCTAAGAAGACAACGTGTCACCATCATTGAATGCCATTGGGCAGCATGTGTCTTGATTTTAAACTCATTTAATTAAACCTGGCATTCTTTTTATAGGACATAGGCAAACAGTATAGCCAACGATGTGACGCCGCAGAACGCGGCGTCCGTTCTGCGGCGTCCCATCTGTGACTATTCTGTTTGCTAAGAGTATTTTCATCAAAAAATAATATGAAAATTGAAATTCACTCCTGATGCTCCTAAAAATGAAAGTGGACTCACCCAAATGATAATGATGGGAAAATCCATTCGTCAAATATGGGTTAAAACGCTTTCCCAGTTAATGTCATTTCAAAGAACCCTTTCATAGTTAGTGGATGAATATTATATACAAACATATTGCTACACGACGGGCCGTCTGAACTTGCTTGGACACCTGGCCAACTGAATTTGGAGTTCAGCATACCTGACCGGTCTGACCTGATGCAATATAGTCCAGCCTGATTAACTGCCTACAGTCTAAAATGCATCTGCATGGCACCTTGTAAACATTATTTGCAACTTGAGACCACGGTTCATAGAAGAATTGAACCAGTTGAATGTCGCAAGACGTCCACCTAAGAAAGTTACCATGCTCGAAAATCATAATTTATGAGCCCCCGCTTAACTTCTAATCCGGACGACTGGACATGTTGACATGCAGTCGCATGACATCAGAACTAGCCCTTTGACCCACGTGATACAGATAAATTGAGGGGAGAATCAGTGAAAACTCGGACTAGGTTTTGACACTTATGGTCCATTGAAGACTTTATACATGGCGTAGTTTCTGTCAACCCGCAGTCCTATATACAGTATAACTATAATTTTGCTGATGCTACAATTTTTCCAAGTACTTCCCAACACTATCGTACTATAATAAACCGCGTTTATTACCCTGATAGACAAAACGCAATACGTTCATTCAACAGTCTGTTAAATTTGAGTGTTTAAGTACAGGAGAGATATGACAAATCGCACAAAGATTAGACATGCACAGAAAACTACGTTCTTTCATGCTTGCAGAGAGCAATTTAGATTGTAAGTTCGATTTGGAACCTGTTTCATGTTGAATCTTCAATATTTATCTGTTGTTTAACATGACATATTTACACTTTCATGAATTTGCTATGATGAAGTATCTTCACTGAAACGGATTTAAACTTTTACTGACAAAAATAATACTCCCTCTTAAGTGCATGGAATGATTTAAAATTATTAATGAGCAAAAACTAGCATGGTATGAGCTCTAAGTCATGTACGCATGTCGGTGTACTCGCCTGTATTTAAGAAGCTAAAATGCTAAGGAGAAGATTTTTTGTGTGTTAGGGGTATTTTTTCTCTCCTTACGCTCAACGAAACTGTATCGAAGTGAGCGAGCAATGTTCATCTGAATCTGCACTGATTTTCGTTAACCTTTTCCTTATGATCTGATGATAAAGAACAGATTAGTGTTACATGAAAGTGTCTCATCAAGATTTATCTGTCATTTCATTGACACATTCTAGCTGACTCAAAATATCAAAATCAAAATATTTACTCGCTTTTGTAGAATGCCTGTCACACTCTTCTTTAAACGATAAAGTACATGTGTGTGTGTGTGTGTATGTATGTGTGTGTTGAAAACCGTTAAAGGGCATTAAGTTGCCTTTTCATGTAAAAGCTAATATGTGTCCACAATGTGTACTTACGAAATTAAGTTGCCTTTTCATGTAAAAGCTAATATGTGTCCACAATGTATACTTACGAACAACAATGTACGTCTCATTGCACAAAAGCTTTGTTATACAAAAGTAAGGAGTATTAGAGTGACAACAGTGATTTATACAGGTTTATCAGAGAATATGTAAAATACTTTGGCCGTGCCGCTTGAACTCACGTGATGAAGTTTTGTGAAAAGGGACACCTATTTGTTTTACACATTTTTCTAGTGCCATTTGAAGCACGTGGTCATATATTGTTTACCGTCAAAGAGTCGCATTATAGAGAATATAGTTATATAAGCAGTCTGATCAACAAATGCATATCTATGTCAGATGTTAAGCGGCACGGTCAAAATATTTTACCTATAACCGCTTTATGAAGTATCAAAATATACAATGCGTCACTGTAGGAATCTCCTTGAGCAAGTGTACATGCACATCTGTATACATGTATTTTCATGTGGGCACAATACCGTTTATAAATACAAGTGTTGTGATATAAAAATAAATCTTACTTTTTCGGTTTAGTATAATAACGCGATTTGATTGCACGCTTTGCATGAACAGATTCAAATAACAATTGTCGACACTTTCTTAAGCATATCTATATAACAATCACATTGGTTTGTTGTGTAACTTTTTTCGACTCTATGATTATGATGCATGTTCGAAGGGAAAAGAAACAGCGAAATCGGAAACAAAACAATGGATGTTGAACTTGCGTGCCCACAATATGATATTTGATTCTTAGTCTAATACAAACAATAAACAGTTTTTATTAGAGCATAAATACCAATCAGATAAGTTCAATAGCAGTACAACAGACAGTGATCCCATGTTCATACTGATTTTCCGTGAGATATTGCTACAGACTGCAGGATTGCACTGCATAATTGTATTTGACCTGGACAGATACCTATTGCGAATAGCCGATTTATCACATGTCTTATGTCAGACAATGTCTTATAACAGACAATTCTTCTCTTTGGTTAAATGACTGGGATAACCTATTCCCGAATTGAATGACAAGTGTAGAAGCTAATATACCATTTATTCTTGCTTAGCATAACATCGTCTAATATTATGCAACTATTAAAATCGCTGGTAAAACCTTTCAGCTCTACCCGAGATAAGTCAATACTTGCCAGAAATTATATCTGTTTTATATAATATGTGTGTGTGAGTGCACTAAGTTCACATTCGTTGATTTACATGTATATTACTTCATGATTGTCTATTTTGTTTTAGCTTTTCTGCACTTTTATTATAGAACTCATTGAACTCTTTAAACAAAAGTTCGGTTTCTTCCCTTAAAGCACTTAAACGACTCTAGTCTAAACAAAATGACAAAATAAAGATTTCCACCCATTAATTTGATAAGGATATGCATGTGCAGATGCTATTTTCTGCAATTTAATGCACAGAGAACTCCACAGTAAAGATCGAAATAGATAAGAATTGTTATGATAAGATTCATTAGCAAGAGAGCGCTGTGCATTCCAGACATTAAAATAGTAGTGGATTAGGCTTATATTTGCAATAAGATATAATTCAATTGTATAATCTTAAGCTCAAGTTAGGACGCCACTCCTCTTGCGTTTTACGCTTTTTGTCTCTTTCAACTTTTACCGTAGTGAGTCTCAGGCAAGTCATGAGAAGGTTCACGTTCACGTTTTCAAGTGCTTGATTATCGGCAAATATATATGATTTTTAAAGCCTTAAAAAGGTACAAGTAGGCAAAGATCAGGAAAAGGCGCAGGAAAATTTTAAAACACCTTAAAATTTCTATCTGTGTATCATTTAAATCGCAAATGAATGCATATGTATGCGCGCTGACATGATGGTGAAAAGTGCCAAGTTGGAGGAAAACTCACTTTAAACTAAAAAAAGAAACAATTTACGAAATGCTGAATCAGATGACGCAACAAAATCATCTTTAAGGGTGACGTAATACGGAAACAAAACCTGTAGCATGCATGCAGGAAAACTCGTATTTTGACGAATATGCACTTCATTAAACACTTTAAATTTGTAAGTCATTTTACAGTCACAGCATTATACAGTACTGTCTTAAACAGTGAAAACAGTTTTTTGTGCACTGGTTGGAACCTTTCTCGCTCGCTCCACAGATAAATCAAAGCAATATCAGTAACACAATAGTTGAATCCGTGTGCCAATGCTATGACATGATGCTGAGTCTATTGCAAACAATAAACAAATTACATTTGAAAATGCACGCATTTCCAATCAGCGAAGTTCAGTGACAGGGCAGCAGGCGGTGAAGCAAAGTGCACCCTAATTTTAGTATGATATATTTTCAGACTGAAGGGCTGCATTCCATAACTGTCTTTTACCAAGGCAGACATTTCTTGCAAACAGGAGATTTGTCAAATGTCACTTATAGCTAATGTCAAATTTTATGACTTGACCAAGCAGCACATAAGGTTTATAAGCTGGGATAAAGTTTCTAAGAATTGATTCGCAGGAAATAAATAGATATTAATGTATAAAAAGTGTAAGTAGGCAACGACCAGTCAATTAAAGCAAGTGTTAAATAAGCAAGTACTTTTGTTCTCATGACTGCAAAAATGTTACAATTACGATCTAGAGACAAAGCTGAAATTGAATACCAATGATATGATATATATTTGATTCTGAGTCTATAGCAAACCATAAAAGATTCTTCACTAGACATCAATAGATTCATATCAGTTAAGTTCAGTGACAGTGAAGCAGACGGTGATCCAAAGTTCACCCTTATTTTAGTATGACATATATTTCTAGACTGAAGGGCTGCATTTAATAATTGTCTTAGACCAAGACAGACAGTTTGTGAAACGATAGATTTATCAAATGACATTAACCTATAGCTGAACAGCTAATGTTAAGTTTTATAACTGGACCAAGAAGCGCTTTAGGTTGAAGCTGCAGTTAATTGTCTAAGAATTGATTCACGGGATATAAACAGTTATAAATATTTGAGGAGTCAATGAGTCATCGAACATGTAGATTCCAATCAGCTAAATTCAGTGACGGTGCAGCAGACGGTGATACAAAGTTCACCATAATTTTTGTATGACATATATGTTCAGACTAAAGGGCTGTTTTCAATAACTGTCTTAGACCAAGACAGACACTTCATGCACACAATAGATTTATCAAATGACAAATAGCTGAACAGCTAATATTAAGTTTTAATACGAAATAAGGCACTACCTTTGTTGTGACGCTCTACTCCCAATGCGCAGACAATTTTAAAAATAAGCTAAGTATATGACAGCTTCCTCACCCTGGTGACCATAGCCGACCATTACCATTATGGAAAGTTAGTTTATCAATTAGTATAATACAGCGCGTGTTGAAACGTGACGGCGACGTAAAACTATATGGAAAGTTAACTGATCAATTAGTATAATGCATCAGCGCGTGTCACGTGCAACGTCACGATGACGTCAAAAATAACAATGCCGGTTCCGGTTGCCGAAAGATTATTTTTCTATCAATCTACAGAAGAGCAGAATAGAGCAGAACAATTTTACCACGTTCTGCTATAAGAGAGTTCTGCTATAATTTGGCCAGACGCACTTTAGGTTAATAAGCTGCAGTAAATTGTTTAAGAATTGATTCACATAATATAAAAGAGTTATACATGTTTAAGCACTCAATTCAAGCTCAAATTAGTAAGTGCAATTTGCTTTTTCATGACTGTTGATGTTACAATTAGAATCTAAAAACAAAGCTCCCAAATTGAATGCCAATGTTATGATATTTGATTCTGAGTGAATAGCAAACAATAAACGATTCTTCATTTGAACATTCGCAGATTCCAATCAGCTAAGTTCAGTGACAGTGCAGCAAACGGCGACCTGAAGCTCAAGCTTATTTTCGCATTACCATTAGCTCTAGACTGCAGGACTGCAATAAAAGACAGACATTTCTTAGAAAGAATAAATAGATTTGTCAAAATTTTATGTCTCTCAATTTGAAATAATTAATGTGAAGAAAGCAACACATACACATTGTGCTAATTCGTTTACAGGAAAAGGTACAAGTAGGCAAAGATCAGGAAAAGGCGCAATCAGAAAAAGACTCCAAAAACCGAGGTGCGAAAAAAACAAACCAACAATCGGTACTTATACCATAAAAACATTTCGTAAGCCGAATGAGCAGCTATTTTCCCAATAGGTGGCCACTCAGTTACCTTAACTTAACTAAAAATATGAAAACATACATAAGCGCCAACAGCACAAACTATTTTAAACACCAAGGCATGAAACAAAAAGAACCACCACAGAAGTATCGAGTTGGAACGATCAGTAACACAAAGTTACTGGCGGGTTTAAATCGATTTTACATGGCCATAACCTTACCCTCAGCTTCTGCAGTGGTTCATAACATTTAGTTAGTTCTTCGGTCAATGAATCATCAAGAACAAACAAATAAATCATGATAAAAATCCTGATGAATCAAACACCAGGACTCACAGATTCAGTAAGCTGCCCGACGATGGAGATCCCTGGGCGCCGAATAACTTACTAACTCCGGAGCAAAAGAAAAACATCAGTTGGACCCCGGTGGGCCAAGCAACAGACAAGAAGCTCCGGCCCCAACCAACTAAAATGAATAGCTTTAAGTCGGGGCCATCATAGAGTCTGACGCCCGACCCACCGGCGTGCAATTAAAGAAGACAGCATAGTTATCAACCGTGATTGGGTTAAAAATTAAGCACGCAGACTGTCGCATAACATTCAAGTTATAACCTATACGTCTGTAACGTGTTATGATTTTTCTAAACTGAAAAGAAGAATCATTACTTCCTACAAGTTTCTAAAATTTGTAAACCAAGTCACCATAAAATTCTGGTTCCGAAAGGCCCTCACTTAAAAGCGTCTTTAACCCAACATTATATTTGGAAATCAATTCATAGTGTCTACGATAAAATTTAGAAAAGGTTTTTCGAAGTTTATGATACCGATAGCCCTGTTGGAGAAGTTTGGCCGTTAAACATTTATTTCGAACGTTGAAGTCTGTAACATGTTTGCAGACTCTAGCAAACCTAATAAGTTGCGAAATGTATACACCATAAGAAGCACGACGAGGAATGCACCATCCAAAAACGGAATGTTTACTATATCAAAATCAAAGTCATCGCGCTTATCATAAATTTTAGAAAAAACAAATCCATTTGCAACAGAAAGATGTAGATCTAAAAATGGGTCTTCGGTATCCGAGATATTAGCTTTGTTCAAGTGTAGTTCAGATGGATAATTTTGATTGACCATACCTTCAAAATAAGGGTTGTCAATGTTCAAAAGGCCATCGAGGTACCTAGAAGTGGAATTAAAAGCCTCGATAACATCAGCTTGATTATCATGGTTAAGAGAATGCATGAAATCTCTTTCGTAGCAGTATAAAAATAAATCAGCTACGAGAGGTGCGCAATTTGTACCCATCGGAATTCCAACAATTTGTCTGTATAACTTGGTCCCAAATCTAATATAAATATTATCCAGAAGATAGGATAAGGCATCGCACACATTCTGACATGACCAAAGTGTATATCGACTTTTGTCAGAGGAAGTGAAAAAAGCCTTTCTGTCATTACATGCCAAATAAAGTGAACCATAGTTTTAATGCACTTTTGAAGGTCCACTCTATCAAATACAGAATTTTTTCTTTAATAAGATTATGTGGTAAAGTTGTATATAGAGTAGAAAAACCATATGTGGACAAGCTCGTCGCAAGGAACCCTCTACACTTCAATTTATTGAGCACCTCACCAGAATTTTTTATTGACCAAAACCAATTTTTATTTGAATAAAATATAAAGGTTTGATTCTTTGGAAGCAGCAAAAACATTCAAAGGGAGTTAGTATGGACTATATTGCGCAATTTCGGGTAATGAACCCTCATCAGTAGCCATTTTTAAACCGGCAACGAACGCCAGACTATTGGGCTGCAATTTCGAGAATTTTCACGAGGAGTCTAAATCAAAGACATATTCCTAAATTGGGTCAAATATTTTTAAACATTGCTTAGAAGTATGTTTCTAAACGTGAGTGTTTTGAACACTCTGAATATCTTAACTGATCTCAAAGGACCGAAATAAAAATATAATCTGCACTATGGATGATGTACGAGGAGACTTTTTACGGCCGCCACACATGAAGTTTCATACACTGTCTCACGGTATCTTATGAGATTCGATAGCAGTAAGACATACTGTTCAACGGTCAAACATTGCCTAAATAATCTGGGAGCTAATATGACCCCACCTAATGAAACCAGGATAATTTCTGATTGGTTCTAAATTATCAAATTGGACCTCTGGAATGCATTTATCATTTTAAATGCAATCCTCGTAAATGAAAGTGTGCCTGCAAAAGTAATCTCCTCGGCAACTCATCCTAGACCACTGTATTTGGTATCGCTGGAGAGCTTGGACATCACCCTTTTGATCTAATCCTTTGTGTGCAAACAATTGAAAGTATCGTAATTAAAACACATAAATGACATGAATACCATTAAAGATATATTGATAATAGGAACTATGTAAGAAAAATAAAACTGATATCCTTTAAGCATATCTTATTTATTTCCCCTCCTAGCCTACGATAATGTGTTGCCTAGCGTCTGTATGCGAAAATGTGTTTGTGCCCTATTAAAATGCATTTCATCGTCCATACAACATGATCTGATCACAAATGTCAATGAAATATAGGAAATAAATTTACCACTAGCTTTATCTGACTGTGAGATTTCATTTCAATTAATGTTTTCTGCCTGCAACCACCTCTTAAAGAATTTTCTGATTTTTTTATTGCAGCTAATGGCAAAATTGAAATGTGTTGAATAGTTGACAAATTATTGCCAGTGACTTCAATATTATAACAAACTACATTGCAGGTTATTATGTTAGTGCATAAGCCCGTCAACGAGCATTAGTCAACGCAATAGAACTTAAAATCAGAAACTGTCTGGCATAAGACATCTGACAAATCTATTCTTTGCAAGCAATGTCTGCTTAGGTCTGCTTATGCTACACAGTCCTGCAGCCTAAAGCAATATGTCATGTGAAATTAGCTTGAACTTGAAATCATGGTCTGCTGCACTGCCACTGTATTAGCTTATATTGGAATGTTTGTTCTAATGGAAGCCGTTTATTGTTTGCAATAGACACAGACTCTCATCATACCATTGTCACGCAGCGTCAGTGTTGTTGTCGTGGGAAAAGTCCAAATTGGTTATACAAAGGTTAAAGTGCAAACTAATATGCGTTTTACCAATAGTACTGACTATTTTGATACAATAAGTTTAAAGAGAAAAGCACAGCTGCTTAGCCTGGAAAGCGCATATCAGACTCGATTCATCATGGTCTTGTCTGCTCGATGAGTTTTGGTGTAAGAATAAAACTGTTCCTTTTTTAACCGTTTAAAATGTACTACACCATCGCGATCTGATCACGAATGTCAATGTAATGTAGGAATTGAGTTTCATAAGCTTTATATGTGGTTTAATTTAAATTAAAGTTCTCTGCCTAAAATTGCCTTTTAAAAAGTTTTCTTAATCTTCTGTCATTTAAAACACACGTTTTAGCTGAGTCTACTACAATGCAAAAAGAACAGTTTAGTTTTATACAAATGTATTGGAAATGGGTTTAAACGAATTTCGTTAATTTTGCTTATTTTAATTTGATTGTTTTCCTATTTCAGGTGACGGTCTAACCTCTGTTCCAGTATCTACCAGTAGTACGTGTAGATATTTTACGTTTACTTACAGGCTTAGTCCTTACATACAGGCGTAATCTTTGAGTACCAGTAATCTATTTGAAGGAAGTGACGTTGTTCATAATGATATTTTGATTGAATGTGATTAATGATGATTAGCTGACGTTGAACATTGAGATGCGCTAGGGAAAAAACCTGTTATCGGGATTTTGGACCCCAACCTGACTATACAACCACAATAGATTACAAGAGATTTAAACATTTGGTTTACTGGGAAGATGGATTGCACTGATTTTAGAAGGAAATACACTGGGAAAATGTACAGTTGATCTGCAGTGTTAAGTTTGCTTACATATAGAATAGATATCCTCATGGCATTGGACAATCGTTGACATGCTGTAATTGACATGTGAACAATTGGTCAATGTCCTTTTGCTGGTTCTAGAAATGGATAATGCTGTAGAGATAAGATCAAGCAATTTTCTTAAATGTAAATGAGTCCTGTACAACATGGATTGTGATAAACTCGTATGTCAGACTGAAAAGCAAGCAAATGAAAATAAAACTGAGATTCTCTAGGAGCATTGAACATATTAATCAGAAAGGCGATGAGTCATATTGTGGTTTCCACTACTTAAGCCTCTTCAGTGACCCTATAAATATAGCAACATGGAGCCAAAGGAAACTACTGCAATTTCGCAACTTTCAACAGGGAAGTCGATACAAAGATTAGTATAAACCAAATTAGGTCAAACATATTTTAAAACGTTGGTTAGAAAATGAATTTAAACAGATTATAATTTTCTGATTTCTCAGAATACCTTTGCTGATCTCAAAGGACCCAAAAAGTAGATTTAAGTCAAAGAGACCTAATCTTCACACATGACATGCGGCCAAAAAGCTGTACACACACGTACTATGGACTTACCTTATGCTCAAAGCCCCTTAGGGCTGCCACACTAAAACACATAATGTTAGATTCTCTGTTCGCAACAATTCGTGCAATTTTGCAACTGAACAGGGTAGTCGATACAAAGACTAGTAAAAACCCAATCGGGCCAACCATATTAAACGTTGGTTAGAAAATGTATCAAAACTGAAAATAATTTTCTGATTTCTCAGAATACCATCGCTGATCTCAAAGGAACCAAATAAGGTCAAACATAATAAACGCTGGTTAGAAAATGAATCAAAACTAATAATAATTTTCAGATTTCTCAGAATACCTTCGCTGATCTCAAAGTACTCAAAAGAAAGAAGAATGTTATACAGATTTTAAAGTCTAAGAGACCTAGTTTTCACACATGACTTGTGGCCAAAAAGCTGAACATACACATACATGTTATGAACTGCTCAAAGCCCCTAAGGGCTGCAACACTGAAGCACATAATGTTAGATTCCCTGTTCACAACAATTACTGCAATTTTGCAACTGAACAGGTTAGTCGATACAAAGACTAGTATAAACCGAATCGGGCCAACCATATTAAACGTTGGTTAGAAAATGAATCAAAACTGATGATAATTTTCTGATTTCTCAGAATACCATCGGTGATCTCAAAGGACTCAAACGAAAGAAGAATGTTATACGGATTTTTAAGTCTAAGAGACCTAGTTTTCACACATGACTTGCGGCCAAAAAGCTGAACATACACATACATGTTATGGACTTACCTTATGCTCAAAGCCCCTAAGGGCTGCCACACTGAAACACATAATGATATGTTCCCTGCGCACAAATTATCCAATAATCACCGCTGTCACTTCATAGGCATTTGCAGATTTTACGAGACATTAATTTAATTGACTTTCAGAACAAACTTTGTCTAAATAAGAAGCGTCGATGTATTATCGTGTGACCGAATGACTAACTAAATGTTATGTACCACTGCAGAAGCTGAGGGTGAGGTTATGGCCATGTAAAACCGGTTTAAGCCCGCCAGTAGCTTTGTGTTACTGATCGTTCCAAGTCGATACTTCTGTGGTGGTTCTTTTTGTTTTATGTCTTGGTGTTTGAGAATTTTTTGTGCTGTTGGCGCCTTGTGTGTGTTTTCATATTTTTAGTTAAGTTAAGGTAACTGAGTGGCCACCTATTGGGAAAATAGCTGCTCATTCGGCTTACGATATGTGTCATGATATAAGTACCTGATTGATAATTTGGTTTTTTCCCACCTCGGTTTTTGGAGTGGGAATCTTTTTCTGATTGCGCCTTTTCCTGATCTTTGCCTACTTGTACCTTTTTATGTCACTCAGAAATCTGTTTTTGAATGCAGGTTTATCTGTCATCACCAACTCGTAAACAAATTCTCAAGATTTTACTAGTTCTGTGTAATTCTTTAGCATCCATAATTACAAGATAAAACAAACTATCAAACCTGTTGATCAAATTCTCAGACACAAGCATATTCATTTTGTATTTTCTCAATTCGTGGCCTGCTTTTGATATAGTAAATTTTCCTTTTTTGGATGGTGACGTTCCTCGTCGTGCTTCTTATGGTGTATACATTTCGCAACTTATTAGGTTTGCTAGAGTCTGCAATCATGTTACAGACTTCAACGCTCGAAATAAATGTTTAACGGCAAAACTTCTCCAACAGGGCTATCGGTATCATAAACTTCGAAAAACCTTTTCTAAATTTAATCGTAGACACTATGAATTGATTTCCAAATATAATGTTGGGTTAAAGACACTTTTAAGTGAGGGCCTTTCTGAACCTGAATTTTATGGTGACTTGGTTTACAAATTAAAGAAACTTAAAGGAATAAATGATTTTTCTCTTCAGTTCGGAAAAATCATATCACGTTACAGACGTATAGGTTATAACTTGAATGTTATGCGACAGTCTGCATGCTTAGTTTTTAACCCAATCATGGTTGATAACTATGCTGCCTTCTTTAATTGCACGCCGGTGGGTCGGGCGTCAGACTCTATGATGGCCCCGACTTAAAGCTATTCATTTTAGTTGGTTGGGGCCGGAGCTTCTTGTCTGTTGCTTGGCCCACCGGGGTCCAACTGGTGTTTTTCTTTTGCTCCGGAGTTAGTAGGTTATTCGGCGCCCAGGGATCTCCATCGTCGGGCAGCTTACTCAATCTGTGAGTCCTGGTTTTTGATTCATCAGGATGTTTATCATGATTTATTTGTTTGTTCTTGATGATTCATTGACTAGTTAGAGATTCACCACGAGGACCGAAGAACTAACTAAATGTTGTGAACCACTGCAGAAGCTGAGGGTGAGGTTAGGTACCTGTAAAACCGGTTTAAGCCCGCCAGTAACTTTGTGTTACTGATCGTTCCAAGTCGATACTTCTGTAGTGGTTCTTTTTGTTTTATGTCTTGGTGTTTAAAATGTTTTTTTGTGCTGTTGGCGCCTTATGTATGTTTTCATATTTTTAGTTAAGTTAAGGTAACTGAGTGGCCACCTATTGGGAAAATAGCTGCTCATTCGGCTTACGATATGTTTCATGGTATAAGTACCTGATTGTTAGTTTGGTTTTTTCCCACCTCGGTTTTTGGAGTGGGAATCTTTTTCTGATTGCGCCTTTTCCTGATCTTTGCCTACTTGTACCTTCTCTTAAATTCACCATTCACCATAAGGTCTCAGTGTTATTTGACATTATTTTATATTTTAAAATAATGCCTCAGAAATCATAGTGGACATACCAGCAGGAAAGAACTTATGTTCAGTGCCCTTGGGGGTCGCTAGGCTGAAACATATATTGAAAAATTCAGAATCTCTAAAAATATCCAAGAAGTTGTCTCTGCTGTCCACAAAATAACACTGAATAAACATGTGTTAAATTAAAGCTTAGAATGACAAATAGTCGAAATGGATACACCAATGGAGACGACGATGTAATATTTATTATTTGCAGCAAATAATTACAAAAGACTTAAAAATAATCTGCATGCACACTGCAGGATCATATTCTAAAATAATATCCTACTGAGAATATGATTGCAGAAACGTAATAAGTACGCTTGAAATTTTCAAACCATATTTTGTCATGATTATGCAATCGTTAACTCACAGACAGACTGCTGCAACAAGTATCTAATAACTTCAAAATGCCGTAAAATGCACAAATTGCTCGTATACGTCCTTAAAGAGTCGCTCGTCTGTTACGTTAATCTACCTAGCGGAAGTTTATGTCTAATAAGTACTAAATCTGCATAATACACTTCTGTTATATGTCGAATGCAAGAACGGACATATTATCAACTTAGACACACTCAAAATACATATATTCCAAAACATTAGGGACGGAATTTGGTTGAATAATGAATTTAAAAGATGTAAGACGACTTTGTGCACATAGGACAAAAGGTGTAACCCGGGCATATGCAGATTTTGACTACCTTTTGGTGAAACGCATTAAATTTTCGATAATATTTAGGGATGTCCACCGGAGTCCGAACGTTCGGACTTCGGATCCCGTACCGAAGTTCGGATCCAAATTTTAGCATCCGGACGTTCGCTAAAAGATCAATATGTCCAATATTTAGGTAAATTGCCATTAATTTATAACAAAAATACACAAGCTACTTAGCAAAGTAGGAAACACATGAAGTGTCAAAGGTCACTAAGGTGTAACAGGTTAATGGGACAATGCAGGGCACGGTGAAGCGACAATAAACAAAGAAAGGATTAAAGAATTTTGTTGCCTTTTGAAAACGATATGATTCACACTTATCGAGTTTTAAAAAATAATAATTATACAGACCGTCGCACATCAAAACATGTCGGATGATTCAACAGATTATGTTTTGGGGTTAGACAAAACAAATATGCTTTAAATTACTTTGATCTTAATTTGACAAATCAAATAGGTGGATTCTTAAGCTGACCCGTTTATGTAAGTAAGAAACAAATTCAGAATACCATAATCCTGTGACTAAATTAAAGTTTTCTGCTGCGCCAGTTCGACAAAATGGGAACTCGGTGAATGTTCGTGAATTTTTGATAATGGCATATGAGTAATGCTGTTTTAGCGTGATTTTTATTACTTTTGTGAACGTAAATGAATTATCCTAAATTGCATGGCGTTTCGTTTCTGCGTAGCATCAACGGAAACAACGCCAAGCTCAGTGACTCTTGATTATGAATGTTCTTTCAAGGACATACATGTAAATGTACATATAATATTGACTTTATCCGAAAAAAATGCGAACGTTCGAACCATCCGGATGTTTGTTTCCGAACGTCCGAACCTTAAATCTGACACCGAATGACATCCCTAATAATATTAATTGTAAATATTATTGACAAATTGTGAGCAAAATATCTGAAATAAGGCTGATGATTAAAACGATCATGTTTCTGTTATAAAGTTTGACGAAACAACAAAAAAGTGTCAGAGAAGTATGATAATCAGTCCTTTCTTCTATCCATGTGCGCAAAAAGGTTAAAATAGAAATGAACGAATGATGCAGGGCGACAGCCAGCAAGAGCATTTTCCCAGTAGATGTTATCAAAAATTATGGAAAAGAACAATCATAAACATTTCATTTGAGCTAAAATGTCAAAAACGCGAGCCCAAACGGACAAAGTAAATGTAAGGGGCGTAATCTGAATGAAAGCACCACTCCGAAAACCTGGTTTAGAAACAAACTAATTTGATAATTTAGGTACATTTACTAATACAACGAGAACGTATTACAAGACGAGTGAGCGGCCTTTTCCCAATAAGTGGCCATTCAGCTCTCCAATAGCACTGAAAATCTTGAGCAAATAAAAAGAAAACCAAACACCATGACGCCGGTGGGCCAAGCAACAGACGCGAAGCTCCGGCCCCAACAGATTAAAATCAATAGCTTTAAGTCGGTGCCGTCATAGAATCTGATTCCCAACCCGTCGTGGTCCAACACAATTAAGGTCAGGGTGAAGTAAAAAACGCCACGATGAAATTTTCTTATTTTTTGCATATCGATGTATTTAATGCTCCCCCCACCGGAATATGCAAAAATAGTCCTTCACTACCGGATTAGTTTTTGAACTACAGGCTATCCAAAAACACCATTTTTGCCGTTGAACTCAATGGGGAAAAGGGAAATAGATGTCGGATTTCGCACATAAACATTTTTTTCTCCTAAATTCCACGATGAAGTTTTTTTAAAAACTGATATTATCTGCGTGAATCAGTTTGGAATAGATTGCTTGAAAAAAAAGTCCTTGACAACCAGGCTCGTTTTCGTGCTATTGGAGGTTTTTATACTATGGTAGTGCGTTTATGGTATTTTGCGCGACGTAACGTAACGTCGTGGCGCGAACACGCGTTGCATTTCAGTGTGCGACTGACGCAAGAATTACAATAAATGACTTTTACTGCAGAAATTCTCATTTTCTGTGTTTTGGTAAAAATTTGTCGCAGTCTTTAAGGGAAGAAAAATGTAAAATTCGTACTAAATGACATAAAAGCTACAGCTTTCTCCGGTTCAAAAAGGCGCGACATAAGAGCGTCGATTCTTGTTCCGCTGGCGTCGCAAAGCAACGTCACGCGTAACGCTCATAACGACGTTTTTCTTCACCCTGACCTTGAGGAAGGATTTGTTTAAGCCGTATAGTATTTTTCTAAACTTCAGAAACATTTCCTCCCTATAGCCCGCTCAAATGAATCCTTATAAAACGTAGTCATTACGAAAACTAGCCCATGCAATATACACAGATTTTTTAAGCTTTAAAAATTGAAAATTTTCAGCTGAAATTTTTTGATATTTTTTTATTTTTGCTCAAAACATAGATTGTGGGTACACGTTAGAACCGCCTCGCCGAGACGGTTCTAACGAGTACCCACAATTAATGTTTTGGGGCAAAAATAAGAAACATAGGTATACCCCTGCATACCCCAGTTATAATAGTGGGGTATAAGGGGGTATTCATTACACGGACATGTTTTCGTGATGTCTTTTCTCTGTTTTACAAACGTTATGACTTGTTCTAATTTTGTGTTAATTGTTGACCCATTATACTACCTCGGCAGAATTGTAAGAAGAATTGTATTGAGTTGGTGGGGTAAGGCTGGAGGCCCGGACCCATACCTTTACTGCGACATAGCCAACTTGTCCACAGTGTGTGCTAGATTCTAGAATATTGCCTTCATTGTATACCATACCTGACACAGCTAAAATGAGTTGTGTAAATATGGATTTTATCGCGCTGTTCGTTTTCACGTCATAATGACGTTAGTGATTTTTTAATTGAAACAAATCTCCGTATTTTGGGTGAAATTTACCGAAAACCACTACCGTCACGATTACGTCAAAGTCTTTGCCTACTTGTACCTTTCAATATGTTAAACAAAATGCGTTTCCTTTGAGGGCGTAAATGCTTTAAAAAGTAAATGTACTATTCGGTTTTACACTTCCTCTGCCAGTCTACGAGCATAAGTCAACATAATAGCACTTAAAATCAGAAACTGCCTGTCACCAAGTTGCCAACATCATAAAACCCGAAAGTCTGGCATGAGACGTGACGAATCTACTCTTTGCTAGCTATGTCTGCTTAGGTAAAACACAATTATGCGGTGCAGTCCTGCAGCCTAAAGCAATATGTCATGCAAAAACTCTAGTGCAAAAATTAGCTTGAACTTGTTTATACCAATGTATTTGCATTGTGTTTAAACGAATTTCGTTAGTTTTGCTTATTTAAATTTGATAGTTTTTTCCTATTTCAGGTTATGGTCTAATCTCTGTTCCAGTATCTACCAGTAGTGCGGTCCACTTACCGTCTTACTCCTTACAGGCTTACTCAATGAGTACCAATAATCTATTTAAAGGAAGTGACATTGTTCATAATGCTATTTTGATTGAAAGTGATTGATGGTTAACATTATATGCGCCAGGAGAAAAACTGTTATCGGGATTTTCGACCCCAACCGGACTGTACAACCACAATAGATTACAAGAGACTAAAACGTTTGATTTACAGTGAAGATGGATTGCACTGATTTGCTGATTACAGGAAAAAGTCCAAAGGCGCTGAAAAAATGTACAGTTGATCTGCGGTTTTATGTTTGCTTTTATACAGAATACATAGGACAAATGTTGACATGCTGTAATTGGCATGTAAACAAATGGTCAATCTTCCATTTGCTGTTTTTATAATTTGGTAAGCTAATTCAATTTTCTTTAATGTAAATGAGTTAGCTCGGAGAAAGTCCTGGGCAACATGGAATGTGATTAACTCGTATGACAGACTGAAAAGCAAGCGCATAAAACTAAAACGGACATTCTCTAAGAGCAGTGGACATATTAATTAAAAAGGTGATGGGCCATACCGCGGTTTCCTTACTTAAGCCTCTTCAGTGACCCTATAGGTATGGCAACAGGGAGCCACAGACAATTACTGCAATTTTGCAACTTTAAAAAGGGTAGAAGATATCAAGACTTGTATAAAGCAAATGGGACCAAGCATATTAAACGTTGGTTAGAAAATGAATTTAAACTGGTTATAATTTTCTTATTCCTCAGAATACCATCGCTGACCTTGCAGGACCCAAAAGAAAGTAGAATGTATAAGGATTTTTCGTCTAAGTCTTAGAGACCTAGTCTTTACAAATGACTTGCGGCAAAAAACTGTACACACACAAACACACACAAACACAAATGCTATGGACTTAACTTATGGACGACAACAAGAGCATTTTCCCAGTAGATATTATCAAAAATTATGGAAAAGAACAATCATAAACATTTCATTTGAGCTAAAATGTCAAAAACGCGAGCACAAACGGAAAAAGTAAATGTAAGGGGCGTAATCTGAACGAAAGCACCACTTCGAAAACCTGGTTTAGAAACAAACTAATTTGATAATTAGGTACATTTACTAATACAACGAGAACGTATTATAAGACGAGTGAGCAGCCATTTCCCAATTAGTGGCCATTCAGCTCACAAATAGCACTAAAAATCTTGAGCAAATAAAAAGAAGAGCAAATAAAAAGAAAACCAAACGCCAGTTGACTACGGTTGGCCAAGCAACAGACGAGAAGCTCCGGTCCCAACAAATTAAAATCAATAGCTTAAGTCGGTGCCGTCATAGAATCTGATTCCCAACCCATCGTGGTCCAACACAATTAAGGAAGGATTTTTTAAGCCGTAAAGTTTTTTTCTAAACTCCAGAAAAAATTCCTCCCTATAACCCGCTCAAATGAATCCTAATAAAACGTAGTCATTACGAAAACTAGCCCATGCAATATACACAGATTTTTTTAGCTTTAAAAATTGAAAATTTTCAGCTGAGGCGGTTCTAACGAGTACCCACGATCTATGTTTTGGAGCAAAAATAAGAAAAATAGGTATACCCCTGCATACCCCAGTTTTGCTATATAATAGTGGGGTATAAGGGGGTATTCATTACACGGACATGTTTTCGTGATGCCTTTTCTCTGTTTTACAAACGTTATGGCTAGTTCTAATTGACTCATTCTATGACCTCGGCAGAACTGTAAGTGACATTTTTAGTCTAAGTCTAAGAGACCTAGTCTTCACACATGACTTGCGGCAAAAAACTGTACACACACAAACACACACAAACACAAATGCTATGGACTTACCTTATGCTCAAAGCCCCTTAGGGCTGCCACACTAAAACACATAATGGTAGGTTCCTGTTCACAAATTAACCAATAATCACCGCTGTCATTTCTTAGAAATTCACAGAATTTACGAGACACTGATTTAATTGAATTCAGAAAAAATTGTCTAAATGGCTGTTTCAAAAAAGAAGCGTCTATGTATTATCGTGTGTATGTCACTCAGAAATCTGTTAAATGAATCTGGTTTTGAATGCAGGCTTATCTGTCATCACCAACAATTAAATAAATTCTCAAGATAGCATCAGTTCTACCCAATTCTTTAGCATCCAAGATTTAAAAATACTAACAAAACTGTTCATCGAATTTTTTAGCACAAGCATATTCATTTTGTATTTTCTCAATTCGTGGCCTGCTTTCTCACTAAAAATATGCAACTAGTTAGCACTTAGGCTGAAATGAAGATGGATTATTACTGTTACTTGATCACAGACTGTCTTTATATGTCGTCCGTCTGTAAAATATTTCATGAACACATACATGTAGATTTATGACGTGCACAAAGACAAATTAAATGTCGGAAAAATGCAATTTAAGTAACTTTTCTTAAATTCGTCATTCACCATAAGGTCTCAGACACATATTTCAGACATGCGCGTGCTCACGTTTGTTCTGCGCAACTTACAATATGAGCCTGTGCGTGAGAAAACCAACAATTTGGGTTCCAACCAGTTCCGACACAAACTGGGCTGTACAGTCACAGAAGATGGTTTGAGGCTGGAAATTTTAGATTTAGAAAGTAGAGGAATTGTACTATCTGTGTAGCGAAAACAAAGGCGCTGATCAGCTTCGCAGTTACGGCGAAGCTGATGTGCGTCTTTGTTTTCGACTATGCAGATTGTTGGTTTTCCCAAGCGGCGGCTCATATGTGTAATTTGACATTATTTTAAATTTTAAGGGAATGCCTCAAAGAAATCATAGTGGGCATATCAGTAGAAAAGAAAATATGTTCAGTGCCCTTGAGGGTCGCTATGCTGAAACACATATTGACGAATTCAGAACCGCTGCAAATATCCAAGAAGTTGTCTGTGCTGTCCTCAAGAGAATCACTGAATAAACAATTATTAAATTAAAGCTTAGAATGACAAATAGTCGAAATGGATACACCAATGCAGACGACGATGTAACATTAATCAGTTGCAGTAAATGATTGCAAAGACTTTAAAATAATCTGCATGCGCACTGCAGGTTCATCTCCTAAAATAATATCCTACTGAGAATATGATTACAGAAACGGTAGAGGTACAGAAACATAAGTACGCTCAAAATTTGTAAACCATATTTTGTCATTATGCAATCATTTATCACAGAGAGGCTGCTGCAACAAGTATATAATAACTTCAAAATGCCGTAAAATGCACAAACTGCTCGTAAACTTCCTTAAAGAGTCGCTCGTCTGTTACGTTAATCTAACTAGCGGAAGTGTATGTCTAATAAGCACTAAATCTGCATAATACACCTCTGTGATATGTAATATGTCGAATGCAAGAAAGAACATATTATAAACTTAGACACACTCAAAATATATATATTCCAAAACATTAGGGACGGAATTAGGTTAACTAATGAATTTAAAAGATGTAAGACGACTTTGTGCACATATGACAAAAGGTGTAACCCGGGCATATGCAGATTTTTACTACCTTTTGGTGAAACGCATTAAATTTCCGGTAATCTTAATAGCAAATATAATTGATATATTGTGAGCAAAATATCTGAAATAAGGCGGATGATAACAACGATAATGTTTCTGTCATAAAGTGACAAAACACCAAAAAAGTATGATAATATGTCTTACACTATACCCATGTGCTTAAAAAGGTTCAAATAGAAAACATGAACGAGTGATGTAGGGCGACATCAAGAGCTTTTTCAAAGTAGAGATTATCAAAAAGTATGAAGAAGAACAATCATAAACATTTCATTTGAGACAAAATGTCAAAAACGCGCCCAAACGGACAAAGTAAATGTAATCTGAACGAAAGCAGAACTCCAAAAACCTGGTATAGAAATACACTAAATTGATAATTAGATACAGAACGTATTCTAAGACGAGGGAGCAGCCATTTTTCAATAAGTGGCCATTCAGCTCGCCAAGCAATATCACTGAAAATCTGGAGCAAATAAAAGGGAAACAAAACACCATTTGACTCCGGTGGGCCAAGCAACAGACGAGAAGCTCCGGCCCCAACCAACTAAAATTAAAATCTTCAAGTCGGTACCATCATAGAGTTTGACTCCAAACCCATCGTGGTGCAATACAATTAAGGAAGGAAGCCTTAAGGTTATACCCTAAACGTTTGTATTGTATAATATTTTTTAAACTCCAGAAGAACTTACTTTCTTCCTATAACCCGCTCAACTGAATCCTAACAAAACGTAGGTAAAAAGACAAGAGTTTTAAAGCATTTTTTCTGTTTTACAAACGGATGGCTACATCTAAATTTGTGTTAATTTTTGACTCATGATACGACCTCGGTAGAACTGTAAGTGGAATTGTTGGTGGCATAAGGCTGGAGGCCCGGGTCTGTTCTTTAACTGCGACTTAGCCAACTTGATCACAATGGGTTTTATTAGAATTTGCATTTAGGTTGATGGAATATAGCTAGGGTAGGTCAGCTGTCAGTATACAAATTGATAAGTATATTTATTGTATACTTAACTCCCTTTATTTTTCCGGGTTTTCTTCCCAGATGCTAGATTTTAGAATTGCCTTGATTGTATATCATACCTGACACAACTAGCAGTGATTCGCTGTAAATATGGGTTTTATCGCGCAGTTCGTTTTAAAGTAATCATGACTTTAGAGATTTTCGACTTAAAACAAACCAAAGTATTTTAGGTGAAATATATCTAAAATCACAACCGGCATGATTACGTCAAAGAAATCAATATGTAAAACAATATGCATTTCATTTGAGGGTGTAAATGCTTAAATAAATGCACTACTTCGTTTTACACTTTCTTCGCCAGTCAACGTAATAGAACTTAAATTCAGAAACTGTCTCGCATGAGACATGTGACAAATCTACTCTTTGGCAGCAATGTCTGCTTGGGTCAAACACAATTATGCGGTGCAGTCCTGCAGCCTAAAGCAATATGTCATGCGAAATTAGCTTGGACGTGGAACTATCGTCTGCAGCACAGCAACTGTATTAGATTATATTGGAATTTATGTTTTAATGAAAGCCGTTTATTGTTTGCAATAGACACAGGAACTTATATCATACCATTGTCACGCAGCTTCAGTGTTGTTTTCATGGGAAGAGACCAAAACGGTTATAACCAATATGCATTTTTAAATTATAGAAAGTGCTGACTAGTTTAACACTAAGTTTAACAAGAAAAGCACAACTGCTTAGCCTGGAAAGCGCATATCAGACTCGATTAAGCATGATCTGGTCTGGTCGAAGAGTTTTTCGTGTAAGAATAAAACATTTCCTTCTTTAACCTTTTAAAATGCACTACATCATCGCGATCTATTCTGATGTCAATGTAATATTGGAAATAAGTTTCACTAGCTTTATCAGAGGAGTCATTTTAATCATTTTAATCGAAGTTGTCTGCCTTGAACTGCATCTTTCTGAATATTCTGTCATTTCATTAACACACATTTAGCTGAGTCTACTGCAAAAAATTCCAATTATAGCAATGCAATCAAGGTTTAGTTTTATGTCAATGTATTTGAAATGTCGAATTTCGTTAATTCTTGCTTATTTTCATTTGATTGATTTCCTATTTCAGGTTACGGGTCTAACCTCACCTCTGTTCCAGTATCTACCAGTAGTCCGAGTAGATATTTTACGTTTACTTATAAAGGCTTACACTTTGAGCACCAATAATCTATTGGAAGCAAGTGACGTTGTTCATAATTTTATTTTGATTAAAAGTAATTGATGGTTATTAACTGACGTTGAACATTGAAATGCGCTAGAGGACAACTAAGCGATTTTTATCTGTTATCGGGAGTTTCGACCCCAACCTGGCTCTGCAACCACAATAGATAAAAAGAGACTTAAACGTTTGATTTACAGTGAAGATGGATTGCACTGTTCTGCTGATCATAGGAGAAAATACAAAATCACTGTGTACAGGTGATCTGCGGTTTTATGTTCTCTTATATATAAAAATAGATTTCCTTATGACATGAAACAATTGTTGTCATGCTGTAATTGGCAGTATGTCTTTTTGCTGTTTCTTGATATGAATAATGCTGTAGAGATAAGCTCAATTTTCTTGAATGTAAGCGAGTTAGCTCAGACAAAGTCCTGAACAACATGAATTGCGATTAACTCATATGACAGACTGAAAAGCAAGCAATTAAAGATAAGACTGATATACTATAAGAGCATTTAACATATTAATTAGAAAGTTGATGGGCCATACCGCGGTTTCGGCTACTTTAGCCTCTTCAGTGACTCTATAGATATGGCAACATGAAGTAAAAGTGAATGACTGTAATTTTGCAATTTTCAGCAGGGTAGTGGATACAAAGACTAGTATAAACCAAACGGGGCCAAACATATTAAACGTTGGTTAGAATATGAATCTAAACTGTTAATAATTTTCTGATTTCTTAGAATACCTTCACTGATCTCAAAAGACCCAAAAAGCAGATTTAACTCCAAGAGACATAGTCTTCACACATGACTTGCGGCCAAAAAGCTGTACATACACACATATGTTATGGACTTACCTTATGCTCAAAGCCCCTAAGGGCTGCCACACTAAAACACATAGTGATAGGTTCCCTGTTCACAAATTATCCAATAATCAACGCTGTCATTTCTTGGAAATTCACAGAATTTACGAGACACTGATTTAATTGACTTTCAGAACAAAATTTGTCTAAATGGCTGCTTCAAAGAAGTAGCGTCGAGGTATTATCGTGTTTATGTCACTCAGAAATCTGTTAAATGAATCTGTTTTTGAATGCAGGTTTATCTGTCATCACCAACAACAAATTCTCAAAATATCACCAGTTCTTCGTTATTCTTTAACAACCATTATTACAAGGTAAAACAAACTATCATACTGTTCATCGAGTTCACAGACACAAGCATATTCATTTTGTATTTTCTTAATACTTAGCCCGTTTTCTCACTAAAAATATGCAACTAGTGAGCACTTAGACTGAAGTGCTGAAATAAAGATGGATTGTTACTGTTACTTGATCAAAGCCTGTCTTTGCATGTCGTTGGTTTGTAAAATATATATAACACGAACACATACATGTACATGAATGGCATGCACAAAGACAAATTAAAAAGGTACAAGTAGGCAATGATGAGGAAATGGCAAATTAACAAATAAAATGCCGGTTGTATAACCTTTCTTTTTGATTCAAATAATAGCCACGTGTACACGTTTGTAGTGCGCAACTGACAGTATGTGTAACTTGACATTTTCTATTTTATACAAAATATCTCAAAGACATTTGGACACATATTGCCAAAGTATTTAGTATCTCCGAAAGTATTCAAGAATTTGTCCCTGCTGTCCACAAGAAAATCACTGAATAAACAATTCCATTCAAACTTAGAATGACAAATAGTCGAAATGGATACACCAATGAAGACGACGATGAAACCTTTATCATTTGCAGCAAATAATTACAAATACTTTAAACTAATCTGCATGCGCACTGCACGTTCATCTTCTAAAATGATACCCTACTGGGAATATGATTACAGAAACGGTAAAAGTACGCTCAAAATTTGTAAACCAAATTTTGTTATTACACACCCATTTACCACACAGAAGCTGCTGCAACAAGTATCTAATAACTTTAAAATGCCATGAGATCCACAAATTGCTCGTATACCAAAAGAGTCGCTCGTCTGTCACGTTAATCGTACTAGCGGAAGTTTTTTTCTTATTAACACTAAATCTGCATAATACACTTATGTTGAATGACGAATGAGGTGATGATCAGAAATTGATCGACTCAGTATCAGAAGATAGATAGATAGAAAGAGTGGTGAACATTTTATAAACTTAGACACACTAAAACAACCGTTATTTTAAACCATTAGGGACAAAAAAAGGTTAACTAATTATGCAAAAAGATGTAATATGACACATGGGACAAAAGGTGTAACCTGGGTATATGCAGATTTTGACTACCTTTTGGCGAAACGCATTGGATTTCCGATCAACTTAATTGTGATTTCAATGACATACTGTGGGAAAACAATATTAAATAAGGTGGATTATTACAACGATCATGTTTCTGTCATAAAATATTACAAATAGTGTCAGTGAGGTATAATGATAAGTCCTACACTCTGCCCATGTCCAAAAACTGGTTTTAATAGAAAACAAGGAAACATTATACATGGCGACATCAAGAACTTTTACCTAACAGAGATTATAAAAAATATGAAGTACCAGAGCTATAAGGTCAAAACACGACCCAAACGAACAAAGTAAATTTAAGAAATGATTAGGTAATGGCGCAATCAGAACGAAGGCGCCTCTTCGAAAACCGAGTTTGGAAAAAAAATATTGATAATCAGGTACAAATGAACATGTACTAATACAAGGAGAACGCATCATAAGACGAGTGAGCAGCCATTTCCCAAAAAGTAGCCACTCAACACACCTAGAGAGCCAAACTCACCGAACCCCCCCCCCCCCAAAGAAAATGACAGTTGATTGGTACAATACAAGGAAGGAAGCACTTATCTCCTATTCGTTTGTAACGTATGATACTTTTTCTAAAATTGACTAGTTACAGTTTCACCACGAGGACCGAACAACTAACTAAATGTTGTGTACAACTGCAGAAGATGAAACTGAGGTTAGGGTCCTGTAAAATCGTTTAAGCCGCCCCCTACAATTTATACTACTGATCGTTCCAAGGCCATACTTCACATGGTTATATTTTTTATGTTTTGGAGTCGAATTTGTGTGCTGTTTGAACATAGTGTGCGCATTGTGATCGTTCCAAGGCGATGCTTCTGTGGTGTTTTTTTTTTGTCTTATGTCTTGGTGTTTAAAAAATGCTGTTGGCGCCTATGTATGTTTTCATATTTTTAGTTAAATTTAACTAACTGAGTGGCCACCTATTGGGAAAATAGCTGCTCATTCGGCTTACGATATGCTTTTTTAGTTTGTTTTTTTTTTCATCGGTTTTTGGAGTGGGAATCTTTTTCTGATTGCGCCTTTTCCTGATTTTTGCCTACTTGTACCTTTTCATGGTATACGTACCTTAATTTAGTTTTTTCCCACCTCGGTTTTTGGAGTGGGAATCTTTTTCTGATTGCGCCTTTTCCTGATCTTTGCCTATTTGTACCTTTTCATAGCTTTAGTTAGGTTCGGGTAACTGCGTGGCCGCCTATTGGGAAATGGCTTCTCACTCGGCTTATGATATGTTTTCTAAGTATAAGTACTAAATTGTTCCCGCCTCGGTTTTTTGAGTGGGACTTTCTTTCTGATTGCGCCTTTTCCTAATCATTGCCTACCTGTACCTTTCCAGAAAAACTTAATTCCTATAATTCGCTCAACTGAATCCTAACAACGTAGGTGAGAAAGACAAGTGTTTTATAACACTATTTTTCTCCTTTTTACAAACGTTATGGCTAGTTTTAATTAGTGTTAATTATTGACCCATTCCGTCGACTTCACCAGAACTGTAAAAGACATTGTATTGAATTGGTGGCGTTATGCTTGAGGCCCGGGTCCGTTCCTTAACTGCGACAGCCAACTTGTCCCCAAGGGGTATATTAGAATTTGCACTCAGGTTATAACATTAATTGGGATTGGTTAACTGTCAGTATACAAAATGATAAGTATATACATGTATATTTAACACAACATTATTTTCTCCTCAGATGCTGATTTTAGAATATTGCCCTGATTGTACTTCATACCTGACACAGTTAACCCTGAGTTACTGTAAATATGTGTTTTATCGCGCTAATCATTTTGACGTAACCATGACGTTAGTGATTTTCGAATTGGAACAAACCTATGTAGTTTAGGTAAAATTTACCGAAAATTACTACTGTCACTATTACGTCAAAGACTTCAGTATGTTAAACAAAATGCATTTATGGGTGTAAATGCTTCAATAAGTAAATGTACTATTCGGTTTTACACTTTCTTCGCCAGTCTACGAGAATTTGTCCACGTCCTAAAACTTAAAATCAGAAACGGTCTGACATGAGACATGTGACAAATCTACTCTTTGCAAGCAATGTCTGCTTAGGTCAAACACAATTATGGGGTGCAATCCTGCAGCCTAAAACTATATGTCATGCGAAATTAGCTTGAACTTGGAATAATTGTCTGCAGCACTGCAACTGTATAAGCTTATATTGGAATTTATGTTCTAATAAAAGCCGTTTATTGTTTGCAATAGATACAGAATCTTATCATGCCATTGTCACGCACCTTCATCCATAGTGCAGATTATATTTTTTCTTTCAGCCCTTTGAGATCAGTTAGAATATTCAGAGTATTAATACGTTTACCTTATATTGTACGTATAGAGCCATCTGCCTGTACGTTTAGGGCCATCTTCTAAACAATGTTTTACTTGTTTGACTCCGTTTAGGCATGTGTCTTTGATTCAGACTTCCCTTTTGTAAATTTTTGAAATTGCATTGTATTTTCCGCCTATCGTCGCCGGTATATAAAGGGTCACTGATGAGGGTTCAGTACCCGAAATTACGCAACATGGCCCATACATTTTCACTTCATTATTTTATTCAGTGTTGTTTTTATGGGAAAAGTCCAAAAGGGTTATACAAAGGTAACAGTACAAACCAATATGCATTTTATAGATAGTACTGACTATTTAAAAACAGACAATAAACTATAACAATAATTTTAAAAAGAATAGCACAGCTGCTTAGCCTGGAAAGCGCATATCAGACTCGATAAAAGGCCTAGATGGACTATAAAAGGCAAAATTAGGTAGCAAATCTCATTATTTGTCTGGACACCAAAGGATTAACATCCCCAGCAGCTCATATAAATCAAATAATCAATTTGATTGGCTGTAGCTGCTACCTGTGGAATAACTGATATATACTCGCTTGTAAAATAGATAACCATAAATACATATGCCCATACCTGTGATCAATTTTATTGCACAGGTAGTGCCTAGGTGATTATCAATAAGACAATAAATATGACAGTAGCTGCACAGAAGCATATCTCTACTTGTATTACCTGTCTAATTAAAGGTATTAATGTCCTGCCACCCGGCGGCTGACTTAGGCCTTTAAGCATGATTTGGTATGCAAGACGAATTTTCTTTTTAGAATAAAACAGTTCATTCTTTAACAGTTTAAACTGCACTACGTCACTGCGATCTAATCAAGAATGTCAATATAAGGTAAAGAGTAAGTTCCACTAGCTTTATCTGAGGTTTCATTTTACTTAAAGTTTTCTGCCTGAAACTGCCTCTTAAAAAACTTCTGAATCTTCTGTCATTACATGAACATTGCATGAACACACATTTTAGCTGAGACCACTACGATAAAAATCTAATCGTAGAAGGCACCGTTTAGTTTTATACTTATGTATTTCCAATGTGTTTAAATGTATTTCGTTAACTTTGCTTATTTTAACTTGATTGTTGTCCTATTTCAGGTAACGGTTTAACCTCTGTTCCAGTATCTACCAGTAGTATGTGTAGATCTTTTACGTTTACTTACAGGCTTACTCCTTACATTCTAATTCTGTGAGTACCAATAAATCTATTTGAAGGAAGTGATGTTGTTCATAATGATATTTTGATTGAAAGTGATTGATGGTTATTAACTGTCGTTGAACATTGAGATGTGGTAGGAGAAAAAAACATGTTTTCGGGATTTTCGACCCTAACAGGACTGTACAACCACAATAGATGGCAATATTCGTACAGTGAAGATGGATTGCACTGATATTATAAAAGAGAACCCAAAGGCACTGAGAAAATGTACAGTTGATCTGCGGTTTTATGTTTGCTTACATCTAAAAATATATTTCCTTATGGCATAGGACAATTGTTGATATGTTGTAATTGGTATGTGAACAATTGGTCAATGTTCTTATGCTGGTTCTAGAAATGGATGATGCGGTAGAGATAAGCTCGATCAATTTTCTTAAATGTAAATGTGTTAGCTCGGACAAAGTCCTGGACAGCATGGATTATGCTTAACTCGAGTGCCAGACTGAAAAACAAGCGAATGAAAATAAACCTTAGATTCTCTATGAGAAGTGAATATATAAATCAGAAAGGTGATGGGCCATACCACGGTTTCCGCTTTTTTTAAAAGCCTCTTCAGTGACCTTATAGATATAGCAACAAGAAGTCAAAGAAAATTACCGAAATTATGCAACGTTCAACAGGGTAGTCGATACAAAGACTTGTATAAACCAAATGCGGCCAAACATATTAAAACGTCGGTTAGAAAATGAATTGTAACTGATAATAATTTTCTGATTTCTCAGAAAACCTTCGCTGATCTAATATGACCCAAAAGAAAGAATAAAAATAAAACAGATCCTTTATGAGCAGTGAACATATTAATGAGCAATGGAAGATGGGCCATACCGTGGTTTCGGATACTTTTAAAAGCCTCTTCAGTAACCCTTCAGATTTGGCAAAATGGAGCCATAGGGAAATACTGTTATTTAGCAACTTTCAACAGGATAGTCGATACAAAGACTTGTATTGGCCAAACCAGAGCCAAATATGTAAAACATTGGTTGGAAAAAGAATCTTAACCGAAAATAAATTTCTTAAATCTCAGAATACCCTCGCTGATCTCAAAGGATCAAAATGGGAAATATAATCTGCACTATGAATGTTATACGGATTTTTAAGTCTAAAAACCTAGTCTTTCCACATTACTGCGGCCAAAAAGCTGTACACACACACACACACACACACACACACAGACACACACACACACACACACACACATGTTATGGACTTACCTTATGCTCAAAGCCCCTAAGGGCTGCCACACTGAAACACATAATGTTAGATTCCCTGTTCACAAATTATCCAATAATCGCCGCTGTCACTTCATAGAAATTTACAGAATTTACGAGACACTAGTTTTATTGACTTGCAGAACAAAATTTGTCTAAATGGCTGTTTCAAAGAAGAAGCGTCGATGTATTATCGTGTGTATGTCTCTCATAAATCTGTTAAATGAATCTGTTTTTGAATGCAGGTTTATCTGTCATCACCAATTCTTAAACAAATTCTCAAGATATCATCAATTCAGCGTAATTCTTTAGCACCCATTATTACAAAATAAACAAATTATCAAAACTGTTCATCGAATTCTCAGAGACAAGCGTATTCATTTTGTATTCTTTCAATTCGTGGCCTGCTTTCTCGCTAAATATATGTAACTAGTAAGCACTTAGGCTGTATTGCTAAAATGAATATGGATTGTTACTGTTACTTGATCACTAACTGTCTTTAAGTTTCGTCCGTCTATAATAAAATATATCAAGATCGCATATATGTACATGTATGACATGCACAAAGAGAAATTAAATGCCAGTAAACAAATACAATTTAAGTAACTTTTTTTTTTTAATTCACCATTTACCATAAGGTCTCAGACACACATTTCAGACAGCCGCGTGCTCACGTTTGTTTTGCGCAAATTACAATATGTGTTCTTTGACATAATCTTATATTTTAAAGAAATACTTCAATGAAATCATAGTGGACACACTAGCAGAAAAGAACTTATGTTCAGTGCCTTTTAGGGTCGCTATGCTGAAACACATATTGACAAATTCGGAATCTCTGAAAATATCCAAGAAGTTGTCTCTGCTGTCTTCAAGAAAATCACTGATAAAACAATTATTAAATTAAAGCTTAGAATGGCAAATAGTCGAAATGGATACACCAATGGAGACGACGATGTAACATTTATCATTTGCAGCAAATAATTACAAATTAAAGACTTTAGTTAAATAATCTGCATGCGCACTGCAGTTTCATCTCCAAAAATAATATCTTACTGAGAATATGATTACAGAAACGATATAAGTACGCTCAAAGTTTGTCAACCATATTTTGTCATTATGCAATCGTTAATCACACAGAGACTGCTGCAACAAGTATCTAATAACTTCAAAATGCCGTAAAATGCACAAATTGCTCGTATTCGTCCTTAAAGAGTCGCTCGTCTGTTACGTTAATCTTACTAGCGGAAGTTCATGTCTAATAAGCACTAAATCTGCATAATAAATCTATGTTAAATATGTCGAATGAAAGAAAGAACATATTATAAACTTAGACACACTCAATATATATATATATATTCCAAAACATTAGGGACGGAATTAGGTTAACTAATGAATTTAAAAGGTGTAAGACGACTTTGTGCACATAGGACAATAGGTGTAACCCGGGCATATGTAGATTCTGAGTACCTTTTGGTGAAACGCATTAAATTTCCAATAATCTTAATTGTAAATATCATTGACATATTGTTAGCAAAATATCTGAAATAAGGCGGATGATAACAAGGATCATGTTTCTGTCACAAAGTATAATGAAATAGTGTCAATGAAGTGTAGTAAATAAAATACATATTAAACTAAAATCCTTTATAAGTCCTACACTCTGTCCATGTGGTGCACAAAATAGGGTTTTAAGCACCGCTCTTGTGGTAGAAGGTGGTAAAATGCTATGCTCTATTCTATTCTTCTCTACATTGATAGAAAAAGTCTTTCTTTTAACCGGAATCGAAAGTTCTATTTTGACGTCATCGTGACGTTTCAACGGAGCGATGTGGAACATATGTGTAATGAGAGTTCTTAACTACCTTCTTCCCAGATGATCCCGAAAATAAATGATCCTTCTCCCCAGATCCCCAAAATCACGGGCGTGATACATGGCAGGAGCCTATAATCTCTCTCGGAGTTATCACCTGGTTTAAGTGTTACGCTTAGCAAGACAGAGGTCTATTGGCTGCTGTTTCCAGCAGAGATTGAAATATATCTGTCAATTTGTTGGTTTTTAACAGGCCCATTTCAAAAGAAAGCCTTGTCCTGGGAATTTTTTCAGCATTTAATTCAAAGTGTATTCAGATAATTATGGTTGAGTATGGTGTATTCCACAGTTTAAATCCACTTCATGTGAAAGGTGGTGTAAATAGTGCATTTTGGTGCTTTTCTGTTCTTGACAGTTCTAACACATCAAATTTGTTTTTCCAGACTGTGGCCAATAAAGTGCCCCAGCTGTGGATTATCCATTAAAATATGTTTACACTAGTCATGTCATGAACTTGAAAATGACTAATAAAACAAGTGATGCTGATAGAGTCCTGATAATCTTTTCTCTAGAAATCCAATGCTGGAGAGTTTGCCATCACACTAGGCTTTCGCAATACTATAGAGAAAGCTACTAGCTCCGGGAGAGATTATAGGCTCCTGACATGGTGATGCCTTATTTCATCTTAGAAAACACGAAATCGTGATGCATGGCGAAAGCAAGAGCTTTTTGTAGAGATCATCAAAGTACAAAGAAAAACAGTTATAATGCTCTACTAGTAGCCGGATGAACAGCCACTCCCCAATAAGTAGCCACTCAGCCTTCCAGGAAAGCCAAACAATATCTCTGAAAATAAGGAGCAAAAGAAATACAACACCAGTTGAACATAACAGACAAGAAGCTCCGATCCAACCAACTAAAATAAATAGCCTTTAGTCGGGATCAGCATAGAGTCTGACCCCCGACCCATCTAGGGTACAATTAAAAAAGAAATCATACTGTAATGATTGAAACGATAGTAATTAGTCGTGATTGCGTTTAAACTAATCGTGCAGACTGTTGTATCACATTTATGTTACATTCTATACGTTTGTAACGTATAATGACTTTTTACTCAAGTTAAAAATCACCTCTTCATATAACACGCTCACCCGAATCCTAACATAACGTGAACGAGAAAGACAAACATTTAAAAGGGTCATTGGTTTTCTGATTTAAGAAGGGTTATGACTAGCTTTTGGTGATAGGCGGGCTGCTTATGCCTCCAGAGAATTAAATAAACTACTGTCTGACCAACTGACTACCTGTTAACCACTCAGAAGGTCTGATCCTGGCCAGGAAAGTGGTACGAAGCAAACCATCCATACATACATTGTATACTTGAGAACTTCGTTGTTTACTTGGGAACTTATATTTTCAGACAAATGTTTGGTGCCATGACATCATAATGCTGATTAAAAGTCCCGACATGACCATGGATGTTGACTGAGATGCTTAGCCATATATAAAGTAATGGACCCTTTCATCGACCTCTGCAGCATTTAAGTTGAATTATAATGGGTTTGGGTGTTTGGCCCCTTGACCGATACGTAACTGCGACATTGTCAAGCTATTGACGATTGGTCTATTAGCAACGTACAAAAAAGGCTAATGGACCACGTTACATCCATGCCCAATATTTGACAATCGCTCCTATTTCTTTTAAGGGATGCAAAAGCCTATCAAACAAAAATGTTTGTCAATCTTTGTTTCATGGTCCTTAAATGTTATTCAAACATTTTCCTATTTGTATTGACCCCACATTTATCTGAAACACTAAAAGCGAAAGCATATGCCGACGACAACGATAAGAAAATATAAAATGCCTGCGCTGTCTATCTGTATAATTTTATCTGGGTCAACAGTTTGTTCTTACCGACCGACAAATTCACATTTTCAAAATGGATTCTATAGATAACAGTAATTATTGTTTTTATTCCCAAAACACTTGTTTTCACACAACGGTTTTCAGTCGATGTGCGTATATGTTTAAATGATACATACACGTCTAGAAATAAAAAATATATATATTCATTCAATCACTCATATGTTTTAAATAAGAAGCTATCTGTTCTCAAGTAGAGGCATTTCTGCTTGGTTTTTATGACGAGTTGTATCACCGAACAAGGCAACATTATGTTTTTCTTTGTTTGTATTTAGGTTAAACGTCCCGGGCAACTATTTTTCAGTAATGTCGGGACGGAGCCACCGCTTCCATGGTTCGACTAGTACCCATTTTTCAGATACGTCGGGACGGACCCACCGTTTCCTGGGTTTCTACAGTACTCTGAGGAGTTAACGTGTCTTGCTCAATGACACAACAGGGTGTTGCCTGTGGGGATCGAACTCGGAGTCTCTCGATTTGTAGTCCGATGCTTTACCACTACGCCATCGGGCTCCCCACATTATGTTTTACACGAAACTTTGTATCGAAACATTGTATGTTCCTGTAGTATTCCAGTATATCGATAAGGAATGCAGTGTTATATACATGTACTTATATTAAAATCAACCAGCAAATTAGTTAATCGTTGGAGGGAGAGTCTGTCAAAAGTGATTCATATCGAGTTTCTGTCAATTACGGGTAATCATGTCATATCTTAAAAACATTATACATGTATATAATTGTTAACACATCTTATTTTTTTATTTGCAGATCGGACTAGGCAGTTCTGGTTGTCATCTAAATATTGCGGTCTGTCGGTTGCATTTCTACTATGTTGTTTCAGTATCTGTGAGTCAGTGTGCCCGGCGCCCTACACGCTTTACCAAAATAGCTGTTTTATATGTCCGATGTCATACACGGGTTTTGAGGATAAATGTTACAAATGGAACTCACATGCCACATCATGGCAAAATGCAAGGGTGACATGTCAACGAGACAGCGGCGACCTAGTTTCATTGGATAAGCATCCATTCTTCGAACACATAAGGCAGATTGTAAATGCAAGGAATATTAGGCTTTGGGTAGGAGCCAGTGATCTTAGACATGAGGGTCAATGGTATTGGGTCAATGGAGCCCCGGTCCCTGCTGGAACGTCAGGGGGGTGGAAAAAAGGTGAACCAAACAATGCCGGAAACGAAGATTGTGCCCATTTATTGCCAGGCACATACAATGGGTATATGAATGACTATCCTTGCAACCAAACACTTAACTTTATGTGTGAAAGGACTAGTAAAATATCACATTGTTTTACCCAAAACAGAACCTGGGCATCCCCGTGTCAGCATGGAGGCAAGTGCAATGAGTTATTCAATGGATACAATTGCACGTGCACAGAACAGTTTACAGGATTTCATTGTGAAAAGGATCTTCTTGCAAGACATGACTCGACATGCAAACCTGGCGGGTCTTGCTACTCCGTATTTACGTTGAAATACACATGGAACGATGCTAAGAAGTTTTGTGAAGCTCGTAGAGGCCACTTAGCTGTTCCAGATGATCTGGCGGAACAACTGTATTTGGAAAACTACTTGAGATCCATGAGGGCCCGTTACTCTGAAACAGTGTTCTGGATAGGAGGGAAGAAAACCGAGAGTTATCCCCCTGACTGGGTCACCGGTTATTCAGCAAAGTTCAGTCGATGGCCACCCGGCGCTGCTAATACCGTTTCTGGCTCGCAATGCCTTGTGCTAGATGGAGCATATGATTTTAAATGGGAGGCGAATTCATGTAGCAGGCCCACATATTTTGTTTGTGAAGAAAGGGTACCATTCAAGGTTTCAGGAATTGTTGGATAGATGTTAAAATTGGATGAAAAAGTATAATATAAAAATGAGCTTTGTTTTTCTGAAGATGATATTCTGTGTGAAATTATTGTTATACTATATTTAGCTAAATACACATTTCCCATCTTTTTCGGCTATTTCTAATTCTTAACCTTTTGAAGGTCACAAAATACCAGCAACAGGAATGTCTAGAGGTTGTCGGTATACAATACCTAATAATTGAGCCGCTTCGTGGGAAAACCAACAATGTGGTTTCCGAACAGGTCCGACACAAACCGGCCTGTACAAGCACAGAAAAGTGATAGAAGCTTGGAATTTCGGATTTAAGAAGAAGAGGAGTTGTACTATCTGAGTACCGAAAACAAAGGCGCTGATCAGCTTCGCGGTTACCGCGAAGCTGATCTGCGTCTTTGTTTTCGCATATGCAGATTGTTGGTTTTCCCATGAGGCGGCTCAATTATGAAAAAAAAAATCCAACCGATACTAAAGTTACTTTCAAAAGCGATTGGAAAGACGAAATACAGTATGTTTTACGCCCTTGTCAATGTTCTTGGGTGACAAATTTAAAATTTGCGTGACCTGGCGCTTTTGCCTAGGTTACATTTGGCCTACGATTAGCTTGCGATGTTGTACGATGCCAATTTTTGCATTTAGGTGCGGCTCTGCAGTATGACCCTTCGATTCTACGGTTTCTAAGACCTCCGTAGCCTCTACGAGTTTGTAATAGTCTGCACTTTTTCAAATTTATAAAAAATCCTAAGACTGTTGCCGTAGACACGTCCTGTGGGCGCCGTACGGAGACCCTGCGATTTTATAATAATTTGGGGAAAAAAATCGTACGTCGATCGTAGGGAGACCGTGAGGGCTCAGTCAGAAATCGAAGGGACTCCTCAGGGACATCGTATGGGCTCCGTACGATTTCGCCTTTAAGTGTGCGGATACCCTTACGATTTCTCTACGATCTCCATATGAGCCGCGTCATGAGAAAGCCGGATTTTTGTCTATGCGGAAACAAAGGCGCAGATCAGCTTCGCAGTGACTTTGTTTTCGCTACACGGATAGTATAATTCCCATTATTCCTCAATCGGAAGTTTCAAGCATCTAGCCATCTTCTGTAGCTGGACAGACCGGTTTGTGTCAGACCAGGTCGGAAACCCCGAAGACCGGTTTTGTCACGTCGCGGCTCATATGGTTCTGACTCAGAACGTCGACGAAAGTCAGAGAAAGAAGTCGTACGATTTCCGTGTGAATTGTAAACACATTACGTCGTAGCCCACGATCACCTACGATGTATAAAATCGTAGGGAAAATCGCAGACCGAAAAATCGTACGATGATCGGGGCAAATGTAACCTAGGCATTATTGAGGGGTCATTATTCTCGAACTGATTTTTACTTGTACATGAAGACAAGCCTAAAGGGCTTACCATTATCAACGTTGGATCAAGTACGTTATCATGATCTGACCATGGAACTCGGACACGTTAAATGTAGGTACGAGAAATGTTTCACCAGCTACAGCTGAGGTTTCTTTAAAGTTTTTACCACCTAATAAAAATAATTGTTAGATCCTTTGGAAGCAGTAAAACATCCAAAGCGAGAAGATGGGCCATATTGTACAATTTCGGGTAATGAACCTTCATCAGTGACCCTTCACAAAACTGGCAGTGAAAGCCAGACATTTTTGCCTCATAACGAATTTTCTGATTTCTGTCATTTTACTAACACAAACATTCTAGCCAATAGCAAATCGAACTATACACAGAAAGTATTAGAATATTTGAAGAAATATTACCAGAGACTTAATATATATAAAAAAAACAAATTGTATTTCAGTTGTAGGTGTTTTTGCTTAAATAAGTAAATGAACTATTCGAATTTACACATTTTGTAATTCCACAACAATTTAGCAACGTCTTACAATTTGAAATTTGAAACTGTCTGGCAACATATGACAAAATCTACTCTTTGCAAGCAATGTCTGTCTCGGTCAAACACAAGTACGCAACACAATTCTGCAGTCAGAAGCAATATGAGCCGCATCGTGAGAAAAATGGATTTTCGCCTATGCGAAAACAAAGACACAGATCAGTAACTGCACAGCTGATCAGCGTCTTTGTTTTCGCTACTCGGATAGTACAACTCCTCTTCTACTTAAATCCAAAATTTCAAGGTTCAAGCTTTCTTCTGAAAATGTACAGGCCGGTTTGTGTCGGACCTGGTCGGAAACCCCGAAGACCGTTTTTTGGCGTCGCGGCTCATATGTCATGGGGAAATTAATATGAACTTTGAATCGCCGAATCGCCGTCTGCTGCACTGCACTGAACTTTACTGTTTGGAATTTATATTCTAATGGAAACAGATTATTCTTCGCAAAGACTCAGAATCACATATCATACCATTGGCACGCAGTTTCTATATTGTTTTGTTCCTGAATTTTGTTGTTGTTTTTTTTCTTTGGGCGAGCATGAGAAAATCACTAAGTAATACAACAAACTAATATGCCTGTTATCGGTACTTGTACGTTCGCAACTCCAGACAAACCGGATAAGTACAGGATTTTGAACGCACGAGTACCGGACGAAATGCATACCAATGGATAGCTAACGTTTGTATAACGGACAGGTTTATCAGGTGGCGTCCTCTCCCAATTTTTGAGCATGATTAAATTTGCCACCGAATAGCAATCGATAAAACGGACACCACCGGACACGGAACGCATTCACCAGATGAGGAACGGACAAGAAACGGACAAGAAACGTATACGAACGGACACGAAGAAACTGAAATTCCATTATCCGTTAGTCCGTTCGTGTTATGCGTTGATATGTGACTGCTGCTTAATAAGGGTGAATACTCCATCAATTTTCTGTATTAATTTCTAGTTTTCTGTCTTAATTTCAAGATACCTTAAATATAAGAGGTTTCTTTATCGACTAGAATTAAGTTTATATAGTTCTTAAAGTGCATCATCCTCCCTATTTGCACTTTCAATCGTACGTTAACACGCCCACGCATTAACTTGTAATTTTAATGATGTAAAAATGTAAATGTAAAACTGTATATATCTGTTGTGATGTCTTTGTAAATCTATAGGTTTCACATTAGAATGATGTATGTATGTCAATGAGCTTCACTCAAACATTTACTATCTCTATGAAAAGTGTCTAGTAAAACAGTACATTAACCCATATTTGACGAATGTATTCCCCCACCATTATCAATAGGGTGAGTCCACTTTCATTTTTAGGGGTGTTAGGAGTGATTTTTAATTTTCATCCCATTTTTCGATGAATTTTCGTTAAGCAAACAGAATAACACAACGCGGCATCCCATCTGGGGCTATTCTGTTTGCCTATGTCCCATAAAAGGGACGCCAGGCTTAAATGAGTTAAACTGCAGTTGCACATATTATCGTTACAATTATTAATGATATATACCTGAATATGAACGCGTTAATGATTTTTTAAAACACAGTAGAAACACATAACTCGAAGGACAACAATCGCTCACATGAGAAACAACAAGTCTAAAAGGATTCAATCATTAGCAGGGAAAAACATGAAACCAAATATATTAATGTTTTAGATACTACGAATTCAATTTAATACGAAATTCAGCTGAAATTCACGCTCTTCTACGTTCGGAATTATAGAAAGACACAAGTGGGCAATGGTCAGGAAAGGCGTAATCAGAAAGAAATTCCAACTGGAAAAAACCGAGGTGGGAAAAAACTAAACTGACAATTAGGTACTTATGTGACGGGATAACCTCCCTTGGTAGAATACATTGGTGCTAATAAGTTGGTACAACGTATTTGCGGCATCTGGAGTGCAAGTAAAGACCATTGACCCTTTCCGGTAAAATATGCCCTGTTTTCGAAAGCCCAAAACTCCATTTTAAAGCAAATTCTACTACAACTTTGCAATGAGAATGGTAGTATGATGTCTTAAGAACGGATAAATGTTACAATGTATGAGGCATTCCTCCACATACTGTAGAAATGGCTAACGAAGCGGAGGTAGGGGTCAAAATTTTGAAAATATAGATTGGAATAAAAATCATTTTTGTTGCATGTCTGTATTCACTTCCTCCATTGTTGTGAATTTTAATCATGTAGGTCAGTGTCAAGGGTCTTAGACACCCTATAATTCATCTCAAAAGTTTGATGCTAAGCGACATTATTGTCATACATTATTTTGGGAGTTACCTGTATATCATTGCTAACAATGACAAGTATTGAGCAAAGTCATGAGAAAATATGTCATTAGTTTCCATACAGATAGAACATAAACCAAAGTTATGTAGCCAAAGAACATGACAAAATACTTCACAAATCGGGGTTTAAAATCACAGAGGAAGCAAAATGTCCATTGCATTGGCGACTACCACACAGCTGATCTGTATTTTAAGCTTGGTACATGTATCTGCAAAACACATTTTCTCATGGACGCCTCAATTACTGTATGATTTCCGTAAACATAAAATGACACAGAAGAATTTATTTGCAGGTCTGGAATGAATGAATGCATGCATGCCACCATTCAAATTAGATACATATGAAATCTAAATGCTTTCTGTTGTTAAAATTTTCCTACAGTGATCACATATTTTTTCAATCTTAAAACTATGGCATATACACCGGGTATACATGCACCTGTTAACTATAACACCTGAACACGCCCTAATACACATCAATGAAATGTATAGAGAAAGAAGTACTTCAGTGAAATATTGTTGGTCTAAAATAGTCAAGACATACTGCAAGAGTAAACCAAGATGATGCCAATTAAGTATTTGACTAGATGCACAGACCTTAATTCCCTGTAAATTATGGATGAAGAAGTTTCAAAAAGCAAATGCCTGAAGTAGTCAAAATCTTCATGTCATGATGCTGACACCAAAATACATGTAATTAGAGATCATCCATTACACAGTTTTAATACTGACAACTTTCCATTGTATAGTCTACATGCATTGAGGGACAAATGCCCTGTTATTTGTCCTTAAATCAAGACTGATCTCTCCACATGTTGAATTCAGTCATGAATGAATCAAAAATGAAAAATGGTTAAAAATCAATTATTTTTCAGTATTGTTTGACAAAACTAGAACATGTATGTCACGCTTAATCGCATTGTTAGGAAAGAACCTAATTTCTACCATTCTCACTGTATGTAGTACGTATAACTATTTTATATACATGTACATAGTTTTCGGGTTACATTTTCGACTGGGCAACATTGTCCCCCCCCCCCGAGTACCAACAAGCCATTCAAATATAATATGTATTTTAGGATGACCTATCAACATGCAAAAGGATTTGTTGGTACTCGGGGGGGGGGGGGGGGCAATGTTCAAAAAATAGTTTTTTGTTTTCCTATATGTTAAATACAAAAAGTAGCTGTTTTAGCCCAAAAATAAAGCTATACATGTATCGAAATGGGGACCAAAGTCCAATATGCTAAAATATGGACTGACAGTGAACTAACGTGTGCTGGTTGAAGCATTTTACCAACTTTTATATTTGTCGAAATACAGGGCAGCTATACATTGTGACTCCCATTACCACTGTCAAAGATCCTTTGCAAATTAGAAACTCGAAACTTTGTGAATAAAGTAAGTGTTGAGTATATAGCGCAGTAAACCACCATCGGAGGATGAGCATGATTTTCCACCGATGGGGTTTGCTGTGACTTGGCTCGGTTGCACGTTACATTTGGTGACAGCGGTGGAATGATGACAACTGCTAGACAGAGTTGCCTTACCCATGTAGTTCCAAGGCCAAGACTCGGGGCGGGTCAATTGGAGGGGGAAGCAATGTAACGGGATAGCCTCCCATGGTAAAATACGTTGGTGCAACGTATTAGTGGCATCTGCAGTGCTAGTAATATGCAAATTAAAAACTCGAAACTTTGTGAATTGAGTGTTGACTAATATAGCGCAGTAAACTACCTTTGGTGGATGAGCATGCTTTTCCACCGACGGGGTTTGCTTTGGCGTGGCTCGGCTGAATGTTTTTCTTATACTAAGAAAACAGATCGTAAGCTGAATAAATAAAAATAAAACAGAGATCCTTTAAGAGCAGTGAGCATATTAATGAGAAACAAAATGGGCCGTACCGCGGTTTCGGCTACTTAAGCATATTCAGTGACCCTTTAGATTTGGCAAATTGGAGCCAAAGATAAAACGTTGGTTAGAAAATGAATCTAAACCGATAATAAATTTCAGATTTCTCAGAATACCCTCGCTTATCTCAAAGGACCAAAAGGAAAATATAATAATCTGCACTATGGATGATTTACGGGGAGACTTTTTAGCTGCAGTAATAGCAAACCAGAGGACCAATGGTCCTGATATCACTCACCTGAGATTTTGTCTTTGATGAATGACATTTGGCTAAGGCCATGTTAGCCAACGTAAAATGTAAACTTGACCTCAAATACTCACATAATTATTAACACTTTAAACTGTCTGTATCTACTAACTTTCAGATCTTTCTGGCAATATTTGACCTTTCTGTTTGAATTAACAGTTTAATAGGTCAAGGTCAACCTGCGGTCATGATTTATATAAAGTACAAAGGGCCAGAGCCCCAAATGCTACATACCAAGTTTCATTGAAATAGGTCCACCGATTCCAGAGAAGTTGATTTTTAAAAGATTTTACCACATATATGGGCATGGTGGCCATTTTGGTCATGTGACCTGGACCATTTATATAAACTTTGGTTCCCCCTTCCTAAGGATACAACATATAAAATTTGGCTTTGATTGGTGAAGTGGTTTTCAATAAGTTGTACATGTATGTACGAGCACGTATATACCATCTTTCAGGTCACAGACCACAAAACTTCTGAAAAATCCAATGTCCCGTTTCCTTTTTTTCCATCGAGTAGCCTATGTGACCAATGTTGACCTTGCCATAAAATAGGTCAAGGTCAACCCAAGGTCATGATTTATACAAACTAAGATGGGCCAGAGTCTCCTATGCTACATACCAAGTTTTATTGAAATCGGTTCAGCAGTTCCAGAGAAGATGATTTTTAAGGTTTTTACCATAGATGGGCATGGCAGCCATCTTGGTCATGTGACCTAGACCATTTATATAAACTTTGATTCCCCCATACTAATGATACCACATATAAAATTTGGCTTTGATTTGTGAAGTGGTTCCTGTGAAAATATAAGTTTTAAATTTTCCATGTGAATGACCTTTGGCCAAGGTCAAGAGATGACCTTGACCTTAAATACTCCTATGACTTCATTTAATCAATAAGTGATATGTATCTACCAACTTTTAGGTCACAGGCCACAAAACATCCTGAAAAAAATCATTTTTTTTACTTTTTTCCATTGAAAAGCCTATGTGACCAAAGTTGACCTTGCCGTAAAATAGGTGACGGTCAACCCAAGGTCATGATTTATACAAATTATGATGGGCCACAGTCCCCAATGCTACATACCAAGTTTCATTGAAATCGGTCCACCGGTTCCAGAGTAGAAGATTTTTAAGGTTTTTACCATATATCGGCATGGCGGCCATCTTGGTTATTTGACCTGGACCATTTATAAAAACTTTAGTTCCCCTTCTTAGGATGCTCCACATGAAGTTTGGCATTAATTGGACCAAGGGTTTCAGAGGAGAAGATCTTTGAAAAGTGTGAACGACGACAACGACAACAACGAAAACGACGGACAACGAAGCATGGCCATCCTATAAGCTCACCTTTTGAGCCTTCGGCTACGGTGAGCTAATTGAAATGAAACTGAGATCCTATAACAGCAGTGAGCATATTAATGAACCAAAGGGTGGGCCATACCGCGGTTTCGGCTACTTAAGCCTCTTCAGTGACCGTTTAGATTTGGCAAAATGGAGCCAAAGAGAAATACTGTAATTTTGCAACTTTCAACAGGATAGTCGATACAAGCAGCTATTTCCCGAAAGGCGGCCACTCAGTTATCCGAACTTAAATAAAAATATGAAACATAAGGCTCAAACAGCACAAAACTTCGAATCCAAAACATAAAATTGAACCACAACAAAAGTATCGCATTGGAACGATCAGTAATATAAAAATTACTGGGGGCCTAAAAAGGGTTTTACAGGGCCCTAACCTCAACCTGATCTTCTGCTGTGGTTCAGAACGTTTAGTTAGTTGTTTGGTCCTCGTGGTGAATCTCTAACTAGTCAATGAATCATCAAGGACAAACATATAAATCATGATAACCACCGTGATGAATCAGAAACGAGGAGTCACAGATTCAGTAAGCTGTCCGACGATGGAGATCCCTGGGCACCAAATAACTTACTGAAACTTTGGAGCAAAAGAAAAAAAAAAACCACCAGTTGAACCCCGTTGGGCCAAGCAACAGACAAGAAGCTCCCGCCCTAACCAAGTGAAATGAATGGCTTTAAGTCAGGCCATCATAGTCTGACGCCCGGCCTACCGGCGTGCAATTAAAGAAGACACCATAGTTATCAACCATGATTGGGTTAAATACTAAGCATGTAGGCTGTCGCATATCAAATAATTCATACCTATACGTATGTAACGTGTAATAATTTTTCTGAACTCAAAAAAAAAAAAAATATTCCTTCCTATAAGTTACTTAAATTTGTAAACCAAGCCACCATAAGATTCTGGTTCCGAAAGGCCCTCACGTATAAATGTTACGTAAAACTGGCCAAAGGAGTTAGATAAAATGATTCCAAAATGTAATGTTCTTAACTTTGAGAGGCATCAGGTTAACCCGGCGAGACATGTAGACGATGAAAATGTTATTTACCTGTTTAACATTGAACTACTTGAAAAAATGAACATAAAAATAAACAATAACAAAAACAAACAAATAAGAAATCTCTAAATAGTTTGAAAAGGTCACTGAAGGGGTATGGTACACTACAATTTCGATTGGAATCATCAACACAATTTATGGATATAAAATGAAAATTCCACTCACTTCATAAGTGACGTGTTTTATTTATATAATACAAATTCAGCTATTTCATCATAACAGCCATTTGTATAAATGCGCAAATACTGACTTAACATGAGATTGAAACACGTTTGTCATAGCATGGAACAATTGATGACATGCAATAATTGGCATTTGAACACTTGGTCAATTTCCTTTTGCTGGTTCTAGAAATAAATAACAACAGAGTTAAGATCACTAAATTTCTTGAATGGGAATGAATTAGCTCGGACAAATGCCAGGACAACATTGACTGTTAATATTCCGACGTATGACAGACGTATAACGTATATCATACGTTATAGATAATTAACTGATTTTTGCTTCAATGTCAATGTTTTGTAAATAAAACCACACTTTCAGAGACCTTTCACCATGACTTCACGAGCCGCAGCGCGGCGAGTGATGGTTGTGATGAAAGGTCACTTAAAATGTGGTATTATTTGCAAAACACTGCAAAACTCAGTTGATTATCTGAATTATCCTATAGGCTGTAAGATCCAGATCATCGTGTTACAACTGGGCAGTTGATCAGTTTCTTTATCTGTATAAACTGTACTGTTCATTAAGACAAGGTTTGTTGCTGTTTCCAAAATTTGGACATAAGTCACATCATGAAAAAAATCGCCTCTTTTATCTATTATGTGAATCTATAATGTGATCAGCAGTGCAAATTATCTATAACTTACATGACTTTTTAGTACAAAATAAAGATTGAGATCAGCTTTGCGATAACAGTGCAGCTTATCTATTCTATGTTTTTGTTTTCATTGTATGGAAAGTACAGCCACTAAAGATAGATTTTGTTGTGACATGACCCTTATGAATAGTGCAACTGTACTGTACTGTACAATGAAACATATATGTTTAAGCGAGATGCTTGTTAATTGGTCTAAAAAGTGTGGATTAACTCAATGCAAACAAATAATTAACCAATATTGTTTATTTTTATGTTCATTTTTTCAAGTAGTTCAATGTTAAACAGGTAAATAACATTTTCATCGTCTACATGTCTCGCCGGGTTAACCTGATGCCTCTCAAAGTTAAGAACATTACATTTTGGAATCATTTTATCTAACTCCTTTGGCCAGTTTTACGTAACATTTATACGTGAGGGCCTTTCGGAACCAGAATCTTATGGTGGCTTGGTTTACAAATTTAAGTAACTTATAGGAAGGAATATTTTTTTTCTTTTGAGTTCAGAAAAATTATTACACGTTACATACGTATAGGTATGAATTATTTGATATGCGACAGCCTACATGCTTAGTATTTAACCCAATCATGGTTGATAACTATGGTGTCTTCTTTAATTGCACGCCGGTAGGCCGGGCGTCAGACTATGATGGCCTGACTTAAAGCCATTCATTTCACTTGGTTAGGGCGGGAGCTTCTTGTCTGTTGCTTGGCCCAACGGGGTTCAACTGGTGTTTTTTTTTTTTCTTTTGCTCCAAAGTTTCAGTAAGTTATTTGGTGCCCAGGGATCTCCATCGTCGGACAGCTTACTGAATCTGTGACTCCTCGTTTCTGATTCATCACGGTGGTTATCATGATTTATATGTTTGTCCTTGATGATTCATTGACTAGTTAGAGATTCACCACGAGGACCAAACAACTAACTAAACGTTCTGAACCACAGCAGAAGATCAGGTTGAGGTTAGGGCCCTGTAAAACCCTTTTTAGGCCCCCAGTAATTTTTATATTACTGATCGTTCCAATGCGATACTTTTGTTGTGGTTCAATTTTATGTTTTGGATTCGAAGTTTTGTGCTGTTTGAGCCTTATGTTTCATATTTTTATTTAAGTTCGGATAACTGAGTGGCCGCCTTTCGGGAAATAGCTGCTTGTATCGACTATCCTGTTGAAAGTTGCAAAATTACAGTATTTCTCTTTGGCTCCATTTTGCCAAATCTAAACGGTCACTGAAGAGGCTTAAGTAGCCGAAACCGCGGTATGGCCCACCCTTTGGTTCATTAATATGCTCACTGCTGTTATAGGATCTCAGTTTCATTTCAATTAGCTCACCGTAGCCGAAGGCTCAAAAGGTGAGCTTATAGGATGGCCATGCTTCGTTGTCCGTCGTTTTCGTTGTTGTCGTTGTCGTCGTTCACACTTTTCAAAGATCTTCTCCTCTGAAACCCTTGGTCCAATTAATGCCAAACTTCATGTGGAGCATCCTAAGAAGGGGAACTAAAGTTTTTATAAATGGTCCAGGTCAAATAACCAAGATGGCCGCCATGCCGATATATGGTAAAAACCTTAAAAATCTTCTACTCTGGAACCGGTAGACCGATTTCAATGAAACTTGGTATGTAGCATTGGGGACTGTGGCCCATCATAATTTGTATAAATCATGACCTTGGGTTGACCGTCACCTATTTTACGGCAAGGTCAACTTTGGTCACATAGGCTTTTCAATGGAAAAAAGTAAAAAAAATGATTTTTTTCAGGATGTTTTGTGGCCTGTGACCTAAAAGTTGGTAGATACATATCACTTATTGATTAAATGAAGTCATAGGAGTATTTAAGGTCAAGGTCATCTCTTGACCTTGGCCAAAGGTCATTCACATGGAAAATTTAAAACTTATATTTTCTCAGGAACCACTTCACAAATCAAAGCCAAATTTTATATGTGGTATCATTAGTATGGGGGAATCAAAGTTTATATAAATGGTCTAGGTCACATGACCAAGATGGCTGCCATGCCCATCTATGGTAAAAACCTTAAAAATCATCTTCTCTGGAACTGCTGAACCGATTTCAATAAAACTTGGTATGTAGCATAGGAGACTCTGGCCCATCTTAGTTTGTATAAATCATGACCTTGGGTTGACCTTGACCTATTTTATGGCAAGGTCAACATTGGTCACATAGGCTACTCGATGGAAAAAAAGGAAACGGGACATTGGATTTTTCAGAAGTTTTGTGGTCTGTGACCTGAAAGATGGTATATACGTGCTCGTACATACATGTACAACTTATTGAAAACCACTTCACCAATCAAAGCCAAATTTTATATGTTGTATCCTTAGGAAGGGGGAACCAAAGTTTATATAAATGGTCCAGGTCACATGACCAAAATGGCCACCATGCCCATATATGTGGTAAAATCTTTTAAAAATCAACTTCTCTGGAATCGGTGGACCTATTTCAATGAAACTTGGTATGTAGCATTTGGGGCTCTGGCCCTTTGTACTTTATATAAATCATGACCGCAGGTTGACCTTGACCTATTAAACTGTTAATTCAAACAGAAAGGTCAAATATTGCCAGAAAGATCTGAAAGTTAGTAGATACAGACAGTTTAAAGTGTTAATAATTATGTGAGTATTTGAGGTCAAGTTTACATTTTACGTTGGCTAACATGGCCTTAGCCAAATGTCATTCATCAAAGACAAAATCTCAGGTGAGTGATATCAGGACCATTGGTCCTCTGGTTTGCTATTACTGCAGCTAAAAAGTCTCCCCGTAAATCATCCATAGTGCAGATTATTATATTTTCCTTTTGGTCCTTTGAGATAAGCGAGGGTATTCTGAGAAATCTGAAATTTATTATCGGTTTAGATTCATTTTCTAACCAACGTTTTATCTTTGGCTCCAATTTGCCAAATCTAAAGGGTCACTGAATATGCTTAAGTAGCCGAAACCGCGGTACGGCCCATTTTGTTTCTCATTAATATGCTCACTGCTCTTAAAGGATCTCTGTTTTATTTTTATTTATTCAGCTTACGATCTGTTTTCTTAGTATAAGAAAAACGTTCAGCCGAGCCACGCCAAAGCAAACCCCGTCGGTGGAAAAGCATGCTCATCCACCAAAGGTAGTTTACTGCGCTATATTAGTCAACACTCAATTCACAAAGTTTCGAGTTTTTAATTTGCATATTACTAGCACTGCAGATGCCACTAATACGTTGCACCAACGTATTTTACCATGGGAGGCTATCCCGTTACATTGCTTCCCCCTCCAATTGACCCGCCCCGAGTCTTGGCCTTGGAACTACATGGGTAAGGCAACTCTGTCTAGCAGTTGTCATCATTCCACCGCTGTCACCAAATGTAACGTGCAACCGAGCCAAGTCACAGCAAACCCCATCGGTGGAAAATCATGCTCATCCTCCGATGGTGGTTTACTGCGCTATATACTCAACACTTACTTTATTCACAAAGTTTCGAGTTTCTAATTTGCAAAGGATCTTTGACAGTGGTAATGGGAGTCACAATGTATAGCTGCCCTGTATTTCGACAAATATAAAAGTTGGTAAAATGCTTTGACCAGCACACGTTAGTTCACTGTCAGTCCATATTTTAGCATATTGGACTTTGGTCCCCCTAAGGGCTGCCATACTGAAACACATAATGATTGGTTCCCTGTGCACAAATTATCCAATAATAATCGCTGTCATTTCTTATAAAGTGGCGTAATTTACGAGACACTAATCTGTTGGACGAACAGAGCGAAAATTGGTTTGAATAGTGTTCCAAAGAATAAGCGTCGAATTATCGTGCGCATGTCACTCAGAAATCTGTTACATGAATTTTGTTTTTGAATGCAGTTTAATCTGTCATCACCAACACTTAGACGAATTCTGAAGATATCATCAATTCTACGTAATTCTTTAGCATTCATTATAACATGATTAAATAAACTATCTGAACTGTCAGAGAAAAAGTGTTTATATTTTATTTCAGATAGTTTATTTACACAAAATAGTTTGCGCATGTAATGATAGTTCATTTACATGTACACAAAATATTTTGAACATGTAATGATAAAAATGAACAGTATTGGAGAAATAAATTAAAGCCTCCCTGCCGTAATGTGTAAAACATATTCTTATAATGCCGTCCCTCTGAAAGCCGGTAATAATCTTTGTCTTTATATGGTAAGAATTACATTTGCTTATAAGCCAAATAACAAGGTTCTACATCACGCCCAAAGCCCATGAGGGCCGCTATGCTGAAAAAATATTGCCAGGGACCTTTTCCCCGAAAATATTCAATAATTGGTCACTGTTCTCCACAAGAAAATCACCGAATGAACGAGCCAATATTTGAGCCGCCTCGTGGGAAAACCAACAATGTGGTTTCCGAGCAGGTCTGACACAAACCGGCCTGTACAGCTACAGAAGCAGGCTAGAAGCTTGAAATTTTGGAGTTAAGTAGAGGAGAAATTGTACTATCCGAGTAGCGAAAACAAAGGCGCTGATCTGCGCCTTTGTTTTCGCCTATGCAGATTGTTTGTTTTCCCATGGGGCGGCTCATTTAATTGACGATTTGAATTACAAATTGTCTAAGTGGATGCATTTATGAAAACGACGATGCAACAGAACAATTATCATTTGCAGCAAATAATTCCAAATGCTTTCCAAGAATATGCATGCTGGCTGCAGGGCCAGTTTGTAAAATATTGTCCTTCTGAGAATACCAGTATAGAATCGTCAGAAGAATGCGCACTTATAAACCATACTTTGTCATTATGCAACCATTTATCACACAGAAACGGCTGCAACAAGCGTCGAATAACTTAAAATAGTCTTAACATAGTCTTAAAATGAACAGATTGCTCATAGACGTCTTTAATGAGTTGCTTGTCTGTTTCGTTTATCTTAAGCACGGAAGTTCATGTCTCATAAGCACTAAATCTGCATAATACACTTCTGTAAGAAGATGGCGGCTGCAGGAAAGCGTTGCAAATCATTACGAAAACTTGCCCATGCAATATACAGAGATTTTTTGAGCTTTAAAATTTGAAAATTTTCAGCTGAAAAATTTTGATATTTTTCTTATTTTTGCTCCAAACATAGATTGTGGGTACACGTTAGAACCGCCTCGCCGAGGCGGTTTTAACGAGTACCCACAATTTATGCTTTGGTGCAAAAATAAGAAAAATAGGTATACCCCTGCAAACCCCAGTTTTGCTATATAAAAGTGGGGTATAAGGGGGATATGTATTGCACGGACATGTTTTCCTGATGCAAACACCTTCATTGCAAAATATAAAAAGGTACAAGTAGACAATGATCAGGAAAAGGCGCAATCAGAAAGAAATTCCTACTCCAAAAACCCAGGTGGGAAAAACTAAATTGACAATTAGGTACTTATACTTAGAAATCATATCACGGAGTCAGGTTGAAAGCACGGAATCAGGTTGACTAACGATCGCAAAAGATGTATAACGATATTTTGCATATGAGAAAATAGATGTAACCCGGTCATAACCAGAGTTTAGATATTCAAGTCACTCCACGGTTTATTTACCTTTTACGTCTACGCGGCATATTGTTTGAAGCAATAATCAACAGTCATTACGAAAACATACCCATGCAATATACAGAGAATTTTTGAGCTTTAAAAATTGAAAATTTTTAGCTGAAAAATTTTGATATTTTTCTTTTTTTTGCTGAAAACGGTTCTAACGAGTACCAACAATCTATGTTTATGAGCAAAAATAAAAAAAATAGGTATACCCCTGCATACCCCAGTTTTGCTATATAAAAGTGGGGTTCAAGGGGGTATACATTTCACGGACATGTTGTCGTGATGGATACCAGGGTCTTCCAACAGTAACGCATGTAAATTGTAAATTGATTTTTGGGAAATTCCTTTCGTTTCTATTATAGTCTGTTTGTCCAATAGCAAAATGCATGTATTGCAATGAATATGAACTACAGTTGTCAGCTTAAATTGTTTGAAGATATTTCTGCAAAGCTGTGTTTAATTCTGGTAAATAATTTATACATGTATCATATTGTTGAAAACTGTTTGGAAAATAACAAAGCGAATGTTAAGTATGGAACGCCTAAGTTGTCTGATGGTAAGGAACAAAAACATTTGACTCACTCTCATCATTTTGTCCTGCTTACGTTGATTATATACTACTCAAAGTTTGATAAGCATTAACACTTTATTTTTGTTAACAGGACATACTTGTAATCTAACACCCAAACTTTTGCTATAGATATATAGCAGATCCACAACTGTGCAAAAATTCCATATTTTTTTCGCGTTGCCTGCGAGCGCTTCTCGCACACTTGCAGAAACGGTGGGAAACCCTAGAAATTGAAGTGTTGTCACTTTTGCCTATCCTATTCATCCCTTCTTACTGGTTCATTCAACTGCAAAACTGTCTTGATAATCGAAATATCGATACTTCTGTGTCTAAAATGCACATTTGGAAAATTGCAGACATATGTGATGTTTGGTTAAAAACACGATGTTTTACTCAAATTTTGTTTTACGATTATCAAAACAGTTTTGCAGTCGAACGAACCAGTAAAAAGGGATGGATGACAGAATTGGAAAGGGTAGGAAACAGTGACAACTTCAATTTCAGGGGGGTGCCATCGTTTCTGCAAGTCTGCAAGAAGCGCTCGCAGGGAACGCAAAAAATGGAAATGTAACCAGAAATGACATTTTCAAAGTTTTGAAACTTGATTTTTCAAAATTGTCTTTTCTTTGCATAAAAACAAGGGTTATATTTAAAATTTGTGGTATAGTTGCATTCTCGTAGTTTGGATGCTGGTCTCAAAGTTAAGTGCTAAACTCTCCGGGTTAAGGCGTTTTTTCATTGATGAGCGACACAGAACACGTACATGAAAACAAATAATATCATACTGGACAAATGCAAAGGAAAACTTGACGTGAACAAATTAAAATCTTCTCACTCATTTAGTGACCGAATGTTAAGGACACTGTTTTGGTTATCAGCTTGATGAAAATAAACGTCCACCCGATTCAGACCTAGAGAAACGCCCTGGCCATATACAATGTAGCGATATATCGACAGATTAAACGCACAAATGTGTACACTCTTTTCCAAAGGGAGAATATAGACATTTAACAGCTTCAGATTATTACAGAACAAATTGCTCTCCTCTTACTTAACGATGTTAAGACAGTTCATAACAAAACAGTTCCCACAGAAAATGATAAGCGAACGCCAAAGCTCAGACAAGCCGCTGTTTTATTTTTTTTTCTATAATTATGTACTTGTAGTTGGCAAGCAACTGCAATATATACAAACAATAATCGGCTTAGATCAGATGTAGACTGCTGCAAGTCTTTTCTTTGGGGCGTTTGAAAGACATTAAGCATCTTAGTGTGTGCCGGCGTGCTACTACAAACGCAACTCTTCTGATTTGCACTCGTCACGCGGCTCAAATAAAAGTTATCTTGTTCTGACAAATTGCCTTCACTAAGAAAGTCCTTAGCTTACTATTTAATTTGATTTAGATCATGATAATTTAGTTCACAAGACCAGAAAGCGATAGTTGACATCAAGTTGGTCTTGTCAGGGGAAACAAGTATTTTAGACTTTCATTCCACGGAAAAAATAGACAGAAGCTAGTAAACGTTGGTGCAAAAAGAATCACTGCATTGTGATAAGTTGTTTTCTGAAAATATGGATTGGAACTGGATACTTCTAAATGAAATGCCACATTTGAGTTAATGTTGACATTTGAATTTCGTTTGCTACGACTCTGATTACATTTGAGCCGCCTCGTGGGAAAACCAACAATGAGGTTTCCGAACAGGTCCGACACAAATCAGGCTGTACAGTCACAGAAGACAGCTAGAAGCTTGAACTTACGGATTTAAGTAGAAGAGGAATTGTACTATCAGAGTAGCGAAAACAAAGGCGCTGATCAGCTTCGCGGTTACCGCGAAGCTGATCTGCGCCTTTGTTTTTGCCTATGCAGATTGTCGGTTTTCCCATGAGGCGGCTCATTTAATTGGCAGGCAAGATTTTCAAGGTTTGATTAAGCAGGTCGCAATCTCTCAGAAGTTTCGCGTAAAATCAGGTCTTTTTACATGATCTTATACTGACCACTCGAAAAGCACCATCAGACAGTTTTGTCGTGGTTTTGATCGATTGGTAAGACATATTTCAAAAATTAAGAATAGAACGTTCGGGAATAAATTAAATAAGAATCTCAATCTATGCACTAAACGTGACAGAAGGGCCAACTCCACTGGTAGACAAAGCAGAAAAAAGGAGAAAAATAACAGCAAGAATGACGAGTTACGTAAACAAAGAAAAAATAAAATAGATCCTTTAAGAGCAGTGAGCATGCTAAAGAGAAAAGGGATGGGCCATATCGTGGTTTCGGCTACTTAAACCTCTTCAGTGACCCTTTAAATTTGGCAATTGGCAAAATGGAGCCACTTGAAAGGGAATTAAAAACAAAATAAAAAAAATGGAGCCAAAGAGAAATGCTGTAATTTTGTAACTCGATACAAGAAGGTTATTGTATGTGGGAGAAATATTAGTCTGTTATGGTTCTCTGACGGGAGAAATGATTCAGTTGGTCTGGCTTATAATTAGCTTTAGACTAAAATTTCATACTAGAGACTAATTTGTCAAGAACGACATTATACTACGTAGATGCCAAAGATATGCTACAAAACTAGATATATTTATAAAGCAAACCAAAACAGATTTGAAGTGAGAATGACTACCCCTTCCAGTAATTATATTTCGAAAATAAGGATTCAGTAGAAAAAAAAATACCAGCATACTTATTGGTTGCACGGTACAGAAATACAAAGGAGCAGTTGAACAACTGGACAATAGTCGAATTCTTTCTTTGAAACCCGCAGATGACGTGACATGTTTGTCCAATGACAGGCTCCGCAAAGTTATCGACATTTTACAAAACAAAATCAGATAAATCGGGTTAAATATTTATATATTCAGAGAAAGGCTGAATAAGTATGTATTAAACATGTCGTTATTTCCCTCTGAATTTTGAGTGAGGTTATTTGACGTTTATTGCGTGTCCATTCTTGTGGCATGTTTGTTGTCGATATATTGCTGCATATATTTTAGCTAATACGACCGTGATCTATGTTCAGAGATTGGTAGCAAAGTTTTTTTCTTTTTTCAGTTGGTCAAGAATTCTACTTTGTAATGTCCATGAATAGCTGTTGTTTTCTCAGATTCCTTAGCTTTGCTAAACACATGTAGGCATGATTTACGCTTGTCCATAATGCCCTGAGGTCAAGAGATTGTCATGAACGCCATTTTAGTCGGACAAAATATTTTAGCTATCGATCTATATTAGCCAAAAGTTCTAACTGGACACTTACATTTATAAGAGGCCAACTTGTATTTTGTCTTCTAGTTAAAAAATAATGATGATATGTATGAATTAACCAATATCAGAGGTTTTGTGAGCTTCTGCAATTTGAAATGCGTAATGCTTCTTGTGCAGACAATGCATGAGTAAAGGTTCCCACATGCAAGCAATTTGAATAAAAACTTTATCCTTCTCTGTACGCTTTATTAGCAACAGCACGGCAATACAATTTTCAGCGATTATTAACGGCAGGTACATAACTCTGATAAAGTTTAAACATTAAAGAAGCATTGTTAAATTTTGTCAAACATTTGTTAAAAAATTGGCATAAAACCGGAAGTTTGCGACAGACATGACATGTTTGTCCTCGCAAATGGGCAAATCGAACTGTGATGAGCTCTAACTATCATGTCCAAATAGAATAAGGTTTGTCACAGATTTGTATGTTTGACAGGCCCAATGGTAAATTTTCCAAAACATCTAAAAAATTGTATGCGTAGAAAATCTACCAGTAGTAAAACATTGAATGTTTGGTGTTTTTCTAAGTCGCAAGGACCCGTTCGTAATTTCAATAAATGAGCCATCTCATGAGAAAACCAACAATTTGCATAGGCGAAAATAAAGACGCAGATCAGCTTCGCGGTAACCGCGAAGCTGATCAGCGCCTTTGTTTTCGCTACTCGGATAGTACAATTCCTCCTCTACTTAACTCCAAAATTTCAAGCTTCTAGCTCTTTTCTGCGACTGTACAGGTCGATTTGTGTCGGACCTGTTCGGAAATCGGAAACCAAATTGTAGGTTTTCCCACGAGGCGGCTCAAATACTAAATTGACGCTTAACCCATTTTTATTCAAAACCATTGATTTTGTAGTTTTACCCACAAAACCCAGTTAAGAGAAAGAATTCTTATTTTTTTAACACTATGCAACTTGAGTCCATTGCAAGACATATATTCTGGCATAAATTGTGTCTTTCTGAATAGTGGACTGTAAGCAAAATGAATTGGAAATGTGTCCGATTAGATTTTTTGATTAGTATATTACTATTTCTTCAGAACTAATAATCAAATAGATTCGTTTGCTGGTACATTCATTGCAATAGTATTATGGTGATACAGAATATATGTACATGTAGGTAGGCAAGTAACACGTGTTCATTAAATATTAAACATACCAACTTAAAGCACAACATATTATCAGATTTTCTGCCTTACCTAGATCGAGGTAGACTTGAGCTACTGGCAGTCACAACAACGAATCTAAGTTTTGTATTCCTGAAAAAAAAAAAAGAAGTTTATTTCAGCATAATCAAATGCATCAGGAAAACATGTCCATGAAAAGTATACCCCCTCATACCCCACATTTATATAGCAAAACTGGGGTGCCTATTTTTCTTATTTTTGTTCCAAACATAGACCGTGAGTGCTCGTTAGAACCGGCGAGGCGTGTACCCACAATCAATGTTTTGAGCAAAAATATTAAAATTAACCATTTTTCCATTGAAAATTTGAATTTCAGTGCTGAAAGATTGATCTGTTACGTGACACCACTCTCAAAACTGGAGCGATCATCAATAGCATCCCATCCCGCATTCAACAAAGCATGGCCTGGTAGTACGTTCTTGGCAGCAAAAAAAAAAAAAAAAAAAAAAAAAAAAAAAAAAAAAAAAAAAAATAGACTTCAAGTCTAATGTAAGGTCTGACAACTTGGTCCATTGTTATTTATTATGTTATAAGAAGATTTTCCAGGAGATAGGAGGCACGATTCCATTCATGAGTCATTTTGATTAATCGGTCCAATTTATAATTTTTTAAATGTACCCACAATGTATGTTTTGAGTGAAAACATTAAAAAGTTATTTCCAATGAAATTTTCATTTTTTTTTTTTTTGCTTCTGAAATATTGCATTGGCGTGCTTTGGTAATAAAGCAAAGTTGAGGTCATTGTTTATGCAACCGTAGAAGTAAGAAAGTTGTCTACAAATTTCTGGAAAATGCCAATGTTCACATAATTTGTTATAATGTTAGATAAGATATGAGCCGCCTCGTGGAAAAACCAACAATGTGGTTTGCGACCAGGTCTGACACAAATCAGGCTGTACAGCTACAGAAGCAGGCTAGAAGCTTGAAATTTTGGAGTTAGGTAGAGGAGTGATTTTACTATCCGAGTAGCGAAAACAAAGGCGCTGATCAGCTTCGCGGTTACCGCGAAGCTGATCTGCGTCTTTGTTTTCGCCTATGCAGATTGTTGGTTTTCCCATGATGCGGCTCAATTATGTTATTTGGTGAACATTAGTTAAAACGTTCAGTAATAAACTTTCAGCATTGAAGTTACAAAAACGTAATATAAACAAAATTACAAGACCAAGAACACATACAAAAATTTTGCAATTGGGCTAACGTATCAATAAGACCACCGCAGGCATGCATGATACCCCGCCACGCCAATTTAATTTTGTACAAATGCACATAATATATTTATAACATTGATCGGAAGCTGTGTTTCAAAATGAAAGCAAAACCAAGGACCATACCTCTGTACTTACTTAACATTTACACACCTACAATACCAAACCACCCTAGGTCCAAGATATGGACTCCTTTACAAAGGTCTACAAATGCTCAAGATAGAGCCCGAACACCTAGTTGTAGTGTAAATCAAGGGCAATATTTCTGTACTCATTGACGAAATTTACCCAGACTCAGTCCCAAACCACTCCTTCCGGATATCAACTCCTACACAAAATTTGAAGAAAATTGGTCAATATATGTTCAAGATAGAAAGGTACATGTACAAGGCAAAGATCAGAAAAATGCGCAATCAGAAAAAAGATTCCCACTCCAAAATAGAGGTGGGAAAAATAAAGTAGGTACTTATATGTATAGAGCACGGAAATGTAACTTTTTAATTAGTTTCCATGGGCTTTGTGGGAAGAGAAGTGTTTGTAATGGAAATGTGCAGCTAAATCAGTGCAAGCCGATATTATTATATAGTATGTTTGTTTGTTTGATTCTTAGTCACCACATGAAGGAGTTGTTTGGGATTGAAGATGGGTAAACTTTCCCATATCAGTACAGAGTTATGGCCCTTGATTTACGTTAAACTCTATCTTGAGAATTGTGACCAATTGTCTTCAAATTTTGTATATGGGTTCATATCAGGAAGAAGTGAGTTGGGATTGAAGATGGGTAAATTTCGTCAAAGAAGTATAGTTATGGCCCTTTATTTATGTTCACCAAGGCATAAAACAAAAAGAACCACCTTAAAACATGTATTTGGCTTACTTTAGAAGGCCAATGTCTGGAATACCGATGGTAACTAAAGGTGTTTGTCGTGCGGCCTATATTAGAGTACACTGTTTCCTTGATATGATGAATTAGTGCGATAATCAAAGCCCACTTTTATAAATGCCTTAGCCATCGTTTAATTTGATTTAGATCATGATAATTTAGTTCACAAGACCAGGAAGGTTGTTGACGTCGTGTTGGCCTTGTCAAGGGAAATACGCCTTATGAGCTTAAAGTACTCGGGAAATTAAGAAATGTTCTTAATTTGGTGCAAATACATTTAAATGTTCGACGTATGATGTGACATAAATATTGGATTATAACCTAAGACTAAGAAACGCGTCACACAGACTCTGATCAAACTGCGCATACAATGAAACTAACATTAAAGAAGTTATGTTTGTTGCGGCTGAAATAACTTTTGATTGGCAAGATTGTCAAGGATTGATTGAGCACACAACGAGGTCGCGTTGTCTTTCAATTTTTTCATACAAAATCAGATCTTTCTGCAAGACTTTATACTGACCACGTGGACAATAACGATTCACGTGTGACTTCATGAAAGAAAGGTGACGTCGTCAGGCCACATTATCGTGTTTCTGTCGTTTTGAAAGAAGTATTAAATTAAGAATAGACAGTTAAGGCACTGATCCAATTGAAGATGGGACCGCCGCCTATTGGGGTCAGATGAGCTGTTTAAAAGAAATAGATGGGCTGCTTGTGCGTCCAGGCAAAGCTTATACGCAACTGACTGACCATCTGATTACTGTTTTGAAAGCAAGTTTTGGATGTCATGACGTCCTAATTTTGAAAAAAAAGTCCCATAAAATGGAGGCAACGTCCCGACTTATCGTATCTGTTGACTGAGACGATAAGCCAAAAATCAAACAAACAAACAAACAATTAAATATATAATCACAACCAATAAACCAGTCGAGAATGAATGGGCAACCTAAGATATAACGGAAAATATACATGTAACAACACGATTGAAGGCAAGATGGCAAGCTTGTTCGCAGAAAGGTAGGCACGCGGCTTATATTGATCGAAGAAAAAGGACGAAGACAGCCGATAAACAGATGACAACAGAACCGTCTTGAATCGACCAGTAGATAAATTATATGAGGGCGTTTATCGATTTTCAGGTCCCCGGGCGCTAATATGAAATATTAACCGTATATATGTACCGATGACATAAGTTGAATCACACCCCACGAACTCACTACATTCTACTAATCCTTAGACAGTGCTGATACGAGAAATACTAATACCATTTTTGAATGATGAAGATGCCAAAATACTGGCATTGTGAGTGTACATTCAATAAATGAGTATATGAAATGACCACGAGTGTAAGATTCGTCTTATCATATGACTTTTAAAATAGCATTTTATCGCCTTCAATGTGACATATTAATATTTCAGTGAACATTGTTGTTTGGACGTCGTCGATGTTGACTTTACGTAATCCCCAAAAGGTGTTCATACACGTGTGGTCATTACACTTTTTTATAACTCTATTCACTGGAAAACAGCGACGTCAGATGATTGAGAGGTTTTAACTACGCGCATTCGATGAATTCCTACAGAATGTGTTTTAAGTTATGTAAAACGCCAATCACTGCTGTTTGGCAATAATGTAGACTCAGCGTCATCAGCATGACAACCAATGACAATAATCAATAGCATGCAATGTGGGCAATATTTAGGATATAATATACATGTATATATACAGATAATCCATGGAACTTACCAGTAGTTGGGGTTTTCTATATCCATACGGACAGAAAAAAGATTCGTTCCCAATAAAAATGGTGAATTCGTTAATGTTATCTCATAGGCGTTTAATGATTTAAATTTTCGTATAATTCGTATACTGCCATGATATACAGACAATTATATCTACTGAACAACAAGCAATGGTAAGGAACTGTGTAGATTTCGAATATTTTGCCTTAATATCTACATTTAATGTTTACACCATCCATCACCTGCGACTGTTTAAGAATCAAACTGAAAATGAATTTGAAAGTCATTTGTATTAACAACATTTTGTTTAAGTTCGTCTCTCAATAATGAGAACGACCATTATTATTTCTAGGATAAGCTTCATGTATGTTGATGAGTTCTTTGATGACTGACTAGGCCAATTCTAGCTCTTAACTGTCGGTTGCAAGTAGAGCAAGTCAATGTCATGCGATCTTCTGGTGGCCCACTGGTCTTGGCTTTGCGTTATCTGCGCTTTCTTCCAGCTTCACAGATTCTCTTTTTTTCATAGAGAGCTGCTCCTTTGTTGATGAGACCTCACTCCTGTGCAGTCTGTTCCCAATACCTCACTGGTATTTCGAAATCCTTCAGAGAGGCTTTGAGGGTGTCTTTGTAGCGTTTCTTCTGGTCACCTTGAGAGCGCTTTCCCTCCTGTAGTTCTCCATAGAAAACGTTCTTTGGAATTCGCGCATCCATGCTTTTCTTCAGAACCTCTGTGTCTGGAATCTTGTCTTGCCACTTGATTTTTAACAGCTTTCTCAAATAACCTTAGTGTAAATGGTTTGGTCTCTTTGTATGACGTTGGCAAACTACCCAGGTCTCGCATGCATACAAGAGGGCTGGCAGAACCACAGCCTTGTAGACTTTCAGCTTGGTGTTAATCTTGATTCCGTTTCGCTCCAAAACATTTGCACGGAGTCTTCCGAATACCACACTGGCTTTTAAAATTCTGGCTGTGACCTCATCATCAATGTGCACTGCTCTGGAGAGAGTGCTTCCCAGGTAGGTGAATTTATCAACAACTTTCAGTTTTTGTCCATTCACACCGATGGTTGGTTCATTGTACGAGTTTCCTGGAGCTGGTTGGTGTACAACCTCTGTCTTTTTTGTGCTCATCAGGAAAGCATGTCCGTTTAAGGTATACCCCCTTAAACCCCACTTTTATATAGTAAAACTGGGATATGCAGGGGTATACCAATTTTTCTTATTTTTGCTCCAAAACATAGATTGTGGGTACTCGTTAGAACCGCCTCGGCGAGGCGGTTCTAACGTGTACCCACAATCTATGTTTTGATCAAAAATAAGAAAAATATCAAACATTTTCTACTGAATTTTTTCAATTTTTACAACTTAAAAAATCTCTGTATATTACATGGGCGTGTTTTCGTAATGTGGTAATCGCATGGCTGTGAGACTTGATCGATCCATGGCTCTTTGCATTTTGCCATCCCCATGCAATAACTAAACAATAAATTGCCCATAATGTGATTCCATCCTCTGTTACGATAATACGTTATAATGTTAGGGAGAAATACTAGTCTATTATGGTTCTCTGACGGAGAAATGATTCAGTCGGTCTGGCTTATAATTAGCTTTAGACTACAATTTCATACCAGAGACTAATTTGTCAAGAAAACACTTTAAACTTCCCGCCAAATATCAGTTACAAGGCGGATGACATAAAGCAAAGGAATATGGCAACGTAGAAAACCTATCTCAGGGATTTTTTATATGCTCGCTGTTAATTTCATTTTGCAAACACTGATGATGATGTTGATACATTAGTGTATTGGTTCAGCATATTGTTGCTGAAGGGTTCCGTTTTTCAAAACGAATGTTTGAAATTTTAATATATCATAAAAAATTCGCCATGATGATGGCTAAAATTCATTTCATTCTAGAGAATGCTTCTAATAAACCCGCTAAAGGAATGAAACAAATAATTAATGTGAAGCGTATTTACAATGTATACAGGTTATTAATCCGATTGGGCAGTTTAATCTAACATAGCCCATGGACACTAACCAAAACGTTCTTTACATCAGGAAAAAATGTCCGTGAAATGTATACCCCTTATACCCCACTTTTATATAGCAAAACTGGGGTATGGAGGGGTAAACCTATTTTTCTTATGTTTGCTCCCAAACATAGATTGTGGGTACTCGTTAGAACTGCATCGCCGAGGCGGTTCTAACGTATACCCACAATCTATGTTTTGAGCAAAAATAAAAAAAAAATATCAAAAGTTTTCTTCTGAAAATTTTGAAATTTTACCACTTTTAAAATCTATGTATATTGCATGGGTATGTTCGTAATGAAATCGTCAGATGCCGGAACATACGAGGTAAAAATGTCGGTCAAGTATAACGCTCAGCATCTAGCTAGTAATAAACTTTGAATTTACAACAAATAAGAAAATGAGTGAATATTCATGTATTCAGAGCGTTTGTAAACTTGAACAAGGTAGTATTATGATCGAGACTACTCTTAGGAGTGACTTGTGATCTATCTTAACGGTAATACTTGTCTTATGTTTGAGGTTGTGACTTGCTCATAAGAATAATCTCAATTCAAGGTCAAACACAACAAACAGTTAGTTTCAAGTATGTTAAATAATAGAATTGATTTAGTATTGGTGATAGCTCAGTGGATTTATGCAAGTAATTCAATTAGTATTTTGCCATACTATGAGCCAGGCGATCCGAGATCGAATCCATTTTTCTCTCTTTTTTCTTCTTTTTCTTTCTATTTCAATATAAATACATGCACTTAGATCTACCAACTGTTTCATTGTAATGCTATAGTCTCACTTAGATCTACCAACTGTTTCATTGTAATGCTATAGGCTATTTCGTCTGCAAATCGAAACCAAATCTCTTTAACACGAGTGTTTCCCTTATACACTGTATGATAAACCTGATGCATACGGCGGCCGATCTGTTTATCATTTGGAGAAATATAGTCAATTTGCCATATTGAACTTAGGTCTAGTTATACTAGCAATTATGTATACAGTTCATGATGTGTGCAGTTAAAATAAAAAATGGACCCATTGGGGCCCTGAGAAATAATAGATGGGCTACTTGTACCGCTCCAAGCAAAGCTTATACGCTACTGACTGGCTATCTGATTAGTACGAAACACGCCCATGCAATATACAGGGATTTTTAAGTTGTAAAAATTGAAAAATTTCAGTAGAAAATCTGTGATATTTTTCTTTTTTCTTTTTTTTTTTGCTCAAAACATAGATTGTGGGTACACGTTAGAACCGCCTCGGCGAGGCGGTTCTAACGAGTACCCACAATCTATGTTTTGGAGCAAAAATAAGAAAATTAGGTATACCCCTGCAAACCCCAGTTTTGCTATATAAAAGTGGGGTACAAGGGGGTGAACATTACACGGACATGTTTTCCTGATGAACCCTTCAGGTCTGAGCCTGCCTTGAAACCGTGGTTAGGTAAAACCATCCATGCACATAAGCCTTACTTTGGTAATTTATACTGAGCCAAACACAACGCATCACGATTATGACATGTTTTCGCTTTTCAATGAAATGTAATACAGTCTACCATATATATGCTGGTCAGCAATCGCGTATGATTTAATAAGGTACAATTTGGCTTTCAAAGTATGGACCATTGAGCTCGAATAATATTGGCCAAAGCGGTTATTTTGGTGGCAAGCGACTCCAGAGATTCTGGAAGTCAGTCTTCCTTTTGGATCGTGAAAAATGATTAATTTCTTGAGACGCATAATACAGAATGTTACAACCAGATGTTGTTAGATGTGTCAATCGCACGGCAATCTAATCCAGTGGAAATAAAGTTTATTTGTATAACATAACAAATAAATCGTTGTTGCGATATAAGTTTGACTGAGTATAGTTGAAGCACGTTTTGGATGCCATGGCATCCTAATTTTGTATGAACGCCTCGTGAATAGGAGGCAACGTCTCGGCTTGAACATAGCTGTTGAATGGGGCGTTAAGCATTAACTCAAACAAACAAACTAAAATAAAATGTTGGCCTTTATCAATACTGAACCAATATAAAAACAATATGACTCGGTGGCTCAGTGGTAAGCTATGTTATCTTCTGTCCAGGCGATCCGAGTTCGAATCCCGTCTTGGTAATATTTTGTTGTGTTTCCCTTCACATAAAAACGTCCGCCATTTTTAGATTACTATAAAATAAGTTCAATCATAAGTTGTGTCCTATTGTTAGGTTAAAGTTAGGACATCTTTAAGGATGAGACATATCTTAACCGAAATTAGTCCTACGTTCAAACTTAGGATAAAATTTGTCTTAAAACGCTTTGTGAAACGAGCCCCTGATCGATACTAAAATAGAACACCCATCGTTTCATTTCCCTTAGGTCCCCAATTCTACTTTTCAAATTTTCATAAACAAGTTATGGAAATACAGCAAAGTGTTTTCTCAGATTTGTCGTTTTAACATACATTTTAAGAGGGTAAAAGATAACGTTATTCGGTCAGACAAGTAATTTGGCATCAGTCTAGATTTATAGCAGCAATACATTAATTTACATTCATTCTGCACTTAAATAAGAATCTGTAAGTGCAGAACCGATTTAAACAAGTTACGCTGCTTCATCCATGCACCGTACATGTATGTATGGCCTGAAAAAGAAATTAATATTTGTACACTGATTACAGAAGGACTTTAAAAACACGAGAGTTGAAATTTAAATGTTTTGCATTTTGATTCAACGAACTTTGGTAGGAAACATTGACATGCCATCAAACTATACTCTGAAATGAGCCGCCCCATGGGAAAACCAACAATCTGCATAGGCGAAAACAAAGGCGCAGATCAGCTTCGCTACTCGGATAGTACAATTCCTCTTCTACTTAAATCCGAAATTTCTAGCTTCTAGCTCTTTTCTGTGCTTGTACAGGCCGGTTTGTGTCAGACCTGTTCGGAAACCACATTGTTGGTTTTCCCACGAGGCGGCTCAAATGGTAAAAGAAGCAGTGACCAACAAATGACACAATCAAAAAAGAAATTCCAGCTCCAAAAACATAGGTGGGAAAAACTTAATCAGGTACTTATATAATAATTACTAAAAGAGAACGTATCGAAAGCCGAGTGAGTACCTATTTCCAAAACGGTGGTCACTCAGTTATACGGACTTAAGTTAATATTGTAACGAACAGCCGAGCGGAGCCACAGAAAACCCACCGGTGCTCTTCCACCGACGGGGTTTGCTGTGTTTTGGCTCAGCTGCACGTAACCGCGAAGCTGATCAGCGCCTTTGTTTTCGCAACACGGATAGTACAATTCCTCCTCTACTTAACTCCGAAATTTCAAGCTTCTAGCCATCTTCTGTGACAGTACAGACCGGTTTGTGTTGGACCTGGTCGGAAACTACATTGTTGGTTTTCCCACGAGGCGGCTCATTTATGTATTCTGAGAAACCTTGAATAATTATGTAAATAGTCATTTCCGTATGAATTTCCAGTAAGGCTAGTTGACGTTTATTGCATGTCCATTCTTGTGGTATATTTATTGTCGAGAACTTATTAGCCATCCCAATGCCATAATCGATCAAATGGGAACACAACTAAGTGTATCCTCAGATTCCGACGCTTATTTTACATACATGTACATTCAAATTAGTCTGCGATTTCACAATGGAGTGGGTTCAAGTAATATTATAAGAAACAGAGAACAACAACTTATAAACCGAGACGGAGGTATTGAAGCCGTTTCATCCATTGCAGCACCCATAGAAATATACATCAGGAAAACATGTCCGTGTAATGTATACCCTCTTACACCCCACTTTTATATAGCAAAACTGGGGTTTGCAGAGGTATACCTATTTATATCAGTTATGTACTTATAAACCGTGACGGCGATATTGAAGCCGTTTAATCCATTGCAACACCCATAGAAATTACGAATACACGCCCATGTAATATACAGGTTTTTCGTATCTTGTAAGATTTGAAAACTTTTGGAAGAAAATCTTTGATTTTTTTTCTTATTTTTGCTCAAAACATAGATTGCGGTACACGTTACAACCGCCTCGCGAGGCGGTTCTAACGAGTACACACAACCTATATTTTGGAGCAAAAATAAGAAAAAAATATGTATGCATACCCCACTTTTGCTAAATAAAATTGGGGTATAAGAGGGAATATATTACATGGACATGTTATCCTAATGAATATGAAAATATACATATACATTGCAGCATGAGGATTACATGTTCGTGTAACGTACACCCTCTTATAACCCACTTTAATACAGTAAAACTGGGGATCTCAGGGGTAAACATATTTGTCTTGTTTTAAATCCAAAACATAGATTGTGGGAACTCAGCGAGGCGGCTCTAACTTGTACCCACAATCAAAAACAACAATCAAAAACAACAATTTGAGCAAAAACAATTTTTTTCCAACCTAAATTTTTCATTTTTTATAGCTTCCGAAATTTCTATCTTATATCATGGACGTGTTTTCGTAATGGGACTTTTTAGCCCTCTACATACATGTATTTGTGTTACCTTAACTGAGCTATCGAGTCGTCTTTAGTCGCCTTCAGTCACAAACAGGAATGTATCCAGTTTTTGTTACCTGAAACAAAAAAGAGTTAAATTACAGCCTCGCATCCTCGTCAACAGAAACCTTAACGCGCTATTATGTAATAAGCATGCCCATTAAATGCATGACGCATTATACTTGATTATCATATAAATAAACCAGAGGACCAATGGTCCTGTAAACGCTCATCTGAGATCTGCTGCTATACCAATAAACATGTTTGAATATTATGGTATTTAACCCCAGTGCAGGGGTTTCAGAGGAGATGATGTTTGAATATTATGGTAATGTACATGTATATTGTCCCGGGGTGGGGGCATATGAGACCTTGGGTCCAATTGTTTTTTCAGAATCATTAATATTCAGTCCTACCGCCCATTTCCTGCAAGATGGTCATATTAAATGACTTTTTAAAAGTTTTCCCCATTCAAATGCATTGGCGACCTATGTTGACCTTGTCATAAAATAGGTCAAGGTCACCACAGGATCATGATTTATATACACATTGTAGTACTTTAGCCATAGATGCTTCACGCCAAGTTTCTTTGAAATCGGTCGACCTGTTTCTGAGAAGATGATTTTTGAATGTGTTTTACCATATATGGGCATGGCGGCCATCTTGGTCATGTGAACTAGATTATTTATATATACATTGATTCCCAATTCTATAGATGCTTCACATAAAAGAGGGACGTGCATTAACAGGGTTTTCTGGCCCACCCAAAAGCCAAAAAATAAAAGTATCTGTACGACATTTTATCTTAAATGTTTTAATAGATGAAATGTCCAAATGTTTTAATCTAATATTGATTTCACTTTTATGGTTGTTATGGTTACACAAAATGGCCGCCAATATGGGCTAAAGTAGGAAAATCACAATTTTGGAACGAAATTTAGAGGTTTAACAGAGAAGTTTACATAGAGCCCAGCTAAATACCAAAAAGATATTTTCATAAAAGATTAGTATTACAAAGATGCACAAAATGTGAAAATATCTTTTTGGTATTTAGCTGGGCTCATACCTAATTCTTAAAAAATTGTTCTATAGATTACTTGCATTTCACTCAAAGTAAGACACCTTTATTATAAGGCCTTGTGCCAATTAATTCCACCAAGCACCAGAAGACATCCTCTGATGGGTGATAAATTGTTGATTGGGACCCCCGAAATACAATGGGATTTTTTTCAAAGGCGCACTTATTTGTGTTATGAAGAAGAACATGGTTTCCATAGCAACTTGTATTGTATTGTATATTGTATTTCCAGCCCATTTAGGTTCACCTCACTTTGCTATAAGGCACCAGGTAAAATACAAGTTTTGGATACTACGCAACCATTGACCAAGCTATTGGTACAGAAAAATATCTCAGAAATATGGTGTTTGATCATGTAGATTCCAAACTACAAACCAGTCACGACATGTGGTTGTGCCAGATCGGCAACCACAAAAATGATTTTTGAACATAGGGGTATACCTACAAAATCAAACATAACTTAGTTACTGATTATTCTAGCTCACTAAACATGGTATCATTTTAAAGCTTATGCTTAGGCCTTTCATCCAACTGTAGCTTGTGTAAAATATCTAAATTATATATTCATCTAATTTGCATATTCATGAATACCGGTATTGATAGAATCATAATAGAAAATATATAAATAGAAAAAACATAAAATACACTGACTTCAATAACAAACAGCCATTTTCGCATCATGTCGATAAGCCATACAACTTGATATACCCTAACATGTAATGAACCAATGCATAAAAATTAGCTCATTTGCATATTTATGAATATTTATAGAAACATGAGAAATTAAGAAAAAAAATTGAATGGACTTCTTAGATATACTAATTCCAGTCACAAATCATCACTGCGGCTTGTTGTTGTCCATTTGTTATACAATTTTTCATTTTCTAACCTGCAATGGCACAATATTAAAATAATCTATTTTGCATATTCATGAAAATAAAATGAAAGGACATTGAAAATGAGGGGGGGAATTCAATAAAATCCATAAATATTCCACCCACCATCACTGTAGCATGTTGTCATTTATACGATTTGACTGTCCTATCATGCAAAATACTATATGACAAGAATCTAGTTTGCTAAATTTGCATATTCACTTTATCATTTTCATGAAAACGATGATTCAAAGAAACAAGAAACTGAGATAAAATTTGAAACAAGCCTTCAGCGTAAATATTTCAAAATACTTATTTCAATTTAAAACAATCTTTTTGGCATGTAATTGTTGGTCAGTAATATAATATGACTATTCTTACATACATGGGGCCCGTATGAACTTAACCATATTTGCATATTCATAAAGATTGATCTGAAAATAAGATATTGAAAGAAAGTTAAATTAGAACCGTAAACATACTGTACTTATTTAAGTCAAACACCAGCATCGTGTCAAGTTGTTGTTAATCATTTATGCGATGTGCATGACCTAACATGTAATGGATCTATGTGAAAATTTGAATATTCACAAAAGTATCGAACCAGTGGCATCAATCAATCTATCTGTCTATCCATATAAGTCAAAGCTGAGTGATTTATCCCCATGTCATATCTGCTGAATCCTAGACTTGCTTCGTTAAAGTTTGAAATTGTGATTAATTCGATTTCTTTGGTGAATAAAAATAAATAATCATTCATATGCAAATTAGATAGTTTGCATATTCATGGTATTCAAATTAGATAATTTGCACCTCTGATCAGTGTAATAAGTTTTGTTTGTAACCATTTCTTAGTTAATGCTTGTTCAATTTTCTATAGCAGACATGTGATGAATTAAGAGTGTGTTATGGTAAACAGTATTAATTTGGGGTTTTTCCTGTATTTTCTAAAGTTTTCATTAATATTCATGAATATGCAAATTAGAAATTTTGCATAACCACAGTGGCTTAGCATAAAGTTGACTCTGTATGGTATTGATGGTATTGGACAAGTGCAATATAGGTACATTTAAATCTGTAAGGCACTCAAAACATTTTTATTCTGTTCGTTAATTTCTGATAAAGCGTTTTGGTTTTCATCAATATTCATGAATATGGAATATGCAAATTTCATATTTTGCATATTGAATGCAGATTATGTTCAAAAGCTGAGCAGAAGCATTTTTAATAACATATTAGGTTGACAATGTTAGTATTTGAATATGAGTAATTACTTATTCAACTTATTGGAACTGTAGTATCGGTTGCTATGGAAACCATGAATATATGCATTATCCATATGCACTTTTGCAGAATTTATGGGTTTTTCTCTCATTTTTACATTAAGGAGGTCCCTTTTACTATAATGCTTCAGTGATGTTCTTTCTGAAGTATGTAACAAAGGTCTAAATATCACAAGCCAACCCTTAAATGGATATGAGTTTAGTCATTTCTTTTTGTTTTTCATTAAAATTCATGAATTTCGACATGACCACTTTTCTTTATGGTAACTGAATGACTTGTTCAGAAGTATTAATGACGCCATAGCAACATATCATTCTATGATTTGAACTGAAATTAATGAAGTTATGACGTTCTAACAGACTTACTTGTTTTCCAATTACTTTCAGTGTTTTCATTAATATTTATGAATATGAAAATTCAATATAATTTTCATTATAACACCAATTAATGCAAGGCAGGTGTGTAAGCTCTAAATTGATACCAACTTCAGTGGTCTACAACAAGTAAAAGCTGAAATATGACCATCTTTTCCCATTATCTGATATATCAATATTGAAATTGCTTTGAATGGGTCATGACCTTTAACCCAAGGTCATTCCTATAAGAAAGGTCATACACATATTTTATTATTATTTTCATGAAGAGCAATAACAAGGCTATATTTCACATCATTGTCACTCAGCTCGGTTGGGGGCTATTTTTGGCTCTTAATGCACGTCGCCCTTTGGCTTTGATTGACCAATCGGTTTCAGAGGAGAAGATGTTTGAATATTATGGTAATATACATGTATAATGCCCCTAGGTGGGGGCATATGAGCCCCTGGGGTCCAATTTTTTTCAGAATCATTAATATTCAGTCCTATTGCCCATTTCCTGCAAGACTTTCACTTTAAATGACATTTTTAAAGTTTTACGCATTCAAATGCATTGGTGACCTATGTTGACCTTGCCATAAAAAAGGTCAAGGTCACCACAGGGTCATGATTTATATACATATTGTATTACTTGAGTCATTGATACTTGGTTTAAACTTTTATTTTGATCATAATATGATACATACGATTGTCATACATGCATATATATACAGGATTTGGTCGAAAGCACTTTGGCTTATCTTGACCATTTCCACTTATTGTAAATTCATAGATATCGAGTGTATACCAAAAATTGAAATGCAGATTTAAGTAGTAGTATGTTTAGATGTATGTGAATGAGAGCAATAATGAGAAGATGAGTGAATAGATGCAATAATGAGTAAATGAGCGAGTTACCCAGAGTAAACAAGTAATAATGTAGGTCATTAGTTTAATTTCGACTTGCGGATAACAGATTTGATCTCATCGGAGCTGCCCAGACCGTTCGAAGTATATCTAAAATGATTCAAGTGCATGTCAGTAAGTTCATCAAGTATATCATGAACAGTCTGGCCAGTTCCTCTGGATTTTCAGCGCTGATGTTATTTTCCGATGTTCCGCTTGGATTCACTGTAATGTTTATCTGGTAAGTCTCTCTCTGGTGATGTGGTGAAATGAAGATGGGCATGATTACAGAATGAACGAACACAGTCATGAGAATGATCATTAATAATCGAGAGCCAATTTCACTATATGTTATTAATCACATTTCCGCAACAGTTCAACCACTATTCAGCTCAAAAAAGTCCTTGTTCACATATTAAAATTAATATTCGTCCAAGTCAATTTTCGTGTCCACACTCGATAAACCGGAAGTCTCATTGATACTTCATGCCAAGTTTCATTGAAATCAGTCAACCAGTTCCGGAGAAGAAGATTTTTGAAGGGTTTTTACCATATATGGGCATGGCAGCCATCTTGGTCATGTGACCTTGATGATTTATATACACATTAGTGACCCCTTCCTATTGATGCTTCACATAAAATTTGGCTTTGATTGGCCAAGCGATTTCAGGGGAGATGATGTTTGAATATTATGGTAATGTACATGTATATTACTCCGGGGTGGGGGCATATCTATGAGCCCCTGGGGTCCATTTTTTTCAGAATCATTAATATTCAGTCCTACTGCCCATTTCCTGCAAGAAAGTCACTTTAAATGACATTTCAAAAGTTTTCCCCATTCAAATGCATTGGCGACCTATGTTGACCTTGTCATAAAATATGTCAAGGTCATCACAGGGTCATGATTTATATATACTTTGTAGTGCTTGAGCCATTGATGCTTCATGCCAAGTTTCGTTGAAATCGGTCCACCGGTTCTGGAGAAGAAGATTTTATTTTTAAAGGTTTTTACTATATATGGGCATGGCGGCCATCTTGGTCATGTGACCTGGATTATTTATATACACATTGGTTCCCCCTTCCTATAGATGCTTCATATAAAATGTGGTTTTGATTGGCCAAGCGGTTTTAGAGAAGAAGATCTTTGAAAATGGTGGACGACGCCGACGACGACGGACGGACGACGGACGGACGACGGACGGACGCCGGATCATGGCCATCCTATAAGCTCATCTTGTGAGCCTAACGGCTCAGGTGAGCTAAAAAAGCTATCATTCTTTTGCATTGGTTATAAATATAACAACGTATCTAGATACATCTTAGGGCAATTGTGATATGACAAAAGGGCAGCTTAAGAAAGTGCTATTTGAAAAAAAAAAAAAAAAAAAAAAAAACAGTTGCATTCTCCCATTTCAGAGAGCACAGTTAAGTAAATTATTGGTGGTCATGTGCAAATAAGTTTTGATCTGAAACTTACATATGAGACTTAAACATATACCTTTGCATATCCGGTTTGTATCAAGATTGATAGGCCAACGTCGGGACATACATCTTAGAATAAAAATCATTTGAACTCTGTCGCGGCTCTAGCATTGAATGATCAAATGTTCGTCTCAAAAACTTATTGCAGATATTGTCGTATAAAATTACAGCAGGGGTTATAATACGAAAATTACATCAGGGGTTGTAATACAGGCGGTATTTAGTGACCTAATGTGGTGTGCATTTCACCGTCTAAAAGTCAAGCTACAGGTTCTAGGAGACCCTCTTGGTCATGTCATTCCAGTAGCTCACGCAGTTACCGCCATCAGGATAACATGTCCGTGTAATGTTTACCCCTTGCACGCCACTTTTTGCACATTACATGGGTGTAATTTTCTAATGAGCGTTTACGAACTTTTGTCAGGTATGAGGTGGTCTTATTTTCGCCCCACAAGATGGTTAATTATTTTCGATAACGTAAAAATAACATCACCACATAAAACATAAAAATCACTCATAAAAATAAATAAGCTTTGATTTAAGCAAACCTTATTGAAATAATAATAATAATAATAATAATAATAATATAAACAATAATTATATGACCTTGAAATTCGACTATTTTCCTTCCCTGATAAAACCCAAGTGTCGTATAGTGATACGCATGTTTGCTGTGTCATTAAAAGTGTTATAACATTAACTTAAAATGTCAACAGACAATAATTTAAGACGAAACTAATAAAATGTCTGTAAGCTGGTCTAAATATAGACACAATAAATTTTATGAGAAGTCAGCATTTATTTCTTGAATGTAGTATATTATACCACAGAGTATCATGTGCACATTTTTATTATACAGTTTATTTAACCCATATTTGACGAATGGATTCTCCCATTATTATCCATTTTCATTTTTAGGGGTGTTAGGAGTGATTTTTTTTTATTTCTTATTCCATTTTTCGATGAAAATTTTCTAAGCAAACAGAATAGATCCAGATGGGATGCCGCGTTCTGCGGCGTCATCTATACTGTTTGCCTATGTCCCATATAAAGGACGCCAGGCTTAAGGTGGCTGGATACCACTTTTTGTTGATGAATAAATCTATAATTTCTAGACAGCTTAAAATATAGGTGGAATGCTACTAAAAAAGCCAAATATTTGTGGGGGGTATCCATGCTTTTAAAAAAGTTACGGATTTTCAAAATTGAGAAAAATATACTTTTTGAAATATTTTCGATTTCATTTTTCACGGAATATATCTAAATTATGTAAATGGAATGTGGTTTAAACTGTAAATGTATTCACAAGCTACTTGCCAAATAACAAAATTGAAAGGTAAACTTGAATATATATGCATTCTAGAGCAAAATACATTTTTTTTGCAGAAAATATTTTTATCAAATTTTTGAACATATTTGTCTTGAACATATCCGAGAATATACTTAGAATAACAAAAAATGATTTTTAAACATGGGAATGATTATCAGATAAGATAATGCATAAGTTGATAGGCGTTTCTACGCTTTTTAAGCTGATATAAGCATTTTCCCACACCTACCCCTCACAAAGATGCATATCCCGGCGTATAATCAAACCTCATTAAAACTTTTTTCAAAAATATTTTTAAAGCTTGTTATGTATGGATGTTTAGATTCGAAAATTGCCAATGTGATGATACCAAAATTATTAAATTTTGATAAATATTAGATGAGATATAAGACACAAACAACCACTTGTCGTACACCGCGATCATATGGTACCGACAATTAGTATGCTAGTATGCTATACAAATTTTTACAAGCACCAAATAACGATTACTCTTGCTTTTTAAGCTCATAACATTTGTCTTATTTATTACTATTGACAGCCCTTAAATGAGTTAAATTCAGGCTTACAAAATACATGCAGTTCTACCAGTTGGAGGCGAAGTACGCTCGTAAAGTAAAGTAACACATCTAAACGTTGTGTAAATAACCCGTTCGAAACAAAACCTTTATTCATTTTTTTTTCAGAAATCACATGTCTTAATCTAAGGATAGAGGAATTGAAGTTCGCTTAATGGTTTTAAGTGTGCATTTTATAGATCCGCATACTGTCAAGGTAAATGTTAGCTTTCGAGCGCTAAAATAATAACTTTCGAACGCTAATGTTGGTTTGGACCGATGATAATAAGCGTTAAAAGACTACGAAAATAAGCATCAATGGACAATAAGCGGTTCCGTATAGGTACATTTTGGCCCAGCAAGCATTGATTCGGAATGGGGATACCGAAACGGCCTGGTTTCAGTCATCTATTTGGTCGCATTCTTGACCAATGACTTAAGTGGTTGAAGACGGAAACCAGCCACACTTTTCGTCCATTTTAAACAATGACCTGTGGGAAGAATGACGTTTAAGGAAAGACCGGTCCAGTGATTGGTTCCATCATCCACGTGACAGCAGACTGCTATCCAATGACGAAGAATCGTGTTACTGAACAAACTAACTTTCGCTCGTGTCCTAGTTACACCTAGCTCTACTCAGTTTAAATGTGTTAACATGTATGCATGCAGATTAATTTGTTGGGCTGGTAAAATGCTATACAGTTTAGTTCTAAACCAATTAGTTTGTGAGCCCGGTTTGTGAGGCATAATGCAGGGATCAGTGCACAAAACTTGGGACAGAACCAGTTTTTCACGTGTGATTTTCTTGGTTTCTCGTTTGCAAACAAATATTGTAATGAAGCTGGTGACCAGTATGTTGTGTCAGTAAATAAGCCGTTTCTTAGAAAACCGAACCGATATTTTAAGCCACAGAGAATGAATGGCTAGAGACTTTAATAGTGGATTAAGAAAGTAGAGCTATATTGTTATGGCACTGCCTTGGCGCTGATCAGGTGCACCTGCAACAACCGTTGTACTTTAGAGTAAGGAAAGAGCAATGTCTTTGCATATTCCTCGAACATTAATGCGAGCATTAATGCTTCTTATTTTTAGATAATGTTTCCAGGAATTGATACAACCCGTCATTTCTATTTATAACTAGGATTTAATTTGAGGTATCAAGACATACCGAAAATTGACAACACATACGGATTGCCTCAGTCCTGTATTTTTTGGTCTAGGTCATTTCGGTCATGAATTGTTTGTTCCGATTTTAAGGAGAGACATGCGTGTTTAACACTGCTGTTTGCTCTTTTTCAACAGATAGTTTTAAAAGCACTAAGTATATTTTACAACTCTTGCAGAAATGAAAATCATATCTTTATCAGAAAGGCTAAAACTCTATAAAATTTCCAAAATAACTATTACTGCGCACAAATCGTTTAAAATGTCTGAAACAGCAGTCACACAGTAGCGTATAAGTGAAACGCGCGCCTGGCAAGTTGAAAAAATAGCAAAATTCTACATACGCCAGGCGCATGTGGGAAACACGTTCAAAACTCGCTACAAACGCGTTGGGTATGCTTGGTGTACGTCCGGCGCGCGTCGCTGTACGTCGCTAAAAGCCTCTGCGCGTTTCGCGCGCGGTTGGTCTCAAATGTTTTAAACATGCTTATTTTTTTCTAGAAGCTCGTTCGGGCGTGTGACTAATACGTCTCGAGTAAGTTCCACGCGCTTAACAGGCGCGCTGAACGCGTTTTGCGCGCGTGTGAGGCACGTAAGTGTACGTTTCATGCGCGTTCCGATTTTATGAGATGTTGCTTCAGTAGCGTGTCCCAAGCGTGTGTGAAACGTACGATGAACGTTCGATGAGCGCCTGTAGCGCGTGCTTAGACTGTTTGGGTCGTATCACAACCGTACTCCAAAACTGAGATTTTTTATACGTCTGGCACTCGCCTCAGTCACGCGCTAATGTGTTACTACTAAAGCGAGTTACAGGAACAAATTACTTTTTATACGTCCAAAGTCTTCAGCGTGTTGAGATTTTTCATACGCCCGCCGCGCGTTTGGGTTATACACTACTGTGTGATTGCTGTTTAAAACTGGGCAAGCTCTCCCTTTAAAAAGGCAAATTTATTTATTGATAGCGCAATATATTCTCTTATCCTCGCCATGAGCCTCGTCTATCACAACTATCTGCCGCGACGAAATACCAGGATTCTCTTCCAAGTAAACAAGCGAGGCTCGTCTCGAAGTAATGGTCTGCTACTGTCAGAATTTAATAGGCACATTTTACTCATGAGAGATAATACTCATGAGAGGGTGCTGCAGTGTGAAAAGATAAAATCGTAGGCATACATGTAATTACTCACACAATTATATGAAGAAATGTGCAGTTATATATATTAGTACCAAAATTATATCCAAACAATAACAACATGTAACACTATAATACAAGTTGCAAACCGACAGAATTGCACCTACTGTATAAGCCCGTATATTAGCCGTTCATCGAATAATGGTCCTTTGCATCGGGTCTTCGTAGATTCTAACATTATCGAAGTGATGTTACATAGCTTGTGCTTTTCATAGCTGCATTTTAGTATTATGCCTCGTAGCATTTGCAAAACTCAGTGCTATGAAAAGACGTCGTTATATGCAGGATGACCAGATTTGTTACATATCGCGTATCACCACTGCCCGGTTCAAGTAGACATGATTATAATGAGCCTCATCACAAAAACTATGTATTGAGCATACTCGTCGACAAATCCGTGTGCCAACATGTTCGGCTACCATTATACAATTGTAATATTGGGATGAGGATTCAAGACATTCAGCGACCAAGTAAACAAAGAATCCGATCAGTGTGAATTAGATAGTACACAGATATTTATTTCAATTCAGTATAACAAATGTAAGCGAATGTTTTCTGATAATGTGGCAAATACTCTATTCTTACGGGGTGCGATAAAATAGACCATGCCTCAATAAAATTGTAACATATCGATTAAAATTTATACCTGATTAAGAAAATATAAAGCTATATATCATTTAACTAAATCAAAAATAGCACAAATGACATAATTATTCATTGCACCCAAACAAATAAGTACAACAATACAATTGTGTTACAAATGAGATGCAACATCACAAAACATAATACACTTATTGTAGCCATAGAATTTTACAAAAATATAAAACAAGGGTTTTGCAAAACAAACTTGGCCACTTTACTCTTGATTCAAACATGTTTCATTTCATCACTCAATGATCTTTGACAATGACGTCAACATCTTGTTCACGCCAATGGTTCCCGGCTCATATACAGAAACACGAAGGAAAAAAGGTTTCTTTTACACATGGTTATCAAACGCGGTTCATCGAATTTCCACAAAATAAAAGGTATTATGTAAGTTATCTTTTGATATTGGTCGCTAATGTTTTTTTCCAATTATTTTCTGTCAAGTCTGACGAGGTTTCCATATTCAGATCGAATATAATGACACATTTGATTAGAAACGGTGTCATTGTAGTTACTCCGAATCACGTTTAACCGCATACTGTCGGTTTATGCCCTCAAATGACGATTGTTTGATATTTGGAATTAAAGGTATATTTTTCCATTCTTTGCGGTAAAGTTATAAAAGTAAGTGTAAACAATAAAAAAATCTGCGATTTTAACAAGCATCATATAATATTCCGACGTTATTCAGATCACCCACGGAACATTGTGTGTTCGGCGAGGTTGGGATTGAGCAAACATGGCTATGCCGCCGAAAAAGGCATATGTTTTGGTCCTCTGAATATTTGATAAGGTGCACTGTATGACTACATGCACAAAATTTGAATGATAAACCCATCGCTGGTGATATATAGTTCATGATTCGGATTACCTCTAATTGATTCGCTTTGACTTCAATTATGCATAGACTTTCACGCTCTAGTGGTCACAGTCACGTGCTTGATCAAAAATAAAAACCATTACAGTTGATGAGGAACTAAATTGGCTTCAAGTTAGTGCTAAGTTTATAATACTCCAACCATTTATATGCGCATGCGCAGCAATTTTCATCCAATGTAACACCATATGGGCGGTTTGTCTTTATTACGCCAGAGTGAACATTTGTCACCAACATGACAGGCATATGTACCAGCCGGGTATGGAACACGCAACTTCTTGATTGCAAAGGAACCCGCAACCTCTTGATTGCAAAGCGAATACGCTATCCATTACACCACTGCGGCTGTACACGAACTTGATTCGGAAAGGGTAGAATAATTGTACATGTATGTATGCCTCAGGTAAATGTATATAGAAATAGCATTCCTCTGGTTTAAAATTCTGAAACGTTCAATTTCCATATCAACCCAAAGAGTTAGAAAAATGAAGGTGTATTACATGGAAGTTAAAACATTCGTTTTCCGACCCGGTGAAAGAAAATTGAGCCGCGTCATGAAAAAAAAAAAAACAATAAAAAAACAATAAAAAAACAAAACAAAAAAACAATTTGCATATGCGAAACCAAAGCCGCAGATCAACTTCGCAGTTTCACTGCGAAGCTGGGCAGCGCCTTTGCTTTATCTTTACGGATACTTCTTGAAGACATAATTTCAACCATCTAGCCATCTTCTGTGCCTGTGCAGCTCGGTTCGTGTAGGACCTGTTCGGAAACCACAATTTTGGTTTTCTCATGAGGCGGCTCAAATGTCATGATGATTATTTTTATAAAAACCACATTCACCTTTATAAACAAAATCCGATTCACGTACAGTTTGCTGTGTGATTACATTTTGTTCAACATACCTTAAGTCTTTCACATTTTGTCGCGATAAATGTGAAGCCTTGATTGCGATTTAATTTGTTTCAAAGCATAAGTTGCATCGTACTTGTAGATTAATTTTCAAAATACAGAGATCAAAGGAACTAATTAATAGTAGCTGGTCTTTCTTTCGTTTGAATCTATCAAACTTTTAAATTAAATCATGACAAGGGGAAAATTTGACGATATTACATTGTAGTATCTTTCAGATAAACCGTCATGAGGGTTTAATTGTGTTTTCTCATTAAATCAGTCACTGCCATCTGTAGTTTTTGCGAGTTCTGACCTTGATAATCATTGAAAGCATCACAAACGGTTGGTTTAATTCAATGGATGCGGTGACTTCATCCTGGTGACATGACTGAAAAAATTTACTAGAAAGTTTAACAAGCAAAAACTCCGAATTCCCAGAAGAAACCTACAGAATTTGGTGTAAGCTTTGACTTCCTTAAAAATAATAGACAGATAATAATGTATCATGCATAGGGATGCATATTTTCATTCACCGGGACTTAAACTGACGTAATAAAGTCATATACCATTTTCAGTAACATCAACTTCAGCAAGCTAAAGGATCGGCCACCTCTTGGTGTTAAGATTCACTTTTATTATGTCACTTATGAATTCTAGGCAAATGCTCTTAAGCAAGCTCTGTTCTGTCTATTGTAAATGCTTCTAGATTTAATGCTTTATCTAAAGAGTGTTATTTCTGAGAATCAAGCGGTGTGATTCAATACTCACCAAGCGGTATCAAAAGCGACTTAGATATCAAACTTGAAAATCAGAAAGTAATTCTAACGGTTGTTCACCAACCTAGTTTCAGGAACAATGCAGTTTGGTCATTAACAAGACGGACATAATCTGATGCCAGTCTAAGCTTTGGACTCCCCGAGATATTCATTAAAAAGGTACAAGTAGGCAAAGATCAGGAAAAGGCGCAATCAGAAAGAGATTCCCACCCCAAAAACCGAGGTGGGAAAAAACCAAACCAACAATCAGGCACCCACACCATGAAACACACCGCAAGCCGAATGAGCAGCTATTTTCCCAATAGGTGGCCACTCAGTTACCTTAATTTAATTAAAAATATGAAAACATACATAAGGCGCCAACAGCACAAAAAAAATCTCAAACACCAAGACACAAAACAAAAAGAACCACCACAGAAGTATCGCCTTGGAAAGATCAGTAACACAAAGTTACTGGCGGGCTTAAACCGGTTTTACAGGATCCTAACCTCACCCTCAGCTTCTGCAGTGGTTCATAACATTTAGTAAGTTCTTCGGTCCTCGTGGTGAATCTCTAACTAGTCAATGAATCATCAAGAACAAACAAATAAATCATGATAAACATTCTGATGAATCAAAAACAAGGACTCACAGATTGAGTAAGCTGCCCGACGATGGAGATCCCTGGGCGCCGAATAACCTACTAACTCCGGAGCAAAAGAAAAACACCAGTTGGACCCCGGTGGGCCAAGCAACAGACAAGAAGCTCCGGCCCCAATCAACTAAAATGAATAGCTTTAAGTCGGGGCCATCATAGAGTCTGACGCCCGACCCACCGGCGTGCAATTAAAGAAGGCAGCATAGTTATCAACCATGATTGGGTTAAAAACTAAGTATGCAGACTGTCGCATAACATTCAAGTTATAACCTATACGTTTGTAACGTGTTATGATTTTTCTGAACTGAAAAGAAAAATCATTAATTCCTATAAGTTTCTTAAATTTGTAAACTAAGTCACCATAAAATTCAGGTTCCGAAAGGCCCTCACTTAAAAGCGTCTTTAATCCAACATTATATTTGGAAATCAATTCATAGTGTCTACGATGAAATTTAGAAAAGGTTTTTCGAAGTTTATGATACCGATAGCCCTGTTGGAGAAGTATTGCCGTTAAACATTTATTTCGAGCGTTGAAGTCTGTAACATGATTGCAGACTCTAGCAAACCTAATAAGTTGCGAAATGTAAACACCATAAGAAGCACGACGAGGAACGTCACCATCCAAAAAAGGAACATTTACTATATCAAAATCAAAGTCATCGCGCTTATCATAAATTTTAGAAGAAACAAATCCATTTGCAACAGAAAGATGTAGATCTAAAAAGGGGACTTCGGTATCTGAGATATTGGCTTTGTTCAACTGAAGTTCAGGTGGATAAATTTGATTGACCATACCTTCAAAATAAGGGTTGTCAATGTTCAATAGGTCATCGAGGTACCTAGATGTGGAATTAAAAGCCTCGATAACATCAGCTTGATTATCATGGTTAAGAGAATCCATGAATCAAATCTCTTTCGTAGCAGTATAAAAATAAATCAGCTACGAGAGGTGCGCAATTTGTACCCATCGGAATTCCAACAATTTGTCTGTATAACTTGGTCCCAAATCTAATATAAATATTATCAAGGAGATAGGACAAGGCGTCGCACACATTCTGACAAACCTCTTTATGCGCCATTGGATGGGGTTTTCACAGATGTCTGACCGTCAGAGAAAGGACCGGATACGAGAGAACATTGTTATATGCTTGAATTTCACTCCATTGCATAACTATAATACATGTATATAGAAAATTAGCCCATTTTAACCGTTGGAAAAAAGTATTTATACTGAGCAAAGGGGCATAGGCAAATATACTAGCCAAAAGTTCAAACCGGCCACTTACATTTTATTGATTTTCTTAGAAACTTTAAATAATTTGAAAATTTTATTTACATCTCCAAATAGACAAATCCTTTATCGACGAAAACTTTCACAGAACTCTCTAGTATATAGTTTGCAGAGTTCTCCACTGAATGGCGGTACCCCAATTTTCAAAATTCCCAAGTATCCCTGATGCATGTTTCGGCATTGTGCAAAGCTGTTTAGTGGAAATCTTTACGGATATGCTGGTGTAGTAAATGAAGCAAAACTAATTTATTTGGTGCTTTTGGCTTCGAAGAAAATCGATAAAAACATTGATGACCGTTTAGAACTTTTGACTAGTATAGTACAACCCAAGCGTTGGCACACTACATATCTGGAGGTTATGATATTTATACGAGGAATTGAATCCAAAATTATCTCTCCAAGTGAATGTGAGTATTTTTCTTGATTCATTTCTTTTAAATCTTAACCTAATTATAAAATATATAGTTATCAAGGTCAGGAAAAATACATGTTAATCTTACCAACCTAATTTACTACCGTTCTAGGGTGCAAAATATACTAAGCCAAACATATAACGCAGCAAAAGTTTACAAGAATTTCCTTATCGTTTCATTGGTTCCTTATGGCCAACAGATCCTGTTCATATATCAGGAAAACATGTCCGTGAAATGTATAGACCCTTTAGCCCCACTTTTATACAGTAAAACAGAGATACCATCAGGAAAACATGTCCGTAAAATGTTTACCCCCTTAAACCCCACTTTTAAGTTGAAGAACAAGGTTTTACAGGGGTATATCTATTTTTCTTATTTTTGATCCAAAACATAGGCTGTGGGTACTCGTTAAAACCGCCTCACAGAGGCGTTTCTAACTAACGTGTACCACAATCAATGTTTTGGGGAAAAAAAAAATATCATTTTTTTTCTCATGAAATTTTCTTATTTTCTTTTTCTATCTCTATATTGCATAGGCAAGTTTTCGCAATGTCAACGGATAGCAACCTAGAGAGAGAGAGAAACAATGTCGATTTAATGAGTTGTTAGACACTGCCAGCTGCACTGGGGTCGACAAAATGGCTAGAGATGAATAAGACGTGTCCGAAACCTTCAACACCATCCTTGAACTTTTGTCTCCATTTATAGCAGTCCCTCATCAAGACACTCAGAGTTGCTATGCGTCACGTTCCTTCAATTAACAGCACATATGCATTTGCCGTTATCAATGTTGGCTGTTCGATTGAAAGTTGTCAGTACCATCGGTCTTTATACTGTGATTGCTCAAGTACATGTACCATAGATGGTACATGTAGAAAAAAAATGAAGCCATCACAATGTTTACAATTGATTGCAGGTTAAAACAATGATTTATTGTGAATCATTTGGTTTAAAAGAAAATCGTTTTTTTTTCTGACGTGATGCGTTATAAATTCGGCTCAGTATATTTTGAATCGGTGAAGTAAACCAGACACTATCAAGTAGTGTTCTTTAATTGAAATGGTTCCTTGTAAATCAGCAGGTGGTGATGTATGTGAATACCTGTAATACCTGTGAAAAATTTATGATCAGGAAACAGAAATCAAATGAGCTACGTCAAGAGAAAACCAACAATCTGCATTTGCGAAACAAAGGCGCATTTCAGCTTTGCAGTAACTGCGAAGCTGGTCAGCGCCTTTGTTTTCGATACAAGGACAGTACGATTCCTCTACTTTCTAAATCTAAAATTTTCAGCCACTAGCCATCTTCTGTGCTTGTACAGCTCAGTTTGTGTTGGACCTGTTCGGAAATCACATTGTTGCTTTTTCACATGACGCGACTCAAATGTGTACAAAGAAAACATTAGATTAATGTTTGTTGAATTTTTAACTTAGTTTCAGAAGTCTCAAACAAACATTGTGCATAACCATTACCCTCATCCAAATGCTTCCAAGAGCGGATCGTTTCAGATCAATCATGAATTAAGCCACAGAAAACGACAAATAATCCGTTCCAAGATTCATTAGTTGATAGTTTCACTCTAAAAGAGGCCTGAGAGCTTAACGGCTCAGGATTTCTTGGAATGAGTTAAGCACTTGACCTAGCTTCGTAATTACTTAAAACTTAAATATCGGATAGGAAAAAAAAACATAGTCCTCATTGCCAAATTGTAGCAGAAGTTGCTTTAAAACGGAGTTTTGGGCTTTCGAAAACAAGACATATATTACATAAGAGAGTCAATGGTCCTTCGTTGCACTTAGTACCGAATAACCCGTGTTATCATTTCACTTACCTAAACTGTAATTTAGACCAACTGTATTCCAAAAAGTTTATGTATATGAGTGGCTGCTCTGAATAGCCTATTGATTCAATGCGAAGGTAAATCCGTTTTGCTATTTTGTGGGGGTACTGAACACCATCACTGATACAAATTTCACATTGTTTTCGTTTCAAATTTAGAAACTAATCAGCTACATGTACAGGTTTCATAAGTAATTGCACAGCAGTACAAATACTTGAAGCTTTACCAAATTTATTGAGTGTTTTCAAATTTGGACGGATTTCACCAAGTCCATCCTAATACATACAAATATGCACTGATTTTTTATTTTGCTCTATTAATTTATGAATAGTAACACATATAAATGACAAGCAAAATATCACAACTTTTGGGATACAAATATCAAATTTTACACTGATTTCACACACTTCAAGAAAGACTGAACCAAAAACAGTTAAATTGACATATCACCCAGTGGACTTCGCTTAACATAATATATGGTCTACCCTGGGTATATACAAGGTTATTGAAGCTTGAAATTTGGTTATCCTACTAGCCGTGGTACACCATATTATACAATCAGTCAGCATTTGATGCATGATAGTACATACTGTACAATCGGTTGCATGTAAATATTTGATCCCAAGGAAGCCGCTCTAAAAGGTCCTGGGACACAAAATGGCGAAATGACAGTCCAGCAATGTAAGGCAGTCTTGTAAAATGCAAGATCTCAAGCTTCGTTAAATTTGACTGTACAAAGGGTAGACCAAATATTATGTAAGGTGAAGTCTACTGGATGATTAGTTATTTTAATGAAATAATACAATTTTAGTTCAAACTTCCCTATAGTCTGAGATATCAAGGTTAAAGTTGATATTTGTGTCACAGAAGTTATGCTATTTCGCTTATCATTTTTATGTGCTATTATCTATTTATTAATCGATCAAATTCTAAAAATGTTATAATCAGTGCATATATCTATGTGTAAGGATTGACTGAAAACACCCAATAAAATTTGACCAAGCTTCAAGTACTGGTACTGCTATGCCATTACTTATGAAACAAATCGTTATGTACTAAACTTATAAAACGAAACTGTACGTCACATCTCGTGGAGAATCTCCGTTAACTATATTAACCCATATTTGACGAATGGGTTCTCCCATCATTATCATTTGGGTCAGTCCACTTTCATTTTTAGGGGCATCAGGAGTGATTTTGAATTTTTATTCCATTTTTCGATGAAATTCCTCTAAGCAAACAGAATAGCCCCAGATGGGACGCCGCGTCACATCTGGGGCTATGCTGTTTGCCTATGTCCCATAAAAGGGACGCCGGGCTTATATGAGTTAAATATACCATGAAAGTTTTATATATCCATTAAAATGTAAAATTATTTTACCGAACATTTTAATAAACAATATAGTCTGGCACTTTCAGGATTTCCCGTCACAGTCGCATATTTTGGTCACAGTACGAATACATATTCCTGATGCTCTTGTAGATTCCATATCATATTTATCTGATGGTTTGTTAGCTACGCCAATATTTCAATGAAAGCACGCCACGAACCACAGCATGAGAAAACCAACAATTTGCAAAAGCGAAAACAAAGACGCAGACCAGTTTCACGGTGACCTCGAAGCTGATCAGTGCCTTTGTTTTCAATACACGTATAGCATAATTATCTAGAATAAAAGAAACCCCAAGCTTCTAGCCTTCTTCTATGACTCTACAGCCTGGTTTGTGTCAGGCCTGGCTGGAAACCCAAATCGCTGGTTTTCTAAAGCAAGGCTCATACGTTGTATTAAAAGTTAGTTCTGTTGCCCAATGGTTTCAAAGTCAGAATATTTAAAGTATTCACCATTATATGCAAGCTTATATACATATATCAGCGTGACCAGCATCGGCACACTGGCCAGAAAATTAAATTGTCTGATAAAAAAAAAACTAGTCTAAGATTATATTTACTGGCAATGAATAAAAGATTCCTATGCATAAATATCCAGAGGTTACAATTCTTGAATGTCCAACCAGTGATAGGGTATGAACGGTAGATATACATGTTTGCCTTGTATATGATTATAATGTAGAAAAACATCTTGACTATTGTCTAATCGGTAACCAAATTGGTTCGTAAATTGTCATCAACGATATGCTTTCAACTGCCCTAACATTGTGTGTATCAAATGACGTATACATACATATTAGATATAGTTCGTTTAACAAAATGTTTATTCCACTGTCGTCGTAATTTTAAACTCCATTTTCATTTGGTGCATAAGAAATGTTCACCAATTATTATCGCGGTCATCAAGGCACATTCAGAAGCTGCTGTAGTGTCTTTCTGATAAGACATTGATGCAAAGTTATCGAATAAAAATACAACGGAGACCAATTAAGAGCAGTGAACATATTAATGAGAAATTGGGTGAGCCATACCATGGTTTCGGCTACTTGGGCCACGTCAGTGACAACATGAGCTAAATATATTTTCCCCGTGACGATCGTGGATAAACTTACCGAGGCCCTATGTCGTACTGCAAATCTGATCAGCTTTGTGGCCGAAAACCACACCAGAGAACACTATGTTAAATTTCTATTACAACATTTGGTAATCTACGTATAACAAGTCCTTTCAATGCACATATCGGATTGAGTTTTTGAAAGCAGTAAAACGTTAAATGGATGTATTATGGCCAGGGCCATATTACGCAATTTCGGGTACTGAACCCCCATATGGAAATAAAATTAAAACTGATATATTTTAAGAGCAGTGAACACATTAATAAGAAAGGGGATGGGCCATACCGCGGTAACGACTATTAAAGTCTCGTCAGTGTCCCTTTAGATTTGGAAACATGGAGCCAGAGAGAATTACTGAAATTTGTAAACTTTAAACAGGGTAGTCGATACAAAGACTAGTATTATCTGAATTTGACCAAAAATATTAAAAAATGGTTAGAAAATGAATCTTAACCGATAATTAATTCCTGATTTCTCAGAATATCCATGCTGATCTCAAAGGACCAGAAAGAAAATATAAACTGCACTATGGATGATGTACAGGGAGACTTTTTAGGGCCGCCACATGACACAACACCAGCTGCAGTAATAGCAAATAAAGATTAAAACTGAGATCCTTTAAGAGCAGTAGAAATCTGTTTTGTCATTTCCCAGCCCAGATTTGGTCGGCAGATGCTTCACTGTACATGCAAAAAGTCCAATCCTATCCAAGACCAGTCTATTTGGTGTCCGATTTTCATTTCGATGCATCCAATAAAGCAAGTACACTCCAGAGTTTTCTCTGATCCTTTTCCAAGGTATTAAGTAATTGACTTCTGTATAAATCTTATGACATATACAATAAACTGTCTCAGACTGACGAGTTCCATAAACGAAAAGACGGCAAGTATTATTACAGTTTCTGTTATAAAATAACATTCTGTTATAGACTTATGTCCAGTAATGCGAATAGGATATGGACTAGATGCATCGAAATAAGTGAAATTCTAAATAAATAAATGAAAATTAAGTAACACTAGGTAAGATGAATAATCTTTTTACGTTATTTTAGGTTTAATAAAAAACAAAATGAGCCGCCACATGGGAAAACTAACAATCTGCATACTAATTAGGCAGAAACAAAAGCGCAGATCAGCTTCGCAGTAACTGCTCTACTTTCTAAATTCAAAATTTCCAGCCTCTAACCATCTTCTGCGACTGTACAGCCCGGTTTGTGTCGGACCTGGTCGGAACCCAAATCGTTTGTTTTCTCATGCATAGGCTCAAATGCGTATAGCTTATAAGTTAGCTTCTAAAGTTAGGGTGAACATAATTCGGCATCTTTGAGAGGCATGTTCCTATATGCACCGACCGTGGATCGAACTCGCAAGCTCTTTGTTGCAAAGTGAATATCTGGTAGATAACTTTAGCCATGTTAGCAGGGCTTTATAAACCATATTGTAAAGTGCATACATTTCTAATTTGGCCGTTAAATTCACATTCTTGTTGAACACCCAAGTTAACAATTTTTCAGTCACGTCGGACGGAGCCACAGCTTCCTGGGTATTCATCAGTACTGTGGGTAGTTAGTTTGTCTTGATAAACGACACAACACGGTGCCTCGTATGGGGATCGAACTAAGCACCTCTCGATTCGGTGTCCAATCAGGAAAACATGTCCGTGAAATGTATTCTCCCTTAAACAATAGACTGTAAGTGCAGAACCGATTTAAATATTTAAGCTGCTTCATCCATGCAACGAATGTATGGCCACATATAGTTATTAATATTTGCACACTGAAAGACACTAGAGTTGAAATTCAAATATTTTGCATTTCGATTCAACGAAAACATTGACAGGAAACATTGACATGCCAACAAACTATGCTCTAAAATGGTTAAAATTAAGCAGTGGTCAACAAATGACACAATCAAAAAGAAATTCCAGCTCCCAGAACAGAAAATCTTAATCAGGTACTTATATAATGACTAAACAAGAAAAGATATGACACAAGTGTCATATCAATAGCCTCAATTTTCTATCGCAGTCTATAACGTATAAGACAAACCGCGCACCGAGCGTGTGGAAAAATATGCCGCAAATTCAAACAATGTATTTCCATAGACATAGAGATACCTTGATTCAACAAACATCAGAAGCACGTCGGAGACACGTAACAAATGCGATTAATACATACGTGGTTTGTCAGAAAAGTTCGTGTACACCATTTATATTTTCAACAGAAAAATGAATATATCTGCTTTCGCAAAAGTATTTTATAAGCAAATATACAAGAAATTTTATTGAAATCTGACAAAAACACGTCATCTACAGCCTTTTCCCTGCACTTCCGAACCGAGTGCGGGGCAAAGGTCAACGTCTCTATATGACGTTACTTGACATTTTAAGCCGCCAGCGCGTTATACATTTGTTTCAGGGTGTTTTTTTTTTAAAGAAAAGACCCTTGTCTATCAACATTTTTATGTCTGTGTATCCAGCTGTCAAATGCAGATACGCCGTACACTCCCGCCCGCGTAATTGTACTCCATTTACGCGTATTACGCGAGTATTACGTGAGTATTACGTGCGTAAGGCCAATTACGCGCATTTACGCGTAACATGCGCATATTTACGCGTAACATATCTCATTAATATTCATAAGCAGAGATAAATGCGTCGATGCGCGTAAGGCTCAGTCATTACGCGTATGAAGTATCGCCCAATCAGACTGGCAATACGTTTACGCGTATTTACACGTATCATACGCGTAATGACAAGGAGTATAAAAGCTAAAGTACTTAACGGTTGATTTTATTATTCAATCGAAAATAAAGAATGTGCAAGTTTTATGGATTTTATTGATATGTCGTGATCGTGAAAATGGCGTGACTTTATTCTAGTTATTGTCAAATTGTTTTATGTTTACATGGGGTTTAAAGTTTACAGATTCAAGAAGCATAAAACTTACCCAATAATCGTCATCATGTCAACATTCAGCCTTCAACTGGAGTGAAAATTCATGCGTGACTAAGTGACTTTCACCTGTAGGTAACCATGTTCAGTTCTGTTCATTTTTTTTTTTCATTGTCGTTTAGTTCCCCCTCCATTTTTAGAGGCACCACCGTACGGTATACGGCATGTTAGATTTTCGCTTGTTTTTCTCCCACGTCTCTTTCTTATTTATTGATATTCAATTATTATTTAACAGAACTCGAATGTTTTCTTCTTCAAAATAAAATCCACAAGCAAATATAACAGAAACTTGGTGTTCGTTCAGCTACCGATCTGGGGATGAAGCTTTAAAAATATTTCTCACGGATGTTATTTCGTACTCATGAAGTGTTCGAGCCCTTAATACTGCAGGTCTTAGTTTGAAAAAGATAAGATATTGTTTTGGTCTAAAGCAAAGTCCAGAATTTTGCTTTAACCATAAAATTTCAAGATTGTTGGCTCATTCATTACGCGTATATTACGCGTATTTTTTACGTAAGACTGTTTTAATCTCGATTGGTTAGAACAATACGTATACATAAGCATATATACTTCAAATACGCGTAATGACTTGCTTTACTAATTCACCGCTCATTGGTTAAAGTCATTACGCGTAATGTATGCGCATTACGCGTATCATACGCGTAAGAACAATTGAATTTTGACTGGCTATTGACACATACGCGTATAAAATAGGTGCGTATTACGCGAGTATTACTCGCGTATGTTACGCGCATTCAATGAGTACAATTACGCGGGCGGGAGTGTACCAATTCTCGCAAAATTGTTCATCCACCTGTTGAACATGTGTAACAATTTCTTGCGGCGAGCCTGCCAGACAAGTGATCTTCCTTTTATCATCATAGGTGGACTTCTGAGAAGCTGAAAATCGTCTGTGCCACAACTACTGTGAACTAAATAGTAACTGACAGACCGATGACGTTTCTGTTGTTTGTAACATTTTCATCGTATCTGTGGGTGATTTCCTTAACGAAACATACAATCGGCGTCGGCTGTTCTCCGACGTCAAATTACGCCATTATTTCAAACAGATTTTTCGGTCTGTTTCTGATTTTTTTTTCACATAAATCAAACAACACTGCCGCCAAGTCGGAATCTTTCTGAAACTGAAGTCAGTGTTATATGGTTTTAGGACGAAATATTTTGATGTTATAACATATTTAAGTGCCGTTTGACAGGGAAAAAACACAATATGAAAATCGTCACATTTTGTTGACGTTTTGGCACCTGTCCCGTTTGACAGGGAAAAAACACAATATGAAAATCGTCACATTTTGTTGACGTTTTGGCACCTGTCCCGTGTCCCGTGTAATATTTAACGTGTTGATACTTCAAATTGAAACAAATTCCTCAAATGTGCTCATAAGCTATTGCTGCTTATATTTATACAAAAACAAAATAACTTAAACGACAGCACTTTACTTTTCCTGCTAGATAAGGTGTCCACAAACCTCGTACATGTGCGTTCTGTATGCTTGGTGTACGTTAAAGTATTTTAAGCATGCAGCATGCTTAAAGCTCGACGTGTCTCGGGTATGTGTCTTATACGAATAAGTTCAACACGCATTACATTAAACGTTTGATACGCGCCTATACTATATTGTGTGCTTAACATAACTGTACAAAAGTACATGCAATCCAAAGTTTTCAGCATGCTGAGATTATTATACGACCTGTACACACCTTAGACACACGCTAATCATTTGTGACTGCTAATTCACCATAGAGACTATGGGCCCCCCTCCCATTGGGGCCTAAAGAAATATATATAGGCTACTTGTGCCTCCAGGTAAAGCTAAGTACATTGCTGACTGACCGTCTGATTACTGGTTAACCGCGCTTGTCTGAGCCTGCCGAGGAAACATTTCAAGTCAAACCATCCATACGTAAAAGCCTTTTGGGTCTTAGTTGGATAGTTACATTTCAAGCACTTGTTGGATGTGATGACATCCTCATTTTGGGTAAAAGTCCTGTAAAATGGAGGCAACATCCCAACATGACCTTAGCTGTTGACTGGGACGTAAAGCATCAATTAAAACAAACAAATCACGCCAAGAGGTTGCAAAAGTGGTCGGAGATTTCTCCATACTTCCATGTTGTGGTTTTACTAGATTCTAGTAATTGATTAGCCGTAAGTCCTATACTATAGGTAATTAAAGTTTAAGAAGCAAATTTTCTTATTCAGCGTGTTGAGATTTTTTTCATACGCCAGGGTCGCGTTTGTCTTGTACGTTAATGTTTGACTGACTTTTCAAGATTGACGTGTATGTATGGGTATGGGTATATACTTAGAGGATATTTTACTTTTTTGAATTGAATACCAAATATATTTAATCGAGTGTGTTGATTTTGTACATTTTTCCCATTGAAGAGGCAGGCGGTGAAAATGCAAAACAAAAAAAATATTGAAAACACAAATATTTTTGGTACACTCTTCCTTACGTTCTAAATAAAAAAAATAAGAACATGAACACCAATACTTTATGTTATTTCGTAAATAACTGAGTCAAAGGCGTTAGAATTTCTGACGTGAAACACTTTTTAATGACGTCAAGTGAATGGAAACGTCAGAAGTTATCAGAAATTTACAGTTAAAATATCGGCTGATATCAATCACTTGTGAAAATCATCAGATATCTCAACATACACTTTACATAATTTACACCTATGTAATACATTTATCTTTTTTGCCATTGAAGATACGGTTAAACATCATTTCAAAATCCAATATTAAATTTTGATAATGCAACATTCATCTGTCTGGGCCTACCAGTTATCGCCAGAACTGAACAACTTTTTTCAGCGTTCTGCAAAATAGACTCCATAAAAAAGGAAGAATTAAAACGAATGAAGAAAGAAAAGAAACTTATTATGATAACAAAAAAAAAAAAAAAAAAAAAAAAAAAAAAAAAAAATAAATAAATTGGCGGATACGCGGCGAGATTCGAACCTGTAAGAGTCTGATTAATGGGGCCGACAGAATTCTAACGGCATTACTCATGTAATTATTAATATTTATGGTCTATAAATAATAATCTAAAAATAGTTGTCATTATCGGCTGTTTTCCCGTTATCAGGTTTTTTATGTTATATGTAGATATATTCGGAATAGGAACCAGTGCCATGCTTAATTGATACCGTATCATTTTCCCGCCCTTGGTTACTAGAAGAGAAAAGAGAATCAGGCTATCTCGGCTTCATTCGTACCTTCAGGGTTATCATAAAAAAAACTATTGAAGTGACCAAGGCAGCGTAGCGCTAAATACAAACCGCGACGAACTATTATTATTATGAAGAACAGGCAGGCACTACAGGCATAATCAATGATAGAAATCATGTCTTAAGCATGTCGTTTATAGATTAGAAACCGAAATAACAATTTGTATCGAAATAATTGGGGACGAATATGCCTAAGGCTTGCAAAGACCGCAGACTGATGACCGCCGACCGAATCACTACCCATGGCCTCTAAGCATTATTTTTAATTTGAAACGTTAGTAACTTTCAAACTTTTAAGTGTCCCAGTTGACAAAACAATCGATTTACTTTTTGTATGTCTACAGCTTTACATCCTAAAATAATCATATTGACGAATAAACAATCTTTTAAAACCGGACTTCTTTTTTTCTCGGATGGATATCTATATGGGCCTTTTACATTACAGTTATAGCTATAGAATAATACATTGAAGGGTTGAGGCTATAAAGAGAACATATCGTAAGCCGAGTGAGTAGCTATTTCCAAATAGTTATACGGACTTAATTAAATATATGAAAATGAACATAATATGCAAACAGCATATCTACATACAGATAAACATGCATGCAATGAACAGAAGAACTTTCCTGTAGGCTATATACATACATGTATAAATTGTAAAATATACATATATATTGTATAATGTAGATAAGTCTTGACTTACAATAAAGTGGACGCAACGTCATGGGCGTGACAGCCAATGACAATTAATGCCATGCTATATGGGCAATATATCGGATATCTACATACAAATAATAAGAAGCTGACCATTAATTGGGTTCTTGAATATCCGTTCTGACACCGTGAGTGATTTATTCTGAGCAAAAGTAGACTCTTACGGTCCTTCCAGAATCTGGAGACAAATACTCTGACGACTGTGTCGAATAAACGCCCTGAAGTCATTTCACAGATAATTCCTTGTGCTAGCTCATTTAGCTTCATTGAAATAAGCAATAAAACTTAACGGTTTCTAGTCGGACACGTTCTTCGTCGCCGGTTTATAAAGGGACACTAATGAGGATTCAGTACCCAAAATTGCGCAATATGGCCCATGCCTCCTCCCTTTGAACGTTGTCATTTTTTCTAAAGGATCTTACATTTATATTTTATTTTAGCCACCTCATGGGAAAACCAACAATCTGCATAGGCGAAAACAAAGACGCAGATCAGCTTCGCGGTAACCGCGAAGCTGATCAGCGCCTTTGTTTTCGCTACTTGGATAGTACAATTGCTCTTCTACTTAAATCCGAAATTTCAAGCTTCTAGCTCTTTTCTGTGCTTGTACAGGCCGGTTTGTGTCAGACCTGTTCGGAAACCACATTGTTGGTTTTCCCACGAGGCGGCTCATTTGTTATAACGATCAGAGACGCGCCATACACGGCTGGTGAAGAAACAGGCTCAACGACTGCATCAGGAAAATATGTCCGTGAAATGTATACCCCTTATACCCCACTTCTATATAGTGAAAATGGGGTATGCAAGGGTTTACCTATTGTTCTTATTTTTGCTCCAAAACATACATGTAGATTGTGGGTGCTCGTTATCCATTTTTCTAGTGAAATTTTAAAATTTCACAAATGAAACAAAATCCCTGTTTATTGCATGGGCAAGTTTTTGTAATGGGTTACTAACATTTTACAACAAAATAAAAAAGAGATTGAATATTTATGTTTTCTGAGAAGCCTTGAATAGTTATGTAAATGGTCATTTCTACATGGACTTGAGTGAAGCTAGCTGACGTTTATTGCATGTCCATTCTTGTGGCATATTGTCGAGAACTTATTAGCCCTCCCAAGGCCCTAATCGATCGAACGGGAACACGACTTTTCTTTTCCCTTCGGCCCATAAATCTTCTTTTTAAATGTTCATAAGCACATACACTGTAATTGTAGTACGGCTAAGTGTTTTCTCAGATTATATACATTAAGAATGGTTTTGCGACTTCACAATGGAGTTTAAGTACTTGTGTCTGACCATATCATAGATAATTCCATTCGGTCAGACAAATTGTTTGGCAGCATTCAAATTTTACAGTAATATATCTGTATATTAGCCGCCGCATTGGAAAACCAACAATCTGCATAGGCGAAAATAAAGGCGCAGATCAGCTTCGCAGTAATTTCGAAATACAAAATTTCCAGCCTCTAACCATGTTTTGTGACTGTACAGCCCGGTTTGTGTCAGACCTGGTCGGAAATCCCCATTTTTTGGTTTTCTCACGCATAGACTCATATGTTCTACACTTGTAAACCGTGGTGGAGATATTTAAGCTGCTTCATCCATTGCAACACCAACAGAAATATCAACATAAATTGTGAGAACACGTTAGAACCGCCTCGCCGAGGCATAAGTATAGCCCTGCAAACCCCAGTTTTGCTATATAAAAGTGGAGTATAAGGGGGTATACATTTCACGGAATGTTTTCCTGATGCACCGCAGTACTTTTACGCCCTTTAAGTCTTACCTTAACTGAGCTTTTGAGTCGTTTTTAGTTTGCCTAAGTCACAAATATTAATGTATCCAGTTTTTTTTTTTTTTGTATGCCTGAAACAAAAATATAGATAATAAAGTAATTTCAGCCTCGTTGAAAGTAATCTTAACGCGCTATTATATAATAAGCATGCCCATTAAATGCGTTGGCGCATACACGATTATCATAAGAATTAAACAAATATCCTTCTTTGCATTGTTTCGATCGTAAATAAAAAAAATATCTGGATACCTCTTAGGGCAATCGTGATATAATAAAAAGAGATTTCGACTATTACGAGATCTTTTAAACTGACATAAGGAATCTAAAGAAAGCGGTGTAATTTGAAGATGTATAAGGGACAGTTGCAATACTCCAATTCAGAACATACAATTTAGAAAATGAATCTAAACCAAGCATATTTGACTTTTATCTGGGAATACTCAATTCGCACAGAACCGACATGCAAAATGCAATCTGTACATTATTGATGGTCTACATGTAAGATCATGTGCAGGCAAGCTCCTATCTGAAACATCAGGAAAACATGTCCGTGTGTTGAATACCCCCTTAAACCCCACTTTTATATAGTAAAACTGGGGTATGCCTATTTTTCTTATTTTTGCTCCAAAACATAAATTGTGGGTACTCGTTAGAACCGCCTCGACGAGGCGGTTCTAACGTGTACCCAAAATCTATGTTTTGAGCAAAAATAAGAAAAAGATCAAATTTGTTCAGTTGAAAATTTTCAATTTTTAAAGCTAAAAAAATCTCTGTTTATTGCATGGGCAAGTTTTCGTAATGTGCAGGCAAGCTCCGATCTGAAACAGGTTCACTGAGTATATATTTTGCAAAGTGCTATATCGTGATTCTTGCAACTTTGCCCTGCTCGTTACACCCCCAGAAAGCAGTTATAATGATGGTCATGTAGGAGGACGATCACCTACTATACAGTCAGACATAAGTTAATCATCACTAGAATATTTTCCGGGAATAAACAGTGCACCTTTCAGGTCAGAAATATTTGCTTTGATATTTGTGATATTTGCTATATGGGTGATAATATAAAGCAGACCCTGATTAAATTAACATTAAGGTAAACAACGAGGCTTTGTTTATGCAGGCATACCCCAACATAATCCGAATTCACTGTTTTATTATTCATTTCACGCTGCTTTGCACCCTTAACTTTAACCTAGAAATGTTTTGAACTTTGAACTTCTTTGTTTCTTTGTCCTTTAAGAAGTTATAGAACAAATCTGGCTTGAGTGCAACTCTGCCAACTTTTGGCAACTCAAGCACTTTGCATGAATCCAAGATGGCCGCCGGGAATCAGTGAAATTTTCTAATTGCCAAAAAGTGTAAGCTGATAATGTCATGTTTTGACCCTTCCAACACCATAATCAATCTGAAAAATTCAGACAGATAATCTCGAACTCATGAAAAGTTATGGAAGTTTAAAGAATGGCATGTTACATAGTGAAAACGTCGTGTTTAAGAAACAAGTAAATAACTTTCCCTGCATCTGCCTGTAACTGCCATAAACATATGCGGATCGGTGAAACAACATCTAATTGCATACCCCCGAAATAGGGGTAGGCGTATTCAGGACACCATAGAACTTAAGCGACAAGGTCAAATGCAATACTGAAAGGCCTAACAAATCAGGGATAGACGCGAATTAAAGACCCTTACAAACTAAATGTTATTTTTGCAAAAATTTTACTTGTAAACCACCTTAGTTTAGAAAAAGATAAGGGTGATGCTTAACATACGTCTTAACATATTTTGTGGTTGGCATAACTATATCATGCGAGATATTAATCAACAACCTAGCTAATATATAGCTATATGCGTAATAGCGTCTAGACACACATTGTACACTTATCCCATTTAAGAGCCAGCTTAGATGATCCACTTTCTCCGAACCCAAGTTAGACTGATACATATACAGTGTAACTGCATATTCGGTTTGTATCAAGAATGATAGGCCAAAGTCAGGACATACATGTATATCTGTGATTAAAATCATTTGAACTCTGTCGCGGCTCTAGCATTGAATGATCAAATGTTCGTCTCAGAAACTTATTTGCAGACATTGTCGTATAAAATTACACCAGGGGTTGTTATACAGACGGTATTTAGTGATCTAATGTGGAGTGCATTTCAGTCTAAAAGTCAACCTATGGGATTTATGAGACCTTCTGGGACAAGTTTGTTTTTTGTTGAACATGCATTATAATAATCTCCATTGCATGTGACTGATAGCATTCTGAAGCAGCGAGGCAAAGCTTATTGGACAAAAAATATATGACCACGCAATTATTCTATATCCCTTCTCCGATAAAACCCAACTGTCATATAGTGATACGCATTTCTGCTGTGTCATTAAAAGTGGTGTACCATTAACTAAAAATGTCAACATACGACAATTTAAGAAGAAACTAGTAAAATGTTTGTTACTTGGTCCAAATATAGAAGCAATAAATTTTATGAAAATGCAGCCAGCAGTTATTTCTTGAATGTAGTATTATTCCACAGAGTATCATGTGCACATTTTATTACAGTTCATTTAAATTCAGGCCTACAAAATACATGCAAATCTACCAGTTGGAGGCCAAGTAATGTAAAGTACTTCTAAACTTTGTGTGAATAACCGTTCGGAACAAAACCTTTATTCTTGTTTTTCAGAAATCACATGTCTTAATCTAAAGATTGAGGAATTGAAATTCGCTTAATGATATTAAGTGTGCATTACTGTCAAAGTAAATGTTAGCTTGCAAGCGTTAAAGTAATAACATTTGAACGCTTATGTTGGCTTTGACCCATTTCGGACAACAGATGATAATAAGCGACAATGGACAATAAGCGGTTCCGTATAGGTACATTTGTTTTTAAGCGCAAAATATTCTGCTCTTATTCTTGTCATGAGCCTTGCCTGTCAGAACAATCTGTTGCGACGAAATACCAGGATTCTCTTTCAAGTAAACAAGCGTGGCTAGTCTCGAAATAATGGTCTGCTACCGTCAGAATTTAATAGGCACATAAAACTCATGAGAGATGATACTCATGAGAGGGTGCTGCAATATGAAAAGATAAAATTTTAGGTATAACTACTCACACAATTATATGAAGAATTTTGCAGTTATATATATTAGTACCAAAATTATATCCAAACAATACAACACTATAATACAAGTTGCAAACTGACAAAACTGCACCCAAGTCGTATGTACATGTATATAAGCCGTTTATCGAATAATGGCCCTTTGCATCTGGTCTTCATAGATTCTATCATTATCAAAATAATGCTGTATAGCTTTTGCTTTTCGTAGCTTCACTTTAGGTATTATACCTCGAAGCATTTGCAAAACTCAGTGTTATGAAAATACGTCGTTATAAGCAGGATTACCAGATTCGTTGCCTGTGCCGTGTCACCACTGCCCGGCACAAATAGACATGAGCCGCGTGATGAGAAAACTAACAATGTGGTTTTGAATAGGTCCGACACAAACTGGTCTGTACCGTCACAGATTTCTCAAACTTGAAATTTTGTATTTAGAACGTAGAGGAATTGTTCTGTCTGTGTTGCGAAATCAAAGGCTCTGATCAGCATCGCTGTTACCGCGAAGCTGATCTGCGTCTTTGTATTCGCATATGCAGATTTTTGGTTTTCTCATGATGCGGCCACATGATTATGTACAATGAGCCTCATCGCAAAAACTATGGATACAGCGTGCTCGCCGATAAATCCGTGTGCCAACATGGTATAATATTGGGATGAGGATTCAAGAAATTCAGCGATCAAGTGGACAAGGAGTCCGATCAGAGTGAATTAGAAATTACACACTTTTTTTTTAAGTCTGAGTCAGTATTATAACAAATTAATGCGTGCGAATGTTTTCTGATAATGTGGCACATACTCTATTCTTACGGGGTGCGATAAAATAGACCATGCCTCAATAAAATTGTAACGTATCGATTAAAATTTATACCTGATTAAGAAAATTTAAAGCTCCATATTATTTAACTAAATCAAAAATAGCACAAATGACATAATTATTCAGTGCACCCATACAAATACAATGTAAGTACAAAAATACAAATATGCTACAATTGAGACGCAACATCACAAAACAAAATAAGTATGCTTCAGGTAAACGTTTTAAAGAACTAACTTATTTCATACTTTACAGTGAAAACCAATGTATATCAAAACTTGATAATTGATATGCAATTTCACTGATATCAAATCTCACTGATACCAAAAGTCACTAGTGACTGATAATCAGCCTATATATTCACTGTAGACTTTGGATTACTTCTGACGTTTCCATTTACTTGACGTCATTAAATGTGTCTCACTTCAGAAATCCAAACGCCTATAACTCCGTTATTTATGAACTAAAACATAAAGTGTGGGTATTTATTTTCTTAGTTAGAACGTAAGGAATAATGTGGTACCAAAATTATTTGTGTTTTCAAAAATTATTGGTTTTTGCATTTTCACCGCCTGCCTTGTGAATTGGAAAATCCCGTGCATTGTATAAAATAAACAGAAAATTTGCTCTCTTTTTTTCGGTGAATACCAAATAAATTTCATCTCGTGAGTTGAAAACATAAAAATTTTCACTCGTGCTGCGCACTCGTGAAAATTCTGATGTTTTCAACTCACTCGATGAAATATGTTTGGTATTCACCTCAAAAAAAGCAAATAGCCTCTATATATCTCTGGTTTGAAATTCTGTAATGACTGTACAATTTCCATATCAACCCATGCATGTATATTACATGGAGGTTAAACCATAAGTTTTCCGACCCGCTGAAAGAAAAATGAGCCGCGTCATAAAACAAAAAATGATAATCTGCATATGCGAAACCAAAGTCGCAGACAGCTGATCAGCGCCTTTGTTTTCGCTACACGGATAGCACTAACTCATTTAAGCTTGGCGTCCCTTTTATGGGACATAGGCAAACCCATGAGCCCCATATGGGACGCCGCAAACTGCGGCGACCCATCTGGGGCTATTCTGTTTGCTTAAAAATGGAATAAAATTTTTAATTCACACCTGCGGCCCCTAAAAATGAAAGTGAACTCAGCCAATTGATTATGATGGGAGAATCCATTCGCCAAATATGGGTTAAACTCCCTCTACGTCTAAAATACATAATTTCAGCCGTCTAGCCATCTGTGCCTGTGAAGCTTGGCTTGTGTAGGTCCAGTTCGGAAACCACATTGTTGGTTTTCTCATGAGGCGGCTCAAATGTCATGCTGACCATTTTTTCTAAAAAGGTACAAGTAGGCAAAGATCAGAAAAAGGCGCAATCAGAAAAAGATTCCCACTCCAAAAACCGAGGTGGGAAAAAACCAAACTAACAATCAGGTACTTATACCATGAAACATATCGCAAGCCGTTCACCTACAGTTTGTAGTATGATTTCATTTTGAGAACACGATTTTTCTTGCACAGTTTCTCGCGTCTTATTAGTGTGAAGCCTTGAATGCGATTTAATTTGTTTCAAAGCATAAGCTGCATTGCACTTGTAGATTAATTTTCAAAATACAGAGTTCAAAGGAACAAATTAATAGCCGCTGGTGCTTCTTTCCTTTGAATCTATCAAACTTTGAAATTAAATCATGAAAATGGGAAATTCAGACTATATTACATTGTAGTATCTTTCAGATAAACCGTAATCAGGGTTTACTTATGTTTTCTCATTAAATCAGTCACTGTCATCTGTAGTTTTTGTGAGTTCTGACATTGATAAACATTGAAATCATCACAAACGGTTGGTTCCATTACCAAAACTAGCCCGTGCAATATACAGAGATTTTTTTCAGCTGTAAAAAATGAAAATTTCATTTAAAAAAAAATAATATTTTTTACATTTTTGCTCAAAACATTGATTGTGGGTACACGTTAGAACCGCCTCGCCGATGAATTCAATGGATGCGGATACTTTATCCTGGTCACATGACTGAAAAGATTAACTGGAAAGTTTAGCAAGCAAAAACTGCAAATTTCCAGAAACATCTTCGTATCGTGCTTATTTAACAGAATTTGGTGTCAGCTTTGACTTCTCTATCAATACCGCATTTGAATAATGGAACATGCATCGGGATGCATATTTTCATTCACCGGGACTTAAACTGACGTAATATAGTCATATACCATTTTCAGTAACATCAACTTCAGCAAGCTAAAGGATGGGCCACCTCTTGGTGTTGAGATTCACTTTTATTATGTCACTTAGGAATTCTAGGCAAATGCTCTTAAGCAAGCTCTGTTCTGTCTATTGTAAATGTTTCCAGATTTAATCCTTTATTTAAGGAGCGTTATTTCTGAGAATCAAGCGGGGTGATTCAATACTCACCCAGCGGTGTCAAAAGCGACTTAGATATCAAACTTGAAAATCAGAAAGTAATTCTAACGGTTGTTCACCAACCTAGTTTCAGGAACAATGCAGTTTTGTTATTAACAAGACGGACATAATCTGATGCCAGTCTAAGCTTTGGACTCCCCGAGATATTCATTAAACCTCTTTATGCGCCATTGGAGATGTCTGACCGTCAGAGAAAGACCCGGATACGAGAGAACATTGTTATATGCTTGAATTTCACTCCATTACATAACTATAATACATGTATATAGAAAATTAGCCCATTATAACAGTTGGAAAAAGTATTTATACTGAGCAAAGGGGCCAGTGCCCAGAATTACAATATCCCTTCAATTTAAAGAAAACCATAGTTAACGTGACGAATTTCAGCATCCAAAATGATGCACCGAAAACATACCGAAATACAACTTAACTGTTTTATTATGTAAAATGACGTTTCTATACACACGTGCATATTTTCGTCGAAGCAGTTGTTGTATTGTAAAATATCAAGTCAAAAGTTGTCAACTTAATTAAGGCCTTCCTTAACTTAAGGTAGGATTGTAATTCTGGGCCCAGGTGGATGGGCTAACATAACAAGAGGATCAAAAGCCATGTTGAACTCGATAAAACACGGTGAAGACATTTACCCACGTTAGCAAGGCGCCCTTTTTATCGAACATAGGCAAATAAATAGTAGCCAAAAGTTCAAACCGGCCACTTACATTTTATTGATTTTCTTAGAAACTTAAAATAATTTGAAATTTTATTTACATCTCCAAATAGACAAATCCTTCATCGACGAAGGGTAGTGAAAACTTTCACAGAATTGTCTATATAGTTTGCAAGGTTCTCCACTGAATGGCGGTACCCCCATTTTCAAAATTCCCTAGTATCCCTGATGCATGTTTCGGCATTGTGCAAAGCTGTTTAGTGGAAATCTTTACGGATACATGTATGTTGGTGTAGTAAATGAAGCAAAACTAATTTATCTAGTGCTTTTGGCTTCGAAGAAAATCGATAAAAACATTGATGACCGTTTAGAACTTTTGACTAGTATAGTACAACCCAAGCGTTGGCACACTACGTATCTGGAGGTTATGATATGAGCCACTTCGTGGGAAAACCAACAATGTGGTTTCCGACCAGGTCTGACACAAACCGGCCTGTACAAGCACAGAAATAAGCTAGAAGCTTGAAATTTCGGATTTATGAAGAAGAGGCAGTGTACAATCCGTGTAGCGAAAATAAAGGCGCTGATCAGCTTCGCAGTTACTGCGAAGCTAAACTGCGCCTTTGTTTTCGCATATGCAGATCGTTGGTTTTCCCATGAGGCGGCTCATATTTATACGAGGAATTGTATCCATTTTTATCTCTGCAAGTGAATGTGAGTATTTTTCTTGATTCATTTCTTTTAAATCTTAACCCCTCTTGTGTTGATTTAACCTAATTATAAAATATATAGTTATCAAGGTCAGGAAAAATACATGTTAATCTTACCAACCTAATTTACTACCGTTCTAGGGTGCAAAGTATACTAAGCAAAACATATAACGCAGCAAAAGTTTACAAGAATTTTCTTATCGTTTCATTGGTTCCTTATGGCCAACAGATCCTGTTCATATATCAGGAAAACATGTCCGTGAAATGTATAGACCCTTTAACCCCACTTTTATACAGTAAAACAGAGATATCATCAGGAAAACATGTCCGTAAAATGTTTACCCCCTTAAACCCCACTTTTAAGTTAAAAAAAAACAAGGTTTTACAGGGGTTTACCTATTTTTCTTATTTTTGATCCAAAACATAGGCTGTGGGTACTCGTTAAAACCGCCTCACCGAGGCGCTTCTAAATAACGTGTACCACAATCAATGTTTTGGGAATAAAAATTGAAAATATCATTTTTTTTTCTCATGAAATTTTCTTATTTTCTTTTTCTTTACGGCTGAAAAAGCTCTATATTGCATAGGCAAGTTTTCGCAATGTCAACGGATAGCAACCTCAATAGATTGCAGGTTAAAACAATGATTTTTTGTGAATCATTTGGTTTAAAAGAAAATCTTTTTTTTTTCTGACGTGATGCGTTATAAATTCGGCTCAGTATATTTTGAATCGGTGAAGTTAACCAGACACTATTCAAGTAGTGTTCTTTAATTGAAATGGTTCCTTGTAAATCAGCAGGTGGTGATGTATGTGAATACCTGTAATACCTGTGAAAAAATTATGATCAGAAAACAGAAATCAAATGAGCTACGTCATGAGAAAACTAACAATCTGCATTTGCGAAAACAAAGGCGCAGTTCAGCTTTGCAGTAACTGCGAAGCTGGTCAGCGCCTTTGTTTTCGCTACACGGTCAGTACGATTCCTCTACTTTCTAAATCTAAAATTTTCAGCCACTAGCCATCTTCTGTGCTTGTACAGCTCAGTTTGTATTGGACCTGTTCGGAAATCACGTTGTTGCTTTTTCACATGACGCAACTCAAATGTGAACAAAGCAAACATTAGATTAATGTTTGTTGAATTTTTAACTTAGTTTCAGAAGTCTCAAACAAACATTGTGCATAACCATTACCCTCATCCAAATGCTTCCAAGAGCGGATCGTATCAGATCAATCATGAATTAAGCCACAGAAAACGACAAATAATCCGTTCCAAGATTCATTAGTAGATAGTCTCACTCTAATAGAGGCCTGAGAGCTTAACGGCTCAGGATTTCTAGGAATGAGTTAAGCACTTGACCTAGCTTCGTAATTACTTAAAACTTACATATCGGACAGGAAAAAACATAGTCCTCATTGCAAAATTGTAGCAGAAGTTGCTTTAAAACGGAGTTTTTGGGCTTTCGAAAACAAGACATATACTACATAAGAGAGTCAATGGTCCTTCGTTTCACTTAGTACCGAATAACCCGTGTTATCATTTCACTTACCTAAACTGTAATTTAGACCAACTGTATTCCAAAAAAATCATGTATATGAGTGGCTGCTCTGAATAGCCTTTTGATTTAAGGCGACGGTAAATCCGTTTTGCTATTTTGTGGGGGTACTGAACACCATCACTGATACAAATTCACATTTTTTTTCCGTTTCAAATTTAGAAACTAATCAGCTACATGTACAGGTTTCTTAAGTAATTGCATAGCAGTACAAATACTTGTTTTCAAATTTGGACGGATTTCACCAAGTCAATCCTAATACATACAAATATGCACTGATTTTTGCTCTATTAATTTATGAATAGTAACACATATAAATGACAAGCAAAATATCACAACTTCTGGGATACAAATATCAATTTTTACATTGATTTCACACACTTCAAGAAAGACTGAACCAAAAACAGATTATATTGTTAAATTGACATATCACCCAGTAGACTTCGCCTAACATAATATTTGGTCTACCCTGGGTATATACAAGGTTATTGAAGCTTGAAATTTGGTTATCCTACTAGCCGTGGTACACCATATTATACAATCAGTCAGCATTTGATGCATGATAGTACATACTGTACAATCGGTTGCATGTAAATATTTGATCCCAAGGAAGCCGCTCGAAAGGTCCTGGGACACAAAATGGCGAAATGACAGTCCGGCAATGTAAGGCAGCCTTGTAAGATGCTAGATCTCAATTTCGTTAAATTTGACTGTACAAAGGGTAGACAAAATATTATGTAAGGTGAAGTCTACTGGATGATTTGTTATTTTAATGGAATAATACAATTTTATTTCAAACTTCCCTATAGTCTGAGAAATCAAGGTTAAAGTTGATATTGTGTCACAGAAGTTATGCTACTTCGCTTATCATTTTTATGTGCCATTTTCTATTTATTAATCGATCAAAATCAAACATGTTACAATCAGTGCATATGTCTATGTGTGAGGATTGACTTAGCAAACTCCGTTCAAATCTGAAAACACCCAATAAAATTTGGCCAAGCTTCAAGTACTGGTATTGCTATGCCATTACTTATGAAACAAATCGCTATGTACTAAACTTATAAAACGAACCTGTACGTCACATCTCGTGGAGTATCTCCGTTAACAATATTAACCCATATTTGACGAATGGATTCTCCCATCATTATCATTTGGGTCAGTCCACTTTCATTTTTAGGGGCATCAGGAATGATTTTGAATTTTTATTCCATTTTTCGATGAAATTCCTCTACGCAAACAGAATAGCCCCAGATGGGACGCCGCGTTCTGCGGCGTCACATCTGGGGCTATGCTGTTTGCCTATGTCCCATAAAAGGGATGCCAGGCTTATATGAGTTAAATATACCATGAAAGTTTTATATATCCATTAAAACGTAAGATTATTTTACCGAACTTTTAGATAAACAATAAAGTCTGGCACTTTCAGGATTTCCCGTCACAGTCGCATATTTTTGGTCACAGTACGAATACATTTTCCTGATGCTCTTGTAGATTCCATATCATCTTTATGTGATGGTTTGTTAGCTACGCCAATATTTCTATGAAAGAACGACACGAGGCGCAGCACGAGAAAACCAACAATTTGCAAAAGCGAAAACAAACGCGCATACCAGCTTCGCGTTAACCGTGAAGCTGATCAGTGCCTTTGTTTTCAATACACATATAGCATAATTATCTTGAATAAAAGAAACCTCAAGCTTCTAGCCTTCTTCTGTGACTCTACAACTTGGTTTGTGTCAGGCCTGGCTGGAAACCCAAATCGCTGGTTTTCTCAAGCAAAGGCTCATACGTTGTATTAAAAAGTGAGTTCTGTTGCCCAATGGTTTCAAAGTCAGAATATTCAAAGTATTCACCATTATATGCCAGCATGTCTTATATCAGCATGACCTGCAGCGGCACACTGGCCAGAAAATTAGATTGTCTGATAAAAAAACTAGTCTAAGATTATATTTATTGGCAATGAATAAAAGAGTCCTATGTCTATATAAATATCCGGACAATACAATTCTTGAATGCCCAACCATTGAAGGGGTATGTGCGGCAGACATACGAATTGTATATGATTAATTAAAATGTAGAAACAGATCTCGACAGTTGCCTGTTCGGCAACCAAATTGGTTCGTAAACATGTATACATATTAGATATAGCTCGTTTAACATTTATTTCACTGTCGTAAATATAAGCTCCATTTTCATTTGGTGCGTAAGAACTGTTCACAAATTATTATAGCGGTCATCAAGACACACTCTGAAGCTGTTGCAATGTCTTTCTGAACATTGATGCAAAGTAATTGAATAAAAATTAAACTGAGACCCTTTAAGAACAGTGAACATATTGCAGAGAAAGGGGGTGGGCCACACCATGATTTCGGCTACCTAAGCCTCAGTGACCCATTAGATTGGGCAACAAGAGCTAAATATATTATGCCCGTCGTAGATAAATTGACCGAAGTCCTATGTCGTGATGCTTTGTGGCCAAAACCCACACGAACGCTATGTAAAATTTCTATTACACACATTTTGTAATCTACGTATAACAAGTCCTTATCGGATTGAGTTTTTGAGAGTATAACTCTGATGACAGAATCTCTCACATCGAAATAGTTCAAAGTGGAAATCTGTTTTGTCATTTCCCAGCCTAGCTTTGGGCGGCCGATGATTCACGGTACATGCAAAAAGTCAAATCCTATCCAATACCAGTCTACTTTCAGATGCTTCCAATACAGTAGATTAAAGTTCATATGCAGTGTGTATCACATAATTACTCGATACACGTTTAAATAAGTCAACAAGTGCACTTCAGAGTTTTCTCTGATCCTTTTCCAGGATATTAAGTAATTGACTTCTGTATAAACCTTATAACATATACAATAAACTGTCTAACGAGTTCCATAATCGAAAAGACAAGTATTATTACAGTTTCATTTATCATTAACATTCTGTTATAGACTGATGTCCAGTAATGCGAATAGGGTATGGACTTGATGCATCGAAATAAGTGAAATTCTAAACAAATCAATGCAAATTAAGAGCAATTCCGTGTAAAAACCAACCAAAGTGTGGCCACGCATAGTCTCAGATTTTAACGAAAACCTGATTTTCGGATAGAGGGTCAAAAACGATGTATTGAAACTTCCCTTCGTTTTTTGAAAATATGCATGGTTGCCATGGAAACCACACTAGAAGGTTTTGGGCTTCAAAACAGCATTTTTTGAGTGAAAATTGGCACTTTTTCAAACACAACCTAGACATCACCTAACTTGGTATCTTAATTTTGAATGCATACAGTGGTACAGATATATATACTAAAAATTACTGTAACTTAGCATCTTAGTATAATGACAGTCTTTTAGCTATGGTAGTCGTAAGGTGGGTGGGGTTTCCCATTTTTTCAATTTTATCAAAATGTCATTTTTCAGCATATTTTGAGAACATGAAGAAAAAAATTGAGGTAAATTTAAGAGGCCTCACATAGTTGTCATGAAAGATCATTGTCAGCATGGCCAGTTAATATAAAATCTTAGTGGGCACTTCATAAACAAAAATTTCAGAGACATCTAAATCTACCTACTAGGACAAGACCCCATAAAATTGTGTTTTTATAATATCAAGGTTAAAGAATGAGGCTATCCAAATATTCTTGACTTAACACTAAATGAGAATTTTAAACAGTTATATAATGATATAAAGCATCTAAAAATACTTATAAAGCAATAATTAATTGCATTTAAAGTGTTAAATGACAATGTAGAAGTACCCCACCCACTTAAATTAACATGGAAACTGGTACATTTTCAACCTGAAACAGAAATTATTACAAGTAAAATGTGATAAAATGCTATAGTCAAGAGACATATTGTATATTTAGTGCAAAACCAATGAATTGTTCACCAGTAAAACAATGGTTACCATGGTAACACTTAGAACAAACATACATGGTCGCATCTTAAATAGCAATGGCAAATAGACTTCATTGCTGGTAACTTCATACAATATATCAAACATCATTTTTTTGATTATTTTTATGTTGTAAATCATTAGCAAAATGTTTAAATACTCATAAATATGCTTTACTGTCTAAGGTACTCAATGACAGGATAACCTTACCCCACCCACTTAATTAACATTAAGAGCAATTCTCTGTGACCACTTAAATTTTTTCACAGGGCCGTGCAACGCATAATCACCGATTTTGCTGAAACTTTCCTATCTTGGTTATTTAAACACAAAACTTTTTAATCAACACTCATTTGGTCCAATTTCATTCCCGTTGCCATGGAAACGGCAAATGAATATTTTGGCAAAATGTGTGTCCGAAAATCACTTAAACTGGGTATTTTCCAGCTGAAACAATTACTTTATACAAATTCAGATCCAGCTTCTGGTCCCTGTTTATCAATATATAACACATTCTGGTTAGAAATACAAAAAACAAACATTGATTTGGAAAACCTCTGATTTTATCGTGGCCCTGCAAAGTGGGTGGGGTTTCGAAGATTTGAAAAATGTGATTTTGAAGCATTTTCATGGACTATTTTCATAGTGAGTGCAGTCGGTTGCAGATATACGCGCATATTTATGATATCCAACAGTGTTTTGTTAACCAAGTTCTGAAAATACATGTTTGGGAAGTTAAGTCTGAATATGCGTAACCATAGCAACAATGATGGTACTGTCACAAAACGCAAATTTGTGAGTGTCTGTCATTTTGGTCTCATAGAATTCTAATAAGAGGACATAATTGATTGTAAATTATTTGATACATGTATGTTGCAATTGAAACTACTCTTTAGAAAATTTTGCATATATTCTTCAGTGACCTTCTAAAGGTCAAGGTCAAGGTCACAGAATAGAGAAAAATGGCACAAAATTGGCCTTTTCCCATGTTCAAGTTGATTTATGCATAATTGAGGCTCAAATTTCTTACTTTATTGAATATTTATGCATATCACAACAAAGTATTTCATGTTGAGATATTTTTGTCCACCAGGTGACTTCAAGGTCAAGGTCAAATATCATTCAGACAATCCTCCTGCTGACATTAAATAACCTTTTAAGGGTCAAGGTCAAGGTCAAAAATGCAAGAAAATGGCTTAAATTGGCATTTTCTTACCAGTATTTTGTTATGTTTCAAAGAGTGTGTTGCAAAATTTCCTTAATATTTGTTTTGAAAGCTTGAGATATGTTGTATATGAAACAAAGGTTAAGAAAATATGGCATTGAATCTACAGTGACCTTCAGAAAGTCAAAGTCAAGGTCACGTTAGAGAAAGATAACAAAAATTGGCTTTTATTTTGCTCATGTTATAGTTGATTTGGCCATAATTTAGGCTCACATTTTTTTTCCCTTATTGAATATTTATGCACATCACCACGATGTTTTTCACGCTGAGATATTTTTGTCCACCAGGTGACTTCAAGGTCAAGGTCAAGGTCATGAAAAGTTCAATTTTTCAGGGGGTAAAATGAAGTTTTTTGTTGAAGAAGCAAACAATTAAAGTGTTAATTTTTATCGTATTAAGCTTTTTCATTTTAACATGTATTGCTAAGTTCAATATCATTCAGACAATCCACCTGCTGGCCTTAAATTACCTTTTAAGGGTCAAGGTCAAGGTAAAAAAAAAGCAAGAAAATAGTTTAAACAGGCATTTTCTTACCAGTATTTTGTTATTTTTCAAAGAGTTTGGTGCAACATTGCCTAAATATTTGTTTTGAAAGCTTGAGATATGTTGTATATGAAACAAAGGTTAAGAAAAAATGGCATTGAATATGCAGTGACCTTCGGAAAGTCAAGGTCAAGATCACGTTTGCTCATGTTATAGTTGATTTGGCCATAATTTAGGCTCAAGTTTTTTTCCTTATTGAATATTTATGCACATTACAACGAAGTTTTTCACGCTGAGATATTTTTGTCCACCAGGTGACTTCAAGGTCAAGGTCAAGGTCACGAAAAGTTCAATTTTTCAGGGGGTAAATGAAGTTTTTTGTTGAAGAAGTAAACAAATTAAAGTGTTAATTTTTATTGTATTAATCTTTTTCATTTAAATATGTGTTGCAAAGTCAAATATCATTCAGACAATCCACCTGCTGGCCTTAAATTACCTTCTAAGGGTCAAGGTCAAGGTCAAAAATGCAAGAAAATGGTGTATACGGGCATTTTCTTACCAGTATTTTGTTATTTTTCAAAGAGTTTGGTGCAAAATTGCCTAAATATTTGTTTTGAAAGCTTGAGATATGTTGTATATGAAACAAAGGTTAAGAAAATAAAGCATTGAATCTGCAGTGACCTTCGGAAAGTCAAGGTCAATGTCACGTTAGAGAAAGATAACAAAAAAATGTTTTGTTTTGTTTTTTTTGCTCAAGTTAAAGTTGATTTGGTCATAATTTAGGCTCAAGTTTTTTTTCCTTATTGAATATTTATGCACATCATCACGACTTTTTTCACGCTGAGATATTTTTGTCCACCAGGTGACTTCAAGGTCAAGGTCAAGGTTACAAAAACTTCAATTTTTCAGGGGGTAAAATGAAGTTTTTGGTTGAAGAAGTAAACAAATTAAAGTGTTAATTATTATCGTATTAAGCTTTTTCATTTAAATATGTGTTGCAAAGTCCAATATCATTCAGACAATCCACCTGCTGGCCTTAAAGGGTCAAGACAATCCACCTGCTGGCCTTAAGGGTCAAGGTCAAAAATGCAAGAAAATGGTTTAAACGGGCATTTTCTTACCAGTATTTTGTTATTTTTTCACGGATTTTGGTGCAAAATTGCTTTAATATTTGTTAAAACGCTTGAGATATGTTGTATATGGAACAGCAGTTAAGAAAAAAATGGCATTGAATATGCAGTGACCTTCAATGGCATTGAATCTGCAGTGACCTTCTGAAACTGAATTCTTCAAGGTAACAGAATCAAGAAAATGACATGAAAATGTCATTTTTGGCCAATATTCAATTTTATGCTGCAATAATTGTTCCATGGTATTCGAGTTATCATGAATGATTATAAATGTTTACACAAAGTCTTTCAATCTGTGATAATTTTTCTCCACCAGGTGACTTCAAAGTAAAGGTCAAGGTCTCAAAACTTTGAATTTTAGGGGGTAAAATGGAGTTTTTTGTGTTAATTGTAAACAAATTAAATTATTAATTTCAATCATAGTATGCTTTTTCATTTAAATATGTGTTGCAAAGTACGATATCATTCAGACAATACACCTGTTGACCTAAAATAACCTTTTAATGGTAAAGGTGAAGGTCAAAGATGCATGCATTTTGTCTTGCGCATGTGATCTGGATTTCATTCCCCTCACCTATAGAGGTTCAGAGGTACTGTGAGGTTAGGGCCCAGTAAAACCGGTTTAAGTCCCCCCAGTAATTTTGTTTTACTGATCGTTCCAAGGCGGTGCTTCTGTTGTGGTTCTATTTGTTTTTGTTTTGGGGTGGAATTTTCTGCTTTTTGAACCTTATGTGGATTTACATATTTTTATTTAAGTTTGGGTAACTGAGTGGCCACCTGTTGAGAAATAGCTGCTTCTTCGGCTTACGATGTGTTTTCTGGTACCTGGTTGTCGGTTTAGTTTTTTCCCACCTCGGTTTCTTTCTGATTGCACCTTTTCCTGATCGTACACAAATTTGAGAGGCTTATACACTCCCCATGAAAGAACATTGCCATCTAAGGCAAATCTGAAAAAAGTAATATTAGTGGGAACTTCATAAACAAAGTTTTCAAGGACAATTAAATGTGAGCACTAAAGCAAGATCTCATAAATTCATGTTTTCATAATACTGAGATTGGACCTGTGGCACTCCATACTTTTCTATATTGATACCTATATCTAAACATAAATCAGTTAAAAAATGGATGATTATAGCTGTTTCATATGCTGTACATTATATTTCAAACTTTAAAAAACAAACATTAAACAGTTTCGCACCAAAATCGGAGGAAAATAACAAAATACTGGTAAAAAACGCCAGTTTCAGCCATTTTCTTACATCTTTGACCTTGACCTTTACCATTAAAAGGTTATTTTAGGTCAACAGGTGTATTGTCTGAATGATATCGAACTTTGCAACACATGTGTAAACATGTATAATCATTCATGATAACAAGAATGTCAAGAAACAATTATTGCAAAATAAACTTGAATATTGGCCAAAAAATGACATTTTCATGTCATTTTCTTGATTCTGTTACCTTGAAGAATTCAGTTTCAGAAGGTCACTGCATATTCAATGCCATTGAAGGTCACTGCAGATTCAATGCCATATTTTCTTAACTGCTGTTCCATACACAACATATCTCAAGCGTTTTAACAAATATTATTACAATTTTGTACCAAACTCTGTGAAAAAATTACAAAATACTGGTAAGAAAATGCCCGTTTAAACCATTTTCTTGCATTTTTGACCTTGACCTTGACCCTTAAAAGGTAATTTAAGGCCAGCAGGTGGATTGTCTGAATGATATTGGACTTTGCAACACATATTTAAATGAAAAAACTTAATACGATAAAAATTAACACTTTAATTTGTTTACTTCTTCAACAAAAACTTCATTTTACCCCCTGAAAAATTGAACTTTTCGTGATCTTGACCTTGAAGTCACTTGGAGGACAAAAGTATCTCAGCGTGAAAAACGGTGTGGTGATGTGCATAAATATTCAATAAGGAAAAAAAACATGAGCCTAAATTATGGCCAAATCAACTATAACATGAGCAAAAAAGCCAATTTTGTGTTATCTTTCTCTAACGTGACCTTGACCTTGACTTTCCGAAGGTTACTGCAGATACAATGCCATATTTTCTTAACCTTTGTTTCATATACAACATATCTCAAGCTTTCAAAACAAAATATTTAGGCAATTTTGCACCAAACTCTTTGAAAAATAACAAAATACTGGTAAGAAAATGCCAATTTAAGCCATTTTCTTGCATTTTTGACCATGACCTTGACCCTTAAAAGGTTATTTAAGGTCAGCAGGAGGATTGTCTGAATGATATTTGACCTTGACCTTGAAATCACCTGGTGGACGAAAATATCTCAACAGGAAATACTTTGTAGTGGTATGCATAAATATCCAATAAAGTAAGTGAGAAATTTGAGTCTCAGTTATGCATAAATCAACTTGAACATGGGAAAAGGCCTATTTTGTGACATTTTTCTCTATTCTATGACCTTGACCTTGACCTTTAGAAGGTCACTGAAGATTATATGCAAAATTTTCTAAAGAGTAGTTTCAATTGCAACATATCAAATAATTTACAACCAATAATGTCCTCTTATTAGAATTCTATGAGACCAAAATGACAGACAGTAGTAGTAGTAGTAGTAAAGATTAGGCTTTTAACGTCATCCTGGGCCAAATAAAATGACAGACACTCACAAATTTGCGTTTTGTAACATTACCCTCATTGTTGCTATAGTTACGCATATTCAGACCTTACTTCCCAAACATGTCTATTCAGAACTTGGTTAACAAAACACTGCTGTATATCGTAAATATGCGCGTATATCTGCAACCGACTGCACTCACTATGATAATTGTCCCTGAAAATGCTTCAAAATCACATTTTTCAAATCTTCGAAACACCACCCACTTTGCAGGGCCACGATAAAATCAAAGATTTTCCAAATCAATGTTTTTTTTTTTGTTTTGTTTTTTTTTTTGTATTTCTAACCAGAATGTGTTATATATTCATAAATAGGGACCAGAAGTTGGATCTGAATTTGTATAAAGTAATTGTTTCAGCTGGAAAATACCCAGTTTAAGTGATTTTCGGACACACTTTTTGCCAAAATATTCATTTGCCGTTTCCATGGCAACTGGTATGAAATTGGACCAAATGAGTGTCGATTAAAAAGGTTTGTGTTTATATAACCAAGATAAGAAAGTTTCAGCAAAATCGGTGATTATGTGTTCCACGGCCCTGTGAAAAAATTTAAGTGGTTACAGAGAATTGCTCTTAATGTTAATTAAGTGGGTGGGGTAAGGTTATCCTGTCATTGAGTACCTTAGACAGTAAAGCATATTTATGAGTATTTTAACATCTTGCTAATGATTTACACAATAAAAATAATCAAAAAAATGATGTTTGATATATTGTATGAAGTTACCAGCAATATAGTCTATTTGCCATTGTTATTTAAGATGCGACCATGTATGTTTGTTCTTAGTATTACCATGGTAACCATTGTTTTACTGGTAAACAATTCATTGGTTTTGCACTAAGTATACAATATGTCTTTTAACTATAGCATTTTATCACATTTAACTTGTACTAACTTCTGTTTCAGGTTGAAAATGTACCAGTTTCCATGTTAATTTAAGTGGGTGGGGTACTTCTACATTGTCATTAAACACTTTAAATGCAATAAATCATTGCTTTATAAGTATTTTTAGATGCTATATATCATTATATAACTGTTTAAAATTCTCATTTAGTGTTAAGTCAAAAATATTTAGATAGCCTCATTCTTTAACCTCGATATTATAAAAACACAATTTTATGGGGTCTCGTCCTAGTAGGTAGATTTAGATGTCTCTGAAATTTTTGTTTATGAAGTGCCCACTAAGATTTTACATTAACTGGCCATGCTGACAATGATCTTTCATGACAACTATGTGAGGCCTCTTAAATTTACCTCAATTTTTTTCTTCATGTTCTCAAAATATGCTGAAAAATGACTTTTTTGATAAAATTGAAAAATGGGAAACCCCACCCACCTTACAACTACCATAGCTAGAAGACAGTTCATTATAATAAGATGCTAAGTTACAGTAATTTTGAGTATGTATATCTGTACCATTGTATGCATTCAAATTTTAGAAAGCAAGTTATGTGATGTCTAGGTTGTGTTTGAAAAAATGCCAATTTTCACTCAAAAAATGCTGTTTTTAAGCCCTAAATCTTCTATTGTGGTTACCATGGCAACCATGCATATTTTCAAAAAACTAACATTGAAAAACCTGTTTTTGTGTGGTCCCTAATATATCAGTAAAGTATGAAGGAAATCCATGACCATGCGTGCCGAGCCCCCATAAGGATTTGGCTGGTTTTCACACGGAATTGCTCTTAAGTAACACTGTGTAAGCTGAATTATAGTGTTTTACGTTATTTTAGGCTTTATGAAAACCAAAATGCGTATAACCTTAGCTTCTTAAGTTAGGCCGAACATAATTCGGCATCTCTGAGAGACATGTTCATGTATATACCAGCCGTGGGTCGAACTCGCAAGCTCTTTGTTGCAAAGCGAATACCTGGTAGATAACCTTAGCAGAGCTTTCTAAATGCCATGATAGATTCTCTTCCATATTGTGAAATGCATACATTTCTAATTTGGCCGTGAAATTCACATTCTTGTTGAACATCCGAGTTAACAATTTAATTTTTCAGTAACTTCGGGAAGGAGCTACAGCTTCCTGGGTATTCATCAGTACTGTGGGTAGTTAATTTGTCTTGATAAACGACCTAACACGGTGCCTCGTATGGGGATCGAACTAAGGACATCTCGATTCGGAATCCGGATGCTCTAGATCTTCAACCTGGCCAACACGTTCTACTTCCCCAGATCCTTAATCTAAAGCAGTGCAGTACAACAAACACTGTACACGTTTATGATACGCATACTCATTTGTTACGTGTATCACCGTACGTGTAATATTAGACACATTCAAAAGAAAGAGGACAAGCCATAGTGGACAGTTTAAGTGACCCTCTAAAATTCTACCTCGAGAGGCAGTATAAAAGTGGACAAAATGAAACAAATTACGTAAAAATTTATCCGGACACGTTACAGCGTCGTGTATACGGAAACTCAGGAATGCTTATATGTCATTCTAGTCGAGATTAATGTAACAAGCATTTGAAGGTATTCAGTATTAGCAATAATTAACTTTAGGAATAGATTAACCGGAAGGATCAATCAATCACTAGAAACAGGACAAAATAAAAACAGACGCCCACAAGACAGGAACTCGAACTAGCTTGCGTCTAGTTGTGTCATGATAGCATTCAATAATAGATAAAGTCCCAACCTAAATTAAACCTCTGGTAGGAAAAAATGCAAATAGGGTATAATAGAAAGAGAACATACGTCAAGCTGATAAAGCAGCTTTTCCCGTAAAGGTATTTTCTTATGTTAATTTAAAAAAAAAAAAACCGCAAATATTACAAGTACAATGTTGTGAACATGCAAAGGATTAGAACGAAAGTATATCCCAGTCCCAGTTAACAGCTATGGTAATTTTGGGACATTACTTCCATTTTCATTTTATGGACCTTCTACCCAGCACTAAGGATACCATGACTTCCGGAATGTGTTTTGAATATAATACCTAAAGTAAAACAACAAATGCTTATATGTATGGATGGTCAGGCTATACCACAACAATTGAATTTGACGTAGGATATACATGACGAATAGTACCTTCATGGGATCATTCGAATAACCTACCCATGTCGACTTTTCAGTTATAACCTCGGGACCTGTTTCTTGAATATGTATTGTTAAGCATTGATTAATATACCCAAGCCTTGCCCAAGGCTCAGAAATAAAGAAATGCGCTTTTTTGTATTTTCATTTTCATTTTTTTTCAATCTCTGTTGCTAGCTAGTCTAATCTATAGATGGGTCTCGATAAACTCAGCCAAGTCGACCGGAGAAAAATCCATTTTTAGACTAGCTACGTAGACTCTGAATTTGAATTTCAATATATACAAAAATATGTAGTTAGGCGCCTGAAAAACCGGTTTAAGCCCGCCAGTAACTTTGTGTTACTGATCGTTCCAAGGCGAGTTTGTAAAATAAATCTTCTCACCCATCAGACAAGCATGTCCCTTTGTGTGCCTGTCAGAGATTTTTCTATCCCGGTACCAATACATTTCAACAGTCTCAACATGCCAGTCATTGCTACATTTAGCTACTAGAAATGCACACCTTATGTTTACTTCTATATCAGGAAGTGAGACGCTTAGTGTCAGCTGGCAGAGACAAAAATACCTTTACAGGGGTTAATTCAGTAGCTTATCAATAGCTGGGATCAAATCAAAATCGACACAGTAATTTCTTTCTATAACATGTTTTGGGATTCCTCCCTTCTTCAGATAAAAATGTAAATAAAAGAAAATGCTTATCAATAGTAATTGTAGTCTGCTGCTTTGACAAACATTTCAAAATTTAGTTTTGCTGAGGATTTTTTTGCACACAAGAACATGCTAATTTAATAGTTTTGTAAGGTGATTGAAAATACAAACTATGTTTTTTTCTCAAATGGCTAATTTGTATATTGTTTCATGGCAAACAAAATTACTGCCTGAACAGCACTTGAATCAAAGTCAGAGTCAAAATCGTTTAAGAGATGGTTGAGAAAAATAATCAGTGAGTGGTGTTGGGGCCTCAACAAGGAAATCTCATGCTCGTTTTCAGATTATTCAAGTCTCGCCCTCGACAGAGCCAAGGATCTGTGAACGTGACTGAGATGTCCTTGTTGAGGCTAATAATCTGAAGCCCGAGATTTCCTTGTTGAGGCCTCAATCCCATCACAGATTCTTTTATTCTACAGAAATAATCCTTGTTGTCCTAATGTTCAAATAAGCATTTGTCTTTAGTTCTATGCTTGGGTTCGCACGTCGAGTGAGACACAAGCAGAGAGTGTCAACTTTCTTTTGTTGCTAAGTATACATAACAAGGTACATATGAATTATTTGGCACGAAGCAGTCATGGCATAACAGAACTGCACAGGATCGAAAACGCTGATCAGCTGCGCGGCGTATGTTGGTTAGTCGTAGACTGTTCTGTCTATTCGGTCTATGAAACTTTAGATCTTGATCTCAAATGTTGTTTATATACAAACTGCTTGTTACTAACACGACCTGTCTAGATGTTGCAAAAAGATAAAACAGGCATAAAACAGGCTGCTTAAAACGGCTTAGGCGGCCCTAAAAATATCCCCGTACATCATCCATAGTGCAGGCTATAGTTTCTTTTTGGTCCTTTGAGATAAGCGAGGATATTCTGAGAAATCAGATATTTATTATCGGTTAACATTTTCTTACAATGTTTAATATTATTGGTCCCATTTAGATTATACTTGTCTTTGTATCGACTGCCCTGTTGAAAGTTGCTAAATTTCAGTAATTCTCTTTGGCTCCATGCTGCCAAATCTAAAGGGTCACTGACGAGACTAAATAGTCGAAACCGCGGTATGGTCCATCCCCTTTCTCATTAATGTGTTCACTGCTCTGAAAGGATCTCAGTTTTGAATTTTTATTAAATACTGCAAATAAGGGAAGTATCATTTTGGCAGGTATTGTTGATGTCTTGTCAACAGATGATATAGCCCTTTGAAACTAATTTAATTTTGTCTAAGATTTAATCATTTATCAAGACATGCAACCAGTTTATTTCACTATTAATTTGTTACCACGCCCCATCTACATGTACGTTTCAGTGCCCTGCTATATATAAGCCTTACACTTATGGGACAATCTGGAAGTCAAAACTATGTTCTGTCCTCGCAATAGAAAATCACACTGGGATAAGGAGCTTAGTGTGAAACCCCTGTCATTTCCCCTACACTGCGGGACAATCAAAATTGTAATTGCCCGGCACTTTAGCCCGCCTATCTCTCACCCATTCCCGTAGGTGTGGGGGCGTAATTACAAATGACTGGATCATATAATATGGGTAACTCGCAACTTAGTACAAAATAACCGTGTAACAATGTTACTTACCGTAAACTGTATTAAATCAAGTATTTCAAATACATATTTTAATTTTTAAATTCCAGTGCTCAAACTTAGAAACCTGTGTACCATGTCGGTATCTACTCTAATATATCCCTTAACAATGTAAACATTACATGTAAGTGTGTTTTCAATTTTGATTATCTTTACAGAACTAACAAATCAAACCAATAGAGACTGAGACTTTCAGCGTTTCCCGTTACATACTTGTTTTGTCCACAGTACGAATACATAATTATGCGGTGATGTTCCAGTAGCTTATCTGATGGTGTATAAACTACGTATACATATCCCTGAAACGAACACATTTATGTTGTAAAGTTATTATTTTCAACGCCACCATAAAAAGGTACAAGTAGACAATGATCAGGAAATGACGCAAAGAAATTCCCACTCCACAAACCAAGGGGTTGGAAAATACTTAAACGACACTTAGGTACTTTTACGATGAAAACATATCGTGAGCCGATTGAGCGGTTATTCCCCAATAGGCGGCCACGCATTTATCCGAACCGAACTAAAATATGAAAACGTACAAAGGGCTCAAATAGCACAAAAAATCGACTCCAAAACACAAACAATTAGAACCACAACACAAGTATCGCCTTCGAACGATCAACAATATAAAATTATAAAATTAATAATACGTCATGGACAAAATATTGCGCGCTTACCTGTTATATGTTATGCTGACCAGCGATATATTGTCCAGAATATCATGAATATTGAATTAAATTTCTAATAAAAAGATCCAGATAATATTCATTGGCAATGAATAATAAATCCGATGGCATAAAAGAAGAACCCTTCGATTAGATAACGGGCCGACGCAATCATACTCTTATGCCCTCTCAGAATAAAGTGTGTCACCGGCGCACAAAGTTGTCCGTAATTTGTCAACTATTTTATACCCATATCTTTATGACATTGTGTTCGTGATTATGTGTATTCGGTATTATTATCTCGGTCTTCGTGACATAATCTGAAGCTGTTGCAATGTCTTTCAGATTAGAGAGATGCCAAATTATTGACATATATTTTGCAACGTCGTAGAAAAACATTCTGCACTAGAATCAGTTCCGTCATCTGAGCAGCGCTGTGGCTTAAAATCACTCAGAGAATAATTTATTTCAGCTAGTTCTGATGAACTGTAATTTTATCTTATCAAGTACGCACCACCCTCCTTATCACCACGTAGACCCGTTTTAGTCCATGTACGTCATGTAAAAAGAATTTCTCGCACCAAAGTAGTTCCATTGAAAATCTTGTCTGTCTTTGCCCATGCAAGCTGAGAGATTAATATTTGACCCAATTTCGGAATATGTCTTTGATTTAGACTCCTCGTGAAAATTCTCGAAATTGCAGCGCAATAGTCTGGCGTTCGTTGCCGGTTTAAAAAGGGCTACTGATGTGTGTTCATTACCCGAAATTGCGCAATATAGTCCATACTATCTCCCTTTGAATGTTTTTACTGCTCCCAAAGGATCAAACATTTATATTTTATTCAGTGTAATTACGTAGAATGAAAATGCTAGTCATGGACAGTATGTCGGGTGTCTGAGTTATATCTCGATGATTCCAATACAACAGATGAAAGAATAAGCAACTCCCATAAATGTTTGCTCGGTTTTACATGTCTATGAATGCACTGCAGAGTATTCTTTTGTCGGTTTGTTAGGACTATAAGTAATGGATTTCTGTATAAATCTTATGACACATATAATAAACTGCCTGACAAGTTCCATTATCGAAAAGACAAGTATCATTACAGTTTTTCATCAACAAGGTTGTGGTTCCAATCTTTTAATTTGCACCTCTTATGTGCATTTTTAAATATTTAGTTTAGTCAGCATATCTGAGAGGCTACCTTACGGAAACATCTTTTCACTCGGCTTGGATTTATTCTCTTTGTATAAAGAATTGGTTGTCAGCCTCGGCTTTTGGAGAGGAAGTTTCTTCGCGAGTGCGCCATTTCCTAATCATTTCTCCCTATTGTTATCTTTTCTGTTATAGCTTGTTGTCCAATTAAGCCGCTAGGTGCTAAATTTGATGTATCTAAATATGCGAAACAAATATGTGCAAGTTGCATTATACTATGTAAAATGCGGACATTTTGTAATTGGTCGCCAAATACTTATTGGAATACAGTATTAACAATAATTTAGACACTTCGCCTATATATGTGGGAAAAGAATAGATTGACCCTGCGCAAGACACCCGAAGTACATGTATATCATAGAAATTAATGGCTATACATTCCTTGACATATCGGAAAGAACATTGTGCATGAAAATTCTCCAAGCGCTAGTGCAAACGATTCCAAGAGCAAACTTTATCAGGTCAAGCATGTATCGAGCCACAGAAAACGAGACGAGTAATCAATTCCAAGATTCATTAGTTGATAGTTTCACTCAAATACAGGCTTGAGGGCTTTACAGCTCAGGATTTTCTTGGAATGAGTTAAACACTTGACCAAAAGTCGTAATTTCGTTAAACTAAATATCGGAAGGAGAAATCACTGTACATTTATTTTCAAGAAAAGTACAACCTATTAGGCATTTACGAGGCAGAGCATTCTCTGATGAGAATACGCACTATCATGCACACTTCGTACATGTACTCGCACTGTTACGCTATGAATCGACCAAACTCTGTTAGGTTAATATTATATCAGGTCATTGCTTCCTACATGGCAATGTATATTTTTGGTCCATGGCTTGACCGGACACTTTTCTATACGTGTTGGCCAAGAAAATTCTTCCGGGTGTCTGATTTCCAATACAACAACGTAATGTAGAAGGACAGCATATACATGCATGCTCTTTTTTTACAAGTCAACAAGTGTACTGCAGAGTTTGTCAGGATGTTAAATAACATATTTCAGTATAAATCTTATGAATCGATATAAGCGAAACAAATAATCATGAAAATTAACGGTTTGCCTTTACGATGAACATTATTTGCAAGCATGGCAGGCATGTACCGCCGAAGACCGAACTTGCAAGCTCCTTGTTGCAAAGCCAATAACATAATCTAGTAACCACTTTTAGTTGGCAGGTGTTTATAAATGACGAGACAGAATTTCTTCCCTAGCACATAAAATGCATATATTTTCTAATTGGCCAGCAATTTCACATAATAAAAATACTGCAAAATGACAAACATCGAATACTTTCATAACAATTTGTAATCACCGTATAATAGCCTCAAGTTATTAAGTTTTCTAAACAATAGAAAATGGGTACCAATTTCATAAGACATTTTCCTGTGCTTGGGCATGTCTTGTTTACATGTATAATTCGGCAAATAGGTTACTGTATGGGCGTTACCTCATGAATACGGTATTGGGAATGGTCTATTTTTGACCTAGGTGATAGTTCGTCTCTCACTAATGAGAAAGACCATCATTATTTCTTGAATAGTGCTGATGTGTGTTGGTGAGTTCTTTGATGGCTGACTAGGCCAATTCTGGCTCTAAACTGTCGGTTGCAAGTAGAGCAAGTCAATGTCATAGAGTCTGATGGTGGCACATTTGTTTTGGCTTTGCGCTCTCTTCGCTTTCTTTCAGCTTCACAGATTCTCTTCTTTTCATAAAGAGCTACTCCTTTGTTGATGAGACCTCGCCACTTTGATCGCTCCTGTGCACTCTGTTCCCAGGACCCCATTGGTATTTCGAAATCCTTCAGAGAGGCTTTGAGGGTGTCTTTGTAGCGTTTCTTCTGGCCACCTTGAGAGCGCTTTCCCTCCTGTAGTTCTCCATAGAAAACTTTCTTTGGAAGTCGCGCATCAGGCATTCTTATAACATGGCCAGTCCATCTTAGCTGTGCTAGCTTTAAGACTGTATGCATGCTTTGCATCCCTGCTTTCGTCAGGACCTCTGTGTCTGGAATCTTGACCTAGGTAAAAGCTAAAGGTATACAGTTAAAAGATTCTACTCACATGTTTTCCGTTAGAAAATACGAATAGAAATACTACTTTGTCTAATTCACTGGATTGGACAAAATACAGGTAGCTGATCTCTAACGGTAAATATGTGATAGCACTCTAGGCTGACTGAGTTCGATTAATGTATAATCTCCCCATTTGAACAGATGGAATAGCCGACCACGCCCAGATATGAATAGTAAAGTTGCCGCCTATACAGTGACCTATTTGCCGAATTATACCATGATAGAATATCGTTGTTGAAAAGTTGCTCATTAAGAAACACAAATCTATGTCAAAGGTACCTAGTATGGTCAAAGATATTGCACTAAACATGTGCATGCAATGAAATAAGAGCTGCCGCATGATAAAACCAACAATCTGCATAGGAGAAAACAAAGGCGCAGATCAACTTCGCAGTAACTGCGAAGCTGATCGGCGCTTTTGTTTTCGCTACTCGAATAGTACAATTCCTCTTCTTTCTAAATCCACAATTTCCAGCCTCTAACCATCTTCTGTGACTGTACAGGCTACCAAATATGATTCATACAAATGTCAGAAAACCTGATTTAAATTATCAAGTTGTTTTATGATATTATTGAAAGTCCCAGATTCAAAAACATTTAAGTGCCATATATTCTTGCACACCAGACAGAAATTGCCACACTTTTTGACTGGGTGATAAAATTGCATCTCACCCAGGTGTTCTCACCCAGGCTAAAAAAATTACGCAAAACCTTGAAATAAACCAGATTTTGGGGTTGTTGTGCAAGAAAAAGAATCTAATATGGTGTTCTGTTCTAGATGGAAGTTTCCAACCCTCGGGATGACCGTGCTGAGCGGAACCTCGGCGGAGCCTCGGTTCCGCTCAGCACGGTCATCCCTTTGGTTGGAAACTTCCATCTAGAACAGAACCCCATATAAGATTCTTATAATCTTGATATGTCTACCGTTGGAATGGTTCTGGGAATTTGTTACGTTTCATCCGGAGCAAAATAAGGATATAGCTTGAGATGACACCAGCTGCTATTGACATTTCCACAAGCCAAACAAAAGGCCACGTCTACTTTTAAAGTAATTGTCGCTACGCAAAATTACATTACACAGGCATGCTTCCAATTTTATATTACTGATCGTTCCAAGGCGATACTTCTGTTGTGGTTCTAATTGTTTTGTGGTTTGGAATCGAATTTTTGTGATGTTTGAGCCTTATGTACGTTTAAATGTTTTTAGTTCAGTTCGGGTAACTGAGTTGCCGCCTATTGCGGAATAGCTGCTCACTCGGCTTACGACATGTTTTCATGGTATAAGTGCCTAAGTGTCATTTTACTTGGGTTATGGAGTGGAAATGTCTTTTCTGATTGCGCCATTTCCTGATCATTGCCTATCTGTACTCTTTTCTAAGCATTAAAATAGTGTTTAATTGGGAGTCCATCAGACTCGAAAAGATTTTAAACATAAATGAAAAGTGGTAAAAAATTATTTCATTACGAAAACTTGCCTGTGTAATATGCATGAACAGATAATTTTTACAGCCGTAAAAATGAAAATTTCATTGGAAACAGTTCATTTAAAAATATTTGTTCAAAACATTGATTTTGGATATACGATGTGGATTACAGAGGTGGTTCTAACGTATACGCACAATCTATGTTTTAGATCAAAAATAATAAAAATAGGTATACCTCTGTAAACACCAGTTTTACTATATAAAAAGTGTGGTATAAGGGGGTATATATTACAAGGAAATCCTGATGGTTTGATTTTTACGTCCCTGTATCTCCAAGACTCAATAAACATGAACGCGCCAAATGGTTTGAGTTACAGCTGATTTAACACTACGATATCCGCAGCAGTAAAGCAAACTGGCAATACTCTTGGAAGTCTAATGTTTTATCTTGAAATGATTCCGAGAAAATACTCGTGCTTCATGCAGAGCAATAGAAAGATTGAGCTTAGGAAGTGAGGCGCAGCTGTTATTGACAACACTACTAGCCGTTCACATATACGCACAGACATGGGGCAACTTTTTACAGACAACATACACATATATCTTCTGTTAGTTGCCCATGATCTGCAAAATGATTTCGTAACGTTTTTTTTTTTCTCATTCATAGTAAACTGGCCTTTCTGTACCAGAAAGCCAAGGTAACCAAAGGATCACCATTTGTCACATTTCATCAGGAAAATATGTCCATGAAAAGTATACCCCCTTGAACCCCACTTTTGTCAGAAAAACTGGGGTTTGCAGGGGTATACCTATTTTTTCTTAGTTTTGCTCCAAAACATAGATTGTGGGTACTCGTTAGAACCGCCTCGCCTCAGACGGTTCTAACGTGTACCCACAATCTATGTTTTGAGCAAAAAAATACATCAGGAAAACATGTCCGTGTAATATTTACCCCCTTATACCCCACTTTTATATAGCAAAACTGGGGTATGCAGGGGTAGGCCTATTTTTCTTATTTTTGCTCCAAAACATAGATTGTGGGTACTCGTTAGAACCGCCTCGCTGAGCAAAAATAAGAAAAATATCAAAAACTTTCAGCTGAAATTTATCATTTTTTAAAGCTCAAAAAATCTCTGTTTATTGCATGGGCATGTTTTCGTAATGGAAAAAATTCAAAATTTTTCGGCTGAAAAATTTCAATTTTTACAGCTAAAAAAATCTCTGTTCATTGCATGGGCAAGTTTTCATAATGTGCAGAACATGAACCCCTGATGCTCCAAGCAATGCCTTCAAGACCTTAGGACTTTTGAGAAAATTTTTATAGATTTTGGCCATTTATTATGCATGTTGGACATCTTTGTCGCCTGACCGGAAATATGTCACTGACTTTTATTCTCAGTTTGCAAGGTGGTTCCATTTTTTAATTTTGCATCTTTAGTGGTTTTATGCATATATAGAGGATATTCAAGTTTTTGGAGTGAATATGAGTTTTATTTCATTGAGTGAAGTGAAAAAATTTTATATTTCATGAGTGCCGAAGGCACGAATGAAATATATAATTTTTCACTTCACGAGATGAAATAAAAGTCATATTCACGACAAAAACTTGAATTTTCTTTTTATTATATTGCATGTAGTCATTGTAACGTTGCGCGCTAAAGCATATGACGTCAAAATCTTAAATGACGTCATTACGTCACGTCATTACGTCGCTATTGTGTGTGAACGTTCATTGCGTCAACAATAGCATAGATGATAAAATTTAGCTGTGTATAAATTAGAAATGAAACGGTGGAATCGTAATTTGCGTATTCCCGAATCTTATATTTTCACATGTGAAAATATAACTTTTTTATATTTTCACATGTGAAAATATAACTTTTTCAAATATTGGTTATATTCAATACATATTTCTCTATATTTCATCACTTGCCATATAATAAATGGTTTTATGTTTTGTGTAATGTCGGTCTGATGTAGAACTGCTGATGTCCGAACCATACGAAAATTCGACATTTCCAGTACACCAGAAAAGATAAAAAAAGATTGAAAACTGACTTTCCTGATATAAGTAATGATGTCTATTTGAATATAAGAATATGTCCCCGGGGTCTGTTCCAATAAAGGAATGCCAGCTTTGATTTAAAATCTTACCGACAATAGGTCTCTCTAGTCTGTCGTTGTGGACAAAGCGGTAATTGGTTACTTAGTATGTTGCACGTTATTTGAAATTGTCCCTCAGGAAATTTCATCGAACGTTTTTCGTGTGTGAATACGCATTTTAGCGCATTTGTCTACATTGCTTCCAAAAGTATAAGTAAAATGTCATTGTAATCAGCACACTATGAATGAAACAAACCATAAACTGCCGAAGTAATCATGTAAAATGCAATTTCAATGTTCCAACCTTTGCAAAATATCGCTAGATCGTTTAGGCACCTGATAAGTTATAGATAATCAACTGATTTTTGTTTCAAGGGCAGTGTTTTGTAAATTAAAGCACACTTTCAATGTCCTTTAATCACGTCCTCACGAGCCGCAACGCGGCGAGTGAGGTCGTGAGTCCTCACGAGCCGCAACGCGGCGAGTGAGGTCGTGATGAAAGATCACTCAAAGTGTGCTTTAATTTACAAAACACTGCACTTGGAACGAAAATCAGTTGATTATCCGTTTTATCCTATAGGCTTTAAGGTCCAGATCTGCTTGTTATAACTGTGTAGTTGATTAGTGTCTTTGTCTTACTGTATAAATAGTACTGTTCATAAGACAAGTTTTGTTGTGACACAGCTTTGTTTTCCAAATTTTGACATTTTCTATTTTATTGAGTACAGCAATAAGCCACATCATGAAAAAGGTGTAAATCTGTAATGTGATCAGCATGCACAACCCCGCACTTGAAGCCAAAACCAGTTGATTTTATGCTTTATTCTTTAAGCTGTAAGATCCATATCAGCTTGTTACAACTCTGCAGTTGTTCAGTGTTTTTGTCTTACTACTGTGACTGTCTAAATTGTACTACTCATTAAGAAACATTTTGTTGTGACACAGCTGTTTCCAAAATTCCAATCACACTTTATAGGCTACATCATGGAAAAACAATCTGTAAAACTATTATGAGAATAATGTGATCAACATTCAGCAGTGCAAATTAACTAGCAGTAACATGACTTTTTAGTACAAAATAAAGAATTAGATAAGCTTTGTGACAACAGCGCAGCTTATCTATGTCTTTGTTTCGATTGTATGGAAAGTATACAGCCACTAAAGATAGACTTTGTTGTGCCAAGGCACTTATGGATAGTAAAAGTATACTGTAGACAAAAACAGATATATGTAAATGAGATGTTCATTGATTGGTGTAAAACGTATTGATTAACCAGATGTACATGTAAACAAAAAATTATACACTATTGGTTAATTTTCGTTATCTGATTTAATCACAGTTTTGTCGCCACAGGCTCTGTACTAAGCCTATAGGGTAAAATATACTGATGTCCGGTATAACAAACGGTGTTTAAAGTACGAATATGCTAGTCGCAAAGTATGCGCTTATGATATGCGCTTTTTATTTGACCTTGGTCTATGCTAACTGCAGCATGTACGCTATACAGAATATGAATATGGTCCATATACGTTTATAACAAGTCGTCACATTCTGTTTCATTCTCAAATAATGAATCCTCGGCCCCTTCGGGGCCTCAGATCCATTATTTTTCAGGAATGGATAGTTACTCGGACTTTCTCCTTTACTTAATGTCTTGTCACCCGATAACTGTATTTGTTCACTGCACGGTCCCATTACTTACTTAGCGATTTGCACTGTATTATGTGGTTCCCTAGAGCATTTAGCACAGACAGACAGAAAATGAAGAAGTTCGTATTTAAGCAAAGTGTCAACGATCTCAAGGAACGAAATCTTATAGACGTACAATAATAATATACTTAGAAAAACAATTGAGTGATATGATTTTTGTTTCGATTTCATTCCTAAAGGTATAATCTTTTCTACCCAAATAATTAATAGATTTGTAGCAGAACCATCACTGTGCAAGGATTCCATGAAATTTTTGCGTTGCCTGGAAGCGCTTCTTGCAGACTTGCAGAAATGATGGAACACCCCTAAAATTAAAGTTATCACTGCTCCTTACCCTATCCAAATCTTTCATTTACCCCCTCTTACTGGTTCATCCAAATGCAAAACTGTTTTGATAATCGAAATGGCGTCACTTTTATGTCTAAAACGCACTTTGGGGAAATTTCAGAAATCTGTGATTTTTGGTAAAAAACACATTTTTTAACCAAAATTTTTTTTTCGTTTAAAATGTTTCCCTTTGCACTGTGAGTATGAAACTGAAATACGTTTTTGAATGTGCGCTCTGGTTTTCTCAAAACAGCGTTTTTTTTTAAAATGTGTTGACAAATTTTTAATCACGTAATGCAAATTCCCATTAAGGTAATGTTCAGTTCTTTAGCAAATATTTTGAAACACTGTAAAATCTAAACTAATGCCCGTAGCTCAAATCGGTTTTCTGTCTTAAAGGGCAACGTTTTAAGCGAAAAAAATGTTTTTGGTAAAAAATCGTGTTTTTAACCAAAATCACAGATTTCTGAAATTTTCCCAATATGCATTTAAGACATAAAAGTACCGGCATTTCGATTATCAAAACAGTTTAGCAGTTGAATGAACCAGTAAGAGGGGAGGAATGGCAGAATTCGGTAGGGTAGGCAACAGTTGGAACTTCAATTTCAGGGGTGTTCCAACGTTTCTGCACGTCTGCAAGAAGCGCTTCCAGGCAACGCGAAAATTTTATGGAATCTTTGCACAGTGATGGTTCTGCTACATATCTATTAATTATTTCGGTAGAAAAAATTATACCTTTAACAATGAAATTGAAACAAAAACCATATCCCTCAATTGTTTTTCTAAGTATATATAATAAAATGTAACTCGCGAGTGATCATGCGAAAACTTAGTCGAGTTCACTTTGAACGGCAGTATATTATCAAAAGTGGCAAACATAAAATCATAAGGAAAACCAACCGCAATTATTGGTGTCTGTAATAGTTATGATTCTGCCTTACGTATATATAAACAAAGAAATAAAAGGTTGTGTAGCTGCATGACCAACTTTTTGAAAAAGAGCTTCTCAATCGGTTAACTACCAGTCGTTCTTTTGTTTCCATTCTTCTTTGATTTGAATTAAGTTTTATCTTTTCTTACACCGGATCATAGTCGTATTCTTTTGTTTTGCTTAAGGTAGTGTGCACGTGACATCGGTTAATGGTCTTTGCTTTCGTTTTACTTTAGGTAGTATGCACTTTAAGAGTATTCGTTTCATAAACAAAGAGACGTAGTTTGGTATGAAGGGCTACATGCACCACGCGTGTTATATCATTATATCACCAACTAAATAAGCAATGCTTATGACAAATGTCTGACTCTCGTGTGTTTTTCGCAGATAATAAAACACCAGAAGCAGGTTCGCTAATCGCCTTACATTCTTACGTTTTTAATTAGCTAATACGAGCTAATTCTGTTGCTGAGTCGGTCATTAAAAATTAAAAAAAAAAACATTCCAAACTGACGACATTTGAAAACCGGCAGAATCGCATAAGCATTTTTTAAATTGTCTATAACAGTATATCAGGTAGATAAACATCAGTGGTTATAGATTCCGCCGCTTCGGGTGCGGATGGTCGGGAGGCGGGGGGGGAGGGGTGTCGGTTCATAGTCGCGTCATACTAAATACATTAAAATTGTGTATGTGGCTACTTTGCTTGGCGCTAGCCTTATAAGGCAAGCACTGGTACATGTTCATGCCTTGCATGTTGGTGAATACTGTTCACCCAGACGCAATTGAACGAACTGCACCATATCGTGGGTAGGGGCATGCGTTCTTGGACATGAAGCAATAATAACTTGACACATAAACGAAACTTAACTCAGAACGTTTGTAAATCACTGTCATCTACAGACCCAATCATACTGTGATAATGTTTTGTCTAGGAATTTGATTAATGTTGGTCAAAATAGGCTCTCAAGGGAACAGACAATGCTATAAACATAGAAAGTTAATTTTCTCTGAACGATGAGTTGCATAAGGCGGCGAACTGTCTTTAAATTAACCCTCCATATGGCCATGCTGACAGTTATGAAATATAAATTGAACCTCAACGCGACAAAATGTACCTTCGTACATTCTGACATAACTAGGAGAAAGCAGCATAAAAGCGGAAAAATCATGTAACATGTGTTTTAGAAATAACACTATATTTGTAATCTTTGAACACTGGGCGACCAAATTTATGAATTTTCAAACATATTTATTTTCAAAATTTGGAGTTATCTGCCCTTGTTTTTGCCCATAATATACTTATTTTTCCTATATACACTGAAAAAAAGTTATAAGAGGCCACTTTTCAAACTCATTTTTAATTTATAAGCCATGTGCAAAATTGACTGATTTTTTGACGTGTCTTTCAAGTAAGTAAAGTTACAAAGTGTTCAGAAATAATTTTCTTTCACTAAACGCGTTTTTTTGTATTAAAGTGCAAAAATCAATGTTTTTGAATAAAAATTGGTCAAAGCGCAAAATTTATTGAAATAAGGAACGAGTGTCATCAAAGGGGCCATTCCAGGTTGGAAAAAACATCAAACATTCGAATTTTCTCAACTTAATAATTTTTTACGCATTTTTAAAAAAACGCTATTTTCGAGATTATTTGAAAAATCAACAATGTACCTCTTAAACATGTTAATCCCTATAAATTCACTTTTTGAGGCCTGGAAATAAGAAATATACCTCGAAAGAGCCGTATTATACGATTTTTGAGGACAAACAGGTCACGACTGCCGCACACTTCCGGTTTCAATTCCAAATTTTAACGACAAAAATAACAAAATCTGTGGACGATTTTTAAAATTTTCATAATCTATCAGAGTCAAGTATTAAACATAAATAATCGCTGAAAATTTCAGTGCCGTGCTGCTGCTAATAATGCAACCAGAGAAGAACAAAGTTTGTATGCAGATTGCATACAAAAAGCTGAATTCCTGTTATTCATGTTGCTGTCTTTTTGCATTTACAAAACTGAAACGAAAATTCTTATTGCAGCAACACATATAACATGATTTTATCATACATCGTAGCAGTCAATAACACTTTCAAATAAATTAAAATATAAAACAAAAACGTCGTAATATGACATTTAATTTGATGTTACTAAAGTGTGACTTTTTGAATTGAGGGTAATTGAGGGTACCCTTACTCATGCTTCGTCTGTATGAAAAGTATCACACAGATTGGAATGCAGAAACTCACAGAGCCACTGTTAGACATTGGTATATTCATATGACCATGAATTGTAATTGATCGTATTTTACTTTCTGAACTAGAAGGAAACAATATAAGGCGGCCTCTTATAACTTTTTTTCAGTGTATATCGCAAAACGGTAACCATAGCAACTGCAGCATGATAAAAATAGACAAAATAATTTCAAAAGATTGCCTGTAAAGATGATATGCTTCTATTTTAAAAAAATAGGTTCTGACCAGTGTTTAAACAGTTTTAAGCAAATGCATCAAGTTTTTTAGGCTCTACTAATATGCAGAAATCATTACGCAGCTTTGGCGTCATTTTCCAGGACAATGACGTATGTAGGGTTCATATAGTAAATTGGTCGTAACTCACAAAATAACTTGAATAATCTGGTCAAGTAAAGACTAACAAACTGTAGAAGGATTATACATTCAAAGTAACATTGTTTTTCTAATACTAAAACATTGTCCGAAGGTACATTTTCTCACGTTGTGGCCCAATTGTATATCCCGCCTGGTTTCTGTAAGTTGTGATAATAGATTTGATAGCATCAACATATTTGGAAACAAAGGTTCATCAGGCCACTGCAATGTCTGCTTTTACCTAATAGTTTATTAAAAATAATCAATGATATCCTCTTTGCCGTCCATTGGACATTTTTGCTGTGATTTATCTTCATGATAAATCATGTTGTTTTATGTTTGTCTATCTGCTTTATGTTATAAAAATAAAACTGAGATCCTTCAATATCAGTGAACATATTAATGAGAAAGGGGATGGGCCATACCGCAGTTTCGGCTACTTAAGCCTCTTCAGTGACCCTATAGATTTGGCAATATGGATCAAAGATAATTACTATAATTTTGCATGTTTCAACAGGGTGGTCAATACAAAGACTAGTAAAAATCCATATGGGACCAAATATATTAAAGCGTTGGTTAGAAAATGAATCTAAACCGATAATAATTTTCTGATTTCTCAGAATACCCTCGCTGATCTCAAAGGATCAAAAGGAAAATATAATATTTACTATGGATGATGTGCGGGGAGACTTTGGGTTCGGCTGATGCTAGTAATTATGTGAAAAGAGCTTAGCCGCCTAGTTATCTTCTTCTCCATGCGTGGGATTTAATAGCAGTAAAACAGGAAGTTAATAATTTAGAAAGTTCAGTGGTAGTACAATTACTAAAACATTTTAATAATATTGTTGCTGTTCTTTCTTTCCAGCCTGATGTCCATGTTGTGATTTTAAATTCAATTGTATTGAGTCTTGGTAACCTTTATTCTTACATGAAAAGTAGAAAGTTAGGAACTCATACAATTATTTAATTATGTATGATACTGGGGTTTCCACGACCAAAATGTTTTGAGCAAAGTTATAGAAAAAATCGCGAACTTTTCCAATTACTTTTTACAGCTAAAAAAATGTATGAGCAAGTTTACGTCATTTTAAAAAATGTTTGCAATGGACAGGAACCGGCGCAAGCAGACCAAAATTCCCGACCAAAAACTAAAGTAGAGAAAGACCCAAAAAGAACCAAAATCTCTTAATAAAAAGTTGACCATTCAGTCAACTGAACACAATTTGATATATTTATACATATAAAAGGTAAAAACACCACCGAAAGAGACACATATAAAACATCAATAGAAGTGTCGCTACGGGACGGTTAGCAGTACAAAATTACTTAAGAAGGGGTTGAACCGTTAAAACAACTGTTAAATCAATTATTAACGTTAAATCTTGTCAAACTTTGACTAGTATAAAACAATACATATAAAGGTCTCTTTAAAGAGTCATTACAAACAAGAATGATGCTGGAACAAATGGCAAAGGCAATCCGATTTTACGTTGTAGCTTAACATCATTCAGACGTGACTAAAATAGAATTAAAGAACTGACAATCAAATCATGCACTTTTTTCCGCCGAAATCTGCAAATTTAAAGTATTTATTTGATTGAGAGTCCATTAAAGTCTAAACGAGCTGGTGTTGTGCCGTGTGGTGGCCCAAAAAAGTCTCCCCTACACCATCCATAGTGTATATTATATTTTTATTTAGGTCCTTTGAGATCAGCAAAGATATTCAGAGTGTTCAAAACACTCACGTTTAGAAACATACTTCTTAGCCATGTTTAAATTATTTGACCCGTTTAGGAATGTGTCTTTGATTTAGTTTTCTCACGTAAAATTTTCGAAATTACAGTAAAGTAGCCTAGCTTTCGTTGCCGGTTTTAAAAGGGCTACTGATGAGGGTTCTTTACCCGAAATTGCAAAATATAGTCCATACAATCTCCCTTTGAATTGTTTTACTGCTTCCAAAGGATCAAACCTTTATATTTCATTCAAATATAATTGTAGAGTGGCAGAATACAGAAGCTGTCCGATTTCTACGGCCGTATATTTCCCTTATTTAAATAAAATGCTAAATCTGAATTAAACTGTTTTAGACAATACTACAACCGCAGCACTTGTATCAAAAGCAAACCCACAATGCTCTTGCATCCCTAAATATTTTTCTTGCTACGCTTACCATTTGTTCAGAGAAAGTTTTAAGCCTCATGCTGAGAAATGTAAGGATTAAGCGAAAGAATTAAGTAACATCTGGTATTAACAACTATTAAAAAACCGTACACATGTCATGTCTACTTTTATCATAAAGCATTGACGCAGCACAAAATTGTATCACCCTTAGCATTCAGCAACGTATAAGCAGCGCATGAAGCAGATTATCTGAGCCTCGACGCGAGAAAATCGGTCTTCGGGGTTTCCGACCAGGTCCGACACAAACCGGCCTGTACAAGCTCAGAAAAGAGCTAGAAGCTTGAAATTTCGGATTTAAGTAGAAGAGGAATTGTACTATCCGAGTAGCGAAAACAAAGGCGCTGATCAGCTTCGCGGTTACCGCGAAGCTGATCTGCGCCTTTGTTTTCGCCTAGGCAAAAATCCGGTTTTCTCACGATGCGGCTCATCTGATGAAAGTGTTATTCATTTGTGAATCGTGATTTAGTGTTGGTAAGAATTACAAATGCCCATCAACACTCCTGCTGTCTTCGTGAAAAGAAAGTTTCATCATTTAAAAAAAAAAAAAAAAAAAAAAAAAAAAAAAAAAAAAAAAAACAGTGGGACCAGTTCCGAAATCTTAAACCAGATTAGTTTGTATTTCTATGTTTTCATACACCGCATGACAGGGAAAAAGTATTAAACGACACAATGTCACATAAGTTATTCTTAAGTGAATAATCTTAAAGAGATTTACATTTTTGTGTCAGTAACTCAGCATTATTATTGTCACCCGTGAGGTCATCCTATTACGAAAAATTAAAAAACAGCAAACTCAGTTGATGTTTAAAAAGGAAAACACACCATTGCACAATTGTACCCCAATATGACCCAAGATGCAAGTGATTTCGCTTCATGAATATTTCTGACAATAAAAACAGTAATGACGGTGTTGTGGTAGAGTATTTTCCATACCATGTCATTAGAAAACACGCCTATGTAAAATACAGTTTTTTTTAAAACTGTAAAAATAAAAATGATAGAAGAGCGGGTCTAAAAATTTATGAACAAAAACTAAGGCAGAGAAAGATCCAAAAATCCAAAAAGGACTAAAAACGTCTTCACAAAAAGGTGACCACTCTGTTAGCTGAACACTATTCGTCTCAGCTACGATCAGATGCAAATTTTTGTTTCACCTGTTTTCAAAGTTGTACACTTTGCTTTGTTACAATTTTTCCAAAACCTATAGGTTAAACAATTTCAGAAAATATATACCTTTTTATCATTCTATGCCATACATTTCCGTTATTATCAAAAACTCGATTTCCACTTGGAAAATCATGAAAATTTACAACGGGGAGCTTACTCCTTACTGAGGAATCGGATTTGCCCGAAACTTTATATAAGTAAAGCCGGTGTGTATATCCTGGTTACAAATAAGTTTGAGCAAAATCAGATCAATTGCTAGCTAGAAAATCAGAACACATTGTTTTCGCCATTATAACCGTATTGGACCTCTCCGTTGCCATGGTAACTAGAGGTTTGATCCATTCCACCCTATATTCTAATGAAACGTTTGTCCTGCTAAAAGTATGCGTCATGTGAAATTTGATAGCCCTGGGATCATTGGTTTCAGAAATGTTGCATATTTTGGTTGATTTTTCTCTTCGGACAGGGCATTTTTGACCAAATTATTATTTCCATAATTCTACATTGTCATCGGAATAATATTTTTCTTATGACAAAAAATCAGTTATGAAGACTCCATTCCCCAGTGTGATTTAAACTTGCAGATGTATGCGATCTATGTCTTACGGACAGGACACTTTTTTGTTACATTGTCATCAGTAATTTGGAATATAAATTTCTATCCAGTGATCTGGTAAGCCACGCGACTGGTTATGTTTACTAATTAGGTATGTCCAAATATTGTTTATAACCCATTGAATGTAGTATTGGATTTAACAGCCTGACTTATCAGGCTCACTTTAAGATGCCTCAATTTGGCACATGTCATCAGTTTTAGTAATCATGGCATAACTACAAAAGAAATAGCCGTAGCCCATTCAAATAAACGGCAGAATAAAGGGGATATGATCGCTTACAAGCCACAAACTATTTTATATGCACATAAAGTGTCGGTTTCAATTCCCTGACCCATAAAAGAGAGGTAATATTCAAGTGAGACAGTATAACACCTGTTTTGGGGGTATTTTTGGTTATTTAAACTTATACTGTGAAAAATGGCTTGTCCAATCAACGTGACTTTTTAGGCCAGTGAGAATTAATAGATCATGACATCCTGCACTTCAATTTAAGTATATTAGTGTGAAAGAATTCGTTACACAACCGCATAACACCTGGTAAATTGGTAAATGATCTTAGCCGACCCGTATTTGATATATTTATGCATATAAAAGGTAGAAACACCACTGAAAGAGACACACAAAGAAAACATCAATATAAGTGTCGCTATGGGACGGTTAGCAGAACAAAAATTACTTCTGGGAGTGAACCGTTACGAAAACTGTTCAATAATTTATAAACGAAACAGATTATCAAACTTTGACTAGTATAAAACAATAAATTCAAAGGAATTGTTTCTTAATGAGCCACCACATACAAGAATAAAACAAAGTACGATCACACCGTACAACCGATTGTTTTGAAACCAGACATTGTTGAAAAAAGGGTAGGTGAAGATTTCTTGTTTGCAAATATCAAGAAGTGAATCTGTTGCGCCCTGACGTTCTGTCTTCAAAGCAGAAATCTGTCTTCTACACAGTCGGTTGCACGGTGTACACGATGTTTGAACAAATGGCAAAGGCAATCCGATTTCATCTCGTAGCTTAACACCATTCAGACGACTCAAATAGGATTTAAAAACAATCGAATCATTTACCTTTTTTATCTGAAATCTGCTAATTTGAAGTATTGAAAGGCTCTTGAAAATAATGCTAAAGAAAGTTTTATTTTGGCAATTTTGTCAACAGAAGCAATAGTCCATTGAAATTGATTCGATTATGACTAATAATTAATCCATTACCTACTTATGTGTACTTTATTGTGGTAAGTAAAACAACCCAAGCACACTTTCACTTACCGTAAACTGTATTGAAGCAACTATTCAAAAATGTTCATGTATGTGAATGACTGTTCTGAATAGCTTATTTATTCAAGTCGAATGTAAATTTGTTTTGTTAAATTTGTTTGGGTATTGAACACCACTATGTATACATAAGTTAAGAAACCAACCGGCTACGTCAGTATCACATTGTTACATGTCCATTTACATCTTCTTTAATGTTACGGAAATTTCAAATTACCAGTATAGTCTGACACTTTCAGGATTTCCCGTTACACACTGGTTTTGGTCACAGTTTGAATACATATTTTGATGCTACAGTTGATTCCATATCATATTTATCTGATATTTTGTTCGCTACACGAATATTTCAATGAAAGCACACTGGCCAGAAAATTAAATCTTCTGATAAAAAAAAAACTAGATTATATTTGTGGCAATGAATCAAAGAGTCAAAGAGTCCTATGTCTGTATAAATATCCGGACGATACAATTCTTGAATGCCCAACAAGTGAAGGGGTATGTACGGTAGACATACATGTACGCCTTCTATATGATTATAATGAAGAAACAGATCTTGTACGTTGTCTATTCGGTAACCAAATTGGTTCGTAAATTGTCATCAACGATATGCTTTCAACTGCCCTATCATTGTGTGTATCAAATGATACAAGTACATGTATACATAATATATATAGTTCGTTTAACAAAATTCTTTTTAATCCACTGTCGTCGTAAATATAAGCTCCATATTCATTTGGTACATAAGAAATGTTCACCAGTTATTATCGAGGTCATCAAGACACATTCTGAAGCTGTTGCAATGTCTTTCTGAATAGACATTGATGCAAAGTTATTGAATAAAAATTAAACTGAGACCCTTTAAGAGCAGTGAACATATTAAAGAGAAAGGGGGTGGGCCATACCATGATTTCGGCTATTAAAGCCTCGTCAGTGACCCTCTTTAGATTTGACAACAAGAGCTAAATATATTTTGCCCGGCGTAGATAAATTTACTGAAGCACTATGTCGTAATGCAAATCTGATCAGCTTTGTGGCCGAAACCCACACGAACGCTATGTTAAATTTCTATTACACACAATTGGTAATCTACGTATAACAAGTCCTTATCGGATTGAGATTTTGAGAGTATAGCTCTGATGACAGATTTTCTCACATCGAAATAGATCAAAGTCGAAATCTGTTTTGTCATTTCCCAGCCTAGCTTTGGGCGGCAGATGCTTCACGGTACATACAAAAATGCAACATCCTATCCAAGACCAGTCTACTTGGTGTCTGATTTTTATTCAGATGCTTCCAATACAGCAGATTAAAATACATATACAGTGTGTATCACATTCTTGTACTTGATGTACGTTTGAATATGTCAACAAGTGCACTTCAGAGTTTTCTCTAATCCTTTGCCAGGATATTAAGTAATTGACTTAAATCTTATGACACATACAATAAACTGTCTGACGAGTTCCATAATCGAAAAGACAAGTATTTTTACAGTATCTTTTATCAATAACATCCTGTTATAGACTGGTGTCCAGTAATGCGAATAGGGTATGGACTAGATGCATCGAAATAAGTGAAATTCTAAACAAATAAATGCAATTAAGTAACACTATGTAAGCTGAATTATAGTGTTTTGCGTTGTTTTAGGCTTCATGAAAAACGAAATGCGTATAACCTTAGCTTCTTAAGTTAGGGCGAACATTATTCGGTATCTCTGAGAGACATGTTCCGGTATATACCGGCCGTGGGTCGAACTCGCAAGCTCTTTGTTGCAAAGCGAATACCTGGTAGATAACCTTAGCAGGGCTTTATAAATGTCATGATAGATTCTTTTCCATATTGTAAAATGCATACATTTCTAATTGGCCGTGAAATTCACATTCTTGTTGAACGTCCCGGTTAACAAAATTTAAGTTACGGCGGGACGGAGCCACAGCTTCCTGGGTATTCATCAGTACTGTGGGTAGTTAATTTGTCTTGATAAACGACACAACATGGTGCCTCGTATGGGGATCGAACTAAGGACCTCTCGATTCGGAATCCGGATGCTCTAGATCTACAACCTGGCCAACACGTTCTACTCCTCCAGATCCTTAATTTAAACCAATGCAGTACAACAAACACTGTACACGTTTATGATACGCATAATCATTTGTTACGTGTATCACCGTACATGTAATACAACTGAAGTTCTTTTAAAAGAGGACGAGCCATAGTGGACAGTTTAAGTGACTCTCTAAAATTCGACCTCAAGAGCGATTTAAAAAAAAAGGCAGTATAAAAGAAGTAAAAATGGAACACACTATTACGTACGCATTTATCCGGACACGTTGCAGCGTCGTGTATACGGAAACTCAGGAATGTTTATATGTCATTCTAGTCGAGATTAATGTAACACGCATTTGAAGGTATTCAGTATTAGCAATAATTAACTTTAGGAAAAGATTAACCGGAAGGATCAATCAATCACTAGAAACAGGACAAAATAAAAAACAGACGCCCACAAGACAGGAAAAACAGCCTATATCAAGAGCACAGTTTCCAGATAGATTAGACTAGCTAGCAACAGAGATTGACCAAAATGAAAATGAAAATACGAAAAGCGCATTTCTTTATTTCTAAGCCTTGGGTAAGACTTGAGTATATTAATCAATGTTAAACAATACATATCAAAGAAACAGCTCCCAAGGTTATAACTGAAAATTCGACACTAATCTATCATGGGTCTCGATAAACTCAGCCAAGTCGACCGGAGAAAAATTCATTTTTAGACTAGCTAGACTCTGAATTTTAATTTCAATATAGACAAAAAATATAATGAATGTAAAACAATAACCATATCAAAATAATGTTTTACGGGCTAGTAGCTAGTCTAGATATAATTCAATTGTTTGGATTACTAAAAATGACTAAGACACGAATATTTAGCAATCTCCGTTAGAACTACGTGTGCACCATGTCAGCAACCGATATCAAGCGTTGCAGACTTTGCAATTTCAAAATTTTAAAGTGCACTTTTTTCGACACTGGTGTTGGTTACATGAAAACATTTTCAAAAAAAACTCCAAAAGACTTATATTCCCGGGCCAAATATGATAAAAACACCATTTTTGACGTCGTAACGTCATGTTTTGAATTTGTAAAATAAATATTCTCACCCATCAGACAAGCATATCTCTTTGTGTGCCTGTCAGAGATTTTCCTATCCCGGTACCAATACATTTCAACTGTCTCAACATGCCAATCATTGCTATATTTAGCTACTAGAAATGCACACCTTATGTTTACTTATATAAGGAAGTGAGACGCTTAGTGTCAGCTGGCAGAGATAAAAATACCTTTACAGGGGTTACATTAATTCAGTAGCTTATCAAATCAAAATCGACACAGTAATTTTCTTTCTATAACATGTTTTGGGATTCCTCCCTTCTTCAGATAGAAATGTAAATAACAGGAACTGCTTATCAATAGTAATTGTAGTCTGCTACTTTGACAAAAAATTCAAAATTTAATATTGATAAGGATTTTATGCACACAAGAATATGCTGATTTAATATTTTTGTAAGGTGATTGCAAATACAAATTATTTTTGTTTTCTCAACTGGTTAATTTGCATATTGTTTCATGGCAAACAAAAATACTGCATGAACAGCACTTAAAGCAAAGTCAGAGTCAAAATCGTTTAAGAGATGGGTGAGAAAAATAATCAATGATGGCGTTGAGGCCTCAACAAGGCTCGTTTTCATCAGATTATTCGAGTCTCATCCTCGGCAGAGCCTAGAGTGAGACTTGAATAATCTGAAAACTTGCCTGAGATTAACTTGTCTCAGGGTCAACATCATCATAGATTCTTTTATTCTACAGAAGTAAGCTCTGCTGTCCTGGTGTTCAAATAGGCATTTGTATTTAGTTCTATGCTTTGTTTCGCACGGATGGGACACTAACAAAAAATGTCAACTTACTTTTGTGGCTAAGTATACATAAAAAGTACATGTAACTTAATTGGCACGAACAGAACTGTACAGGATCGAAAACGCTGAACAGCTGCGCAGCGTAGGTTGGCGAGTCGTATACTGCTTCGTGTATTCGGTCTATCAAAGTTTAGATCTTGATCTCAAATGTTGTTGATGTTACTAACAAAACCTGTCTAGATGTTGTTAAAAGATACCAAGGTTATATTAGAAAACATGCTGTTTCAAACGACTAAATGTATACGGATACTGCAAGTAAGGGAAGTATCATTTTGGCATGTATTGTTGGTGTTGTCTTGCGATCATAACTGAAAATGAGTAGTATTGTCAACATTGAGACTAACTTTACTCTGTCTAACATTTAATCATTTACACAGACATGCAACCAGTATATTTCACCATTAATGTGTAACCACGCCCCTACATACGGGGAAAGGCGGTAATTATTACTTTTCAGTGTCCTGTCATACTTATGTAATCCTAACCATTATGGGACAATCAATCTGGAGGTCAAAACTATGTCCTGCCCTTCGCAGTAGAATTTCTCACTGGTATAAGGAGCTTCATGTGAAAATCCTGTCATTTCCCCTACACTACGGGACAATCGAAATGATAACTGCTCTGCACTTTAGCCCGCCTATCTCACACCCATCCCCGTAGGTGGGGGAGCCGTAATAACAAATGACTGGATCATGAAATAATGTGTAGTTCGCAACCTAGTACAAGATAACCATGTAACAAAATATCTTACCGTAAACTGTATCTAATCAATTATTTATGGGCACCATCACTTGATACATAAATTTGTAAATTCCATTGCTCAAATTTAGAAACCAGTGCATCATGTCAGTATCTCCTCTTATATAGCATAAAGGGACCAGTTATCGATCAAAAATAGCCATGTTTGATAAATTTTCGGATCAGACATGCATTGGGGAATGCATGTGTACATGCCATATCGAAGCTTGAGCCTTCGCCATGTTTTTTTTTCAATATGTCAATTTATAACGTAATCACGTCACATTCTCAGTGACGTCGTTTTAACACACCCACCATCATACAAAGTGAATCAGGGTCAGGTTGAACAGTGATCGATCACCTTCATTTTCTCTCCAAAACCGCGGCTACATTGGAAGGTATTTATATTTTTAGAGAAAAATTATTGTTTACCTCTAGCCACGAAACACAATTGGGAAATATTCAGTGTGTTTAAAGAATTAAAGCAGCAAAATGAGGTGGTAAAAAAGCATACACGCCCAACAATGGAAAAGTGTTGAAAAAATAGCTCGAAAATCACATAAACTATCAATTAATCACAGCGTTATCCTATACAATTTGGATGTGGATCAGATTTGTTTAGTATGCAGTAAAGTTAAAAAAGCCAGTCGAAAAGAAATGCAGATCGTTTCATCTTGAAGAATTTATTGAACAATCTCCGCTTTTAAGCAGTGTAACTAAGACACCTCTTCGTACAAGTAGACAATGATCAGGAAATGGCGCAATCAGAAAGAAATTCCCACTCCATAAACCGAGGGGTTGGAAAATACTAAAATTATACCATGAAAACATAGCGTAAGCCGAGTGAGCAGTTATTCCCCAATAGGCGGCCACTCATTTACCCGAACTGAACTAAAAATATGAAAAAGTACATAAGGCTCTAACAGCACAAAAATTCGACTCCAAAACACAAAACAATTAGAGCCACAACAGAAGTATCGCCTAGGAACTATCAGTAATATAAAAACATAAAATTAAAAGTATGTCACGGAAAAAAATATTGCGCGCTTACCTGTTATATGTTATGCTGACCAGCGATATATTGTCCAGAATATCATGAATATTGAATTAAATTTCCAATACAAATATCCAGATAATATTCATTGGCAATGAATAATAAATCCGATGGCAAAAAAAAAAGAACCCTTTGATTAGATAACGGGTCGACGCAATCATAGTCTTATTTCCTCTCAGAATAAACTGTGTCTCCGGCACACAAAGTTTTCCGTTATTTGTCAACTATTTTATAACCATATCTTTATGACACTGTTATCGTGATTATGTGTATTCGGTATTATTAGCTCGGTCTTCGTGACATAATCTGAAGCTGGTGCAATGTCTTTCAGATTAGAGACTGATGCCAAGTTATTGATATCTACTTTGCAACGTCCTAGAAAAACATTCTGAACTAGAAACAGTTCCGTCATCTGAGCAGCGCTGTGGCTTAAAATCACTCGGAGAATAATTTGTTTCAGCTAGTTCTGATGAACTGTAATTTATCTTATCAAGTACGCACTACCCTCCTTATCACCACGTAGACACGTAGACCCGTTTAAGTCCATATATGTCATGTAAAAAAATCATCGCACCAAAGTAGTTCCATTGAAAATCTTGTTTGCCTTTTCCCATGCAAGCTTTGAGATTAAGATACTTCACTGTAATTACGTAGAATGAAAATGCTAGTCATGGACAGTATGTCGGGTGTCTGAGTTGTATATCGATAATTCCAATACAACAGATAAAAGAATAAACAACTCCCATAAATGTTTGTTCGGTTGTACATGTCTATAAATGCACTGCAGAGTGTCCTTTGTTGTTTGTTAGGACTTTTAGTAATGGATTTCTGTATAAATCTTATGATACATATAATAAACTGTCTGACAAGTTCCATTATCGAAAAGACAAGTATCATTACAGTTTTTCATCAACAAGGTCGTGGTTCCAATCTTTTAATTTGCACCTCTTATGTGCGTTTTCATATATTTAGTTAAGTCAGCACAACTGAGTGGCCACCTTTTTTAAAAAATATTTTCACTCGCCTTGCGATATATTCTCTTTGTATTAGTACTTGGTTGTCAATTCAGTTTTGCCCAGTCTCGGCTCTTGGAGAGGAAGTTTCTACCTTTGTGCGCCATTTTCTGCTCTCTATTGTTATCTTTTCTGTTATAGTTTGTTGTCTTATTATGCCGCTAGGTGCTAAATTAGATGTATCTAAATAGGCGAAACAAATATGTGCAAATTGCGTTATACTGTGTAAACTGAATATACAGAGATTTTTAAGTTGTAAAATTGAAATTTTTCAGTAGAAAATTATGATATTTTTCTTATTTTTGCTCAAAACATAAATTGAAGGTACACATTAGAACCGCCTCGGCGAGGCGGTTCTAATGAGTACCCACAATCTATGTTTTGGAGCAAAAATAAGAAAAATAGGTATACCCCTACTAACCCCAGTTTTTCTATATAAAAGCGGGGTTTAAGGGAGTTTACATTAATTCTGATGCTACGTTTTCTCATTTTTTTAAGTTAAGTCAGCATAACTGAGTGGCCACGTTTTGGAAATATACACTGAAAAAAGTTATAAGAGGCCGCCTTATAGATATTTCCTTCTAGTTTAGGAAGTAAAAGCCGACCAATTACAATCCATGATCATATGAATAAACCAATGTCTAACAATGGCTCTGTGAGTTTCTGCATTCAAAAATGTGTGATACTTTTCACACAGACGAAGCATGAGTAAAGGTACCCTCATTTCACAAATCAGTTCAAAAATCACACTTTATTAACACCAAATTAAATGTCATATTACGACGTTGTGCTTTACACTTTAAATTTATATGAAAGTGTTATTGACTGCTATGGTGTATGGTACAAGAACTCCGCGGAGGTCGATATCGCACCTGCATCGGGCAAAGTCAATGGAACGTGAAATATAGGTCAAGGGCACCGGGTCAAGGTGCGTCCTTGAAGAGTATGTCAATGACAATTACTATGCAAGGTTTCACACTCGCATCTATCAATGATGCAGAGGAAACCAAACTTCGAAGTAATTTTGAAGTAAAAATTTGCAAAGTAAATGGATCGCAAAAGATAGGTGAAGGGCACTGCGTCAAGGTGCCTGCTCGAAGGGTATGTCAAGGACAACTACTATGCATGGTTTCACACTTGCAGCTATCAATGATGCGGAGAAAACCAAACTTCGACGTAAAAATTAACAAAGTCAATGGACCGTGAAATATAGGCCAAGGGCGTGCTTGAAGGGTATGTCAAGGACAATTACTATGCAAGGTTTCACACTCATGGCTATCACTGCTGCAGAGAAAACCAAACTTCGGCGTAACTTCGACGTAAAAATTAACAAAGTCAATGGACCGTGAAATATAGGTCAAGGGCACTGGGTCAAGGTGCGTGCTTGAAGGGTATGTCAAGGACAATAACTATGCAAGGTTTCACAGTCACAGCTATCACTAAGGCAGAGAAAACAAAAAATTCGACGTAAATGTCAAACTTCGATGTAAATGTTGACGGACGGACGGTCGGACGTACGGACGAACGAACTGACGGAAATTTGGACTCCTATATCGCACCCTGCTATAAGCAGGTGCGATAAAATCATGTTAAATGTGTTGCTGCATAAGAATTTTCGTTTCAGTTTTGTAAATGCGAGAAGACAGCAACATGAAAAACAGGAAACCAGCTTTTTGTATGCAATTTGCATACAAACTTTGTTCGTCTCCAGTTGCATTATTACATGTAGCAGCAGCACGGCATTGAAATTTTCAGCGATCATTTAATACTTGACTCTGATAGATTTTGAAAATTTAAAAAATCGTCCACAGATTTTGTTATTTTGGTCGTTAAAATTTGGCATTGAAACCGGAAGTGTGCGGCAGTCGTGACCTGTTTGTCCTCGAAAATCGTATAATACAGCTCTTTCGAGGTATATTGCTCATTTCCATGCCTCATAAACATGTTTAAGAGGCACATTGTTGATTTTCCACAAATTTTGAAAATAGCGATTTTTTTAAAATGAGTAAAAAAATCTACAAATTGAGAAAATTCGAATGTTTTATGTTTTTCCAAACCAGACAGGCGACTTTCTCCACCAATCTCCCCCAATTTTGGGGTTCTCCAAATACCACTGATTTTCATTTTATCTCAACAGCTCTTGCAGTTTAATTGGCTACAGTTTAAACCTACTTATAAGTCAGGTAGTATTACAGCCGCTCTACTGCTTTTAACGTCACTCTTTTACTATCATTTAGTTGCATATAAACAAAGTGCTTGTGGTTTCTTGATATATGAGCAATTAAAATAAACAATCTTGCAGAGAAGTGTAGAGCACTAGATAAGTAAAATACCTCTGAAAAGTGGAGAAAGTCGACAGTCTGAAACTGGAATGGCCCCTTTGATGACACCCGTTCCTCATTTCGATAAAATTTGCGCTTTAACTAATTTTCTTTCAAAAACATTGATTTTTGCACTTTTACCAGAAAAAGGTACAAGTAGGCAAAGATCAGGAAAAGGCGCAATCAGAAAAAGACTCCCACTCCAAAAACCGAAGTGGGAAAAAACCAAACTAACAATCAGGTACTTATACCATGAAACATATCGTAAGCCGAATGAGCAGCTATTTTCCCAATAGGTGGCCACTCAGTTACCTTAACTTAACTAAAAATATGAAAACATACATAAGGCGCCAACAGCACAAAAAAATTTAAACACCAAAACATAAAACAAAAAGAACCACTACAGAAGTATCGACTTGGAACGATCAGTAACACAAAGTTACTAGCGGGCTTAAACCGGTTTTACAGGTACCTAACCTCACCCTCAGCTTCTGCAGTGGTTCACAACATTTAGTTAGTTCTTCGGTCCTCGTGGTGAATCTCTAACTAGTCAATGAATCATCAAGAACAAACAAATAAATCATGGTAAACATCCTGATGAATCAAAAACCAGGACTCACAGATTGAGTAAGCTGCCCGACGATGGAGATCCCTGGGCGCCGAATAACCTACTTACTCCGGAGCAAAAGAAAAACACCAGTTGGACCCCGGTGGGCCAAGCAACAGACAAGAAGCTCCGGTCCCAACCAACTAAAATGAATAGCTTTAAGTCGGGGCCATCATAGAGTCTGACGCCCGACCCACCGGCGTGCAATTGAAGAAGGCAGCATAGTTATCAACCATGATTGGGTTAAAAACTAAGCATGCAGACTGTCGCATAACATTCAAGTTATAACCTATACGTCTGTAACGTTTAGGTTTAGTGAAAGAAAAACGCGTTTAGTGAAAGAAAATTATTTCTGAACACTTTGCAACTTTACTTACTTGAAGGACACGTCTTTAGGAAAAAATCATTCAATTTTGAAAATGGCTAATTAATTAAAAATGAGTTTGAAAAGTGGCCTCTTATAACTTTTTTTCAGTGTATTTTCACTCACCTTGCAATATATTCTCTTAGTATTAGTACAATGTACTTGGTTGTCATTTAAGTTTTGTCCAGTCTCGGCTCTTGGAGAGGAAGTTTCTACCTTTGTGCCCCATTTCCTGATCATTGCTCTCTATTGTTATCTTTTCTGTTATAGTTTGTTGTTTAATTAAGCCGATAGGTGCTAAATTAGATGTATCTGAATAGGCGAAACAAATATGTGCAAATTGCGATATACTGTGTAAACTGAATATGTTCCTAAAAGATAGACGTACGTATTGCAATTGTTTAAAATTCGGACATTTTGTAATTGGTCGCCAAATACTTATTATGGAATACAGTATTAACAATAATGTAGACACTTCGCCTATATATGTGGGAAAAGAATAGATTGACCATGCGCAAGACATCCGAAGTACGATCAAGTACACGTATATCGTAGAAATTAATGGCTATAAATTCCTTGACATATCGGAAAGAACATTGTGCATGAAAGTTCTCCAAGCGCTAGTGCAAACGATTCCAAGAGCAAACTTTATCAGGTCAAGCATGTATCGAGCCACAGAAAACGACGATTTATCCATTCCAAGATTCATTAGTTGATAGTTTCACTCAAATACAGGCTTGAGGGCTTAACAGCTCAGGATTTTCTTGGAATGAGTTAAACACTTGACCTAAAGTCGTAATTAGCTTAAACTAAATATCGGAAGGAGAAATCACTGTACACTTATTTTCAAGAAAAGTACAACCTATTGGGCATTTACGAGGCAGAGCATTCTCTGATGAGAATACGCACTATCATGCACACTTCGTACATGTACTCGCACTGTTACGCTATGAATCGACCAAACTCTGTTAGGATAATATTATATCAGGTCATTGCTTACTACATGGCAATGTATATTTTTGGTCCATGGCTTGACCGGACACTTTGCTATACGTGTAGGCCAGGAAAATTCTTTCGGGTGTCTGATTTACAATACAACAACGTAATGTATAAGGACAGCATATACATGCTCACTTTTACAAGCCAACAAGTGTACTGCAGAGTTTGTCAGGATGTTAAATTATATATTTCAGTATAAATCTTATGACACGTATAATAAACTGTCTGACAAGTTCCATACTCGAAAAGACAAGTATTATTTCTAAAGTATGATATAAAAGTACAAGTAGGCAAAGATCAGGATAAGGCGCAATCCGAAAGAGATTCCCACTCCAAAAACCGAGGTTGGAAAAAACTAAATTAACAATCACTTATACCATGAAAACATATCGTAGCCGAATGAGCAGCTTTTTTCCCAATAGGTGGCCACTCAGTTACCCAAACCTAACTAAATATATGAAAACATACATAAGGCGCCAACAGCACAAAAATTTTAAACACCAAGACATAAAACAAAAGAACCACCACAGAATTATCGCCTTGGAACGATCAGTAACACAAAGTTACTGGCGGGCTTAAAAAAAGGCACTAGTAGGCAAAGATCAGGAAAAGGCGCAATCAGAAAGAGATTCCCACTCCAAAAACCAAAGTAGGAAAAAACCAAACTAACAATCAGGCACTTATACCATGAAACATATCGTAAGCCGAATGAGCAGCTACTTGCCCAATAGGTGGCCACTCAGTTACCTTAACTTAATTAAAAATATGAAAACATACATAAGGCGCCAACAGCACAAAAAACTTTTAAACACCAAGACATAAAACAAAAAGAACCACCACAGAAGTATCGCCTTGGCACGATCAGTAACACAAAGTTACTGGCGGGCTTAAACCGGTTTTACAGGATCCTTACCTCACCCTCAGCTTCTGCAGTGGTTCATAACATTTAGTAAGTTCTTCGGTCCTCGTGATGAATCTCTAACTAGTCAATGAATCATCAAGAACAAACAAATAAATCATGATAAACATCCTGATGAATCAAAAACAAGGACTCACAGATTGAGTAAGCTGCCCGACGATGGAGATCCCTGGGCGCCGAATAACCTACTAACTCCGGAGCTAAAGAAAAACACCAGTTGGACCCCGGTGGGCCAAGCAACAGACAAGAAGCTCCGGCCCCAACCAACTAAAATGAATAGCTTTAAGTCGGGCCATCATAGAGTCTGACACCCGACCCACCGGCGTGCAGTTAAAGAAGGCAGCATAGTTATCAACCATGATTGGGTTAAAAACTAAGCATGCAGACTGTCGCATAACATTCAAGTTATAACCTATACGTCTGTAACGAGTTATGATTTTTCTGAACTGAAACGAAGAATCATTAATTCCTTTAAGTTTCTTAAATTTGTAAACCAAGTCACCATAAAATTCAGGTTCCGAAAGGCCCTCACTTAAAAGCATCTTTAATGTTTTATCATTAATCATTAATTCCTTTAAGTTTTTTAAATTTGTAAACTAAGTCACCATAAAATTTAGGTTCCGAAAGGCCCTCACTTAAAAGCGTCTTTAACCCAACATTATAAACCGGTTTTACATAGCCATAACCTCACCCTCAGCTTCTGCAGTGGTTCATAACATTTAGTTAGTTCTTCGGTCCTCGTGGTGAATCTCTAACTAGTCAATGAATCATCAAGAACAAACAAATAAATCACGATAAACATCCTGATGAATCAAAAACCAGGACTCACAGATTGAGTAAGCTGCCCGACGATGGAGATCCCTGGGCGCCGAATAACCTACTAACTCCGGAGCAAAAGAAAAACACCAGTTGGACCCCGGTGGGCCAAGCAACAGACAAGAAGCTCCGGCCCCAACCAACTAAAATGAATAGCTTTAAGTCGGGGCCATCTTAGAGTCTGACGCCCGACCCACCGGCGTGCAATTAAAGAAGGCAGCATAGTTATCAACCATGATTGGGTTAAAAACTAAGCATGCAGACTGTCGCATAACATTCAAGTTATAACCTATACGTCTGTAACGTGTTATGATTTTTCTGAACTGAAAAGAAAAATCGTTAATTCCTTTAAGTTTCTTAAATTTGTAAACCAAGTCACCATAAAATTCAGGTTCCGAAAGGCCCTCACTTAAAAGCATCTTTAATGTTTTATCTTGAAATGATTCCGAGAAATACTCGTGATTTATGCAGAGCAATAGAAATTTTGAGCTTAGGAAGTGAGATGCAGCTGTTATTGACAACACTACTAGCCGTTCACATATACGCATAGACATGGGACAACTTTCGACAGACAACATACACATATATCTTCTGTTAGTTGCCCATGATCTGCGAAATGATTTCGTAACGTTTTTTTTTCTCATTCATAGTAAGCTGGCCTTTCTGTACCAGAAAGCCAAGGTAATCAAAGGATCACCATTTGTCACATTTGCAGAACATGGGCCCCTGATGCTCCAAGCAATGCTTTCAAGACCTCAGCACTTTTGAGAAAATTTCTAAAGATTTTTGCCTGATGGACATCTTGGTCGTCTGACCGGAAATATGTCACTGACTTTTATTCTCAGTTTGCAAGGTGGTTCCATTTTTTAATTTTGCATATCTAGTGGTTTTTTATGCATATATGGTTTTATGTTTTATATAATGTCGGTCTGATGTAGAACTGCTGATGTCCGAACCATTATGAACATTCAATATTTCCAGTTCACCAGAAAAGATAAAATCTAACAATAACATAAGAACGAAAACTGACTTTCCTTATATAAATAATGAAGTCAACTTGGATATAAGAATATATCCCCGGGGTCTGTTCCAATAAAGGAATGCCAGCTATGATTTAGTCTTACCGACAATAGGTCCCTCTAGTCTCTCGTTGTGGACAAACCGGTGATTGGTTACTTAGTATGTTGCACGTTATTTGAAATAGTCCCTCAGGAAAATTCATTGAACGTTTTTCGTGTGTGAATACACATTCCTTCCATTTAGGGCATTTGTCTACATTGCTTCCAAAAGTGTAAGTAAAATGTCATTGTAATCAGCACACTATGAATGAAACAAACCATAAACTGCCGAAGTAATCATGTAAAATGCAATTTAAATGTTTCAACCTTTGCAAAATATCGCAAGATCGTTTATTTATTTATTTTTTTTTTTAATTCAGTTTTACGTCTTTTTCAAGATTATTTCAGCTCATATGAGACGGGCCAATCAGTAGGTGGGGCGAAAACGGGAGAACCCCGAGAAAAACCACCTGGCACACCCGCAAGCAGAACTTGGCTTGTCTAGATCGTTTAGGCACCTGATAAGTTATAGATAATCAACTGATTTTTATTTCACGGGGAGTGTTTTGTTACGTGCCAGGCGTAACTAGAAGATTAAGGAAACCAACAAGTTGGTTAGCCAGCAACAAGCTTTGTTTAAAATTTAACAAATTTATTTAGAAGTGATTTAACCAGTAATTACATGTGAAACAATCAAAAGCATATATACAATCAAACAAAAATGAATGTACAATACCTTTCAAGATGTTAATTCCCTTAAAGAATGTCTGAATGTCCCTCAGAATTTTTTAACACAAGTCTGTATCAGTTTCTGATCCCAAGAATTAAAGTTTGTTTCAAAAAAGCACTATGTCCCAATCCAGAATCGAATATCACAAAGTAATACAAGAATAAGTTTAAATTCCAGTAAGATAGATTTTGACTTCTTAATAGTAACAGTACCCAAAGATTGTCCTTATGAAAATTTGTAGCCCTTATATAGCACTGAGGAACATTCAGGATTCTTCCAGCAAATTCTATGATATCATATACTAAAAATAACAAGTTGTTTACCAAAATTTAATGTTTTGGAATATTCTAGAGAGGCCATTATCCTTCCAGAAAATTCCACAATATTCTTTTGACATAAAAAAAAAAGATTTTTCTAGAAGATTCTACATCTTTGGTTCTTCCAGATTTTCCCGAACTTTTCCGTCAAAGAACAATTTGAAATTTCTAGAAAATTCTGAAGTAAACAACCTGTTTATGTCCAATATCTGGGACACTAAAAGTAAATAATTGCTAAGGACAACAAGTAAACATCATATGTATAACATCATACTTTCCTGGGCATACTCCCTTGGGAAGTTTACCAGTACTGAATGCACATCTTTCAACAAGTAACTGTCATACATAACACTTCCCCTCTTCAAAGAAAAGAAAGTTTTATAAAATAAAGCTTTCTTTTGCAATACTGGATAATTGTATACAATATGTTTAGCAAAATTTGTGCAAAACTAATCAAATACAACAGCACAAAGCTGGACATCAGCATTGTAGAGGCACTTAAGCTCTGCTTAGGGTGTCTGGAATGATATTATCTCTTCCTCGGATATGTCTGATGTCAAGATTGTGCTCTTGCAACATGAGACTCCACCTGAGTAAACGCTGGTTCTTGTTTTTCATTTTATGTATGAAAGTCAGTGGATTGTGGTCACTGAAGACAACAATTGGTGCATGTGAAGAAGCTAAGTAAACTTCAAAGTGCTGAAGCGCAAGGATTAGAGATAGGCATTCTTTCTCTATGGTAGAGTAATTTCTCTGATGCTTGTTAAACTTTTTGGAAAAATAACAAACAGGATGGTCAACACCATTGTCATCTTCTTGCAACAATACACTGCCTGCACCAACATCACTGGCATCTACAGCCAACTTGAACTCTTTGTCAAAACTTGGTGCTAAGAGAACCGGAGCACCTCTAAGTATGGCCTTGAGCTTATCAAATGACTTCTGGCAGTCATCTGTCCAAACATACTTGGCCTTCTTACCAAGCAAGTTTGTCAGAGGCTCAGCTATAGCCGAGAAGTTGTTGCAGAATTTCCTGTAATATCCAGCCATACCCAGAAAGCGCATCAGTTGTCTTTTGCTAGTAGGTACAGGAAAATCTGAGATAGCCTCAACTTTAGCTTCTACAGGTTTTACCTGACCTTGACCTACAATGTGTCCAAGAAATGTCAAGTTTGCATGGCAAAATTCACTTTTTGCCAAGTTCACAGTTAGTTTAGCATCACTTAGCTGGTCAAAGAATGTTCTGATTGTCTGCAAGTGTTGTTGCCACTCCTCACTGAAGATAATAGCGTCGTCGATATAGGCTTTACAGCCATCCAGATTGGAAATCAAACTGTTGACCAGCCGCTGAAAAGTCGCAGGCGAGTTCTTCATTCCAAATGGCATGACTTTATACTGGTACAGTCCATCTGGTGTAACAAATGCCGAGATCTCCTTTGCTCTGTCCGTGAGGGGTATGTGCCAAAATCCCTTTAGCAGATCGAACTTTGTAACATACTTGGCATGTCCAATATTATCAATGCAGTCATCGATTCGTGGGATGGGAAAAGTGTCTGTTTTAGTGACAGAATTAACTTTTCGATAGTCTGTGCACATTCTAAATGTCCCGTCTGGCTTTGGTACAAGAATACAAGGAGAACTCCATTCACTTTGGCTGGGTTCAATGAAATCATTGTCCAGCAAATATTGAACTTCTTCCCTGAGATATTGCTGTTTTACAGGGTTCATTCTGTAAGGATGTTGCTTTACAGGTTTTGAACCTTCAATAATGTCAACATCATGAGAGATTTTGTCAGTTCTGGATGGAATGTCCGGAAATAAGTGCTCATATTCGAGAACTAACTGTTTCAGTTCAAGTCTTTTGTCTGAATCAAGGTGAGACAGTTTCTGATCAAGATTCTGTAATATGTCAGAATTCTGGAGTTTCGATGACGAGGGATCAGATTTCTCCAAGTTGAAGTCCTCAGAGTCCATTTGATTTTGTTCATGAGGGACAGAATTAACTATATTTACTGATGAAATAACAGAACTATCCCTATCAATATACTTCTTGAGCATATTAATGTGACATAGCTGTTTTTGCTTGCGCCTCCCAGGAGTGTTAACAATGTAATTCACGTCACTTAACTTTTTATCAACAGTATACGGGCCATAATATCTAGCTTGTAAAGGTCTGCCAGGAATGGGCAAGAGAGCAAGTACCTTGTCTCCAGGTTCAAAATTTCTGTCTTTAGCATTTTCATCATAACGAATCTTCATTTTGCTTTGAGCAGATTTGAGATTGGACCGAGCTGCATCACAGGCCTTTGATAGTCTGTTTTTGAAATCAGACACATACTGAAGTAAGTTCAAAGAACTGTCATCATCTGAGAGAAATTTCTCTTTTAGAAGTTTTAACGGTCCACGTACAGTGTGCCCAAAAACAAGCTCAAATGGGCTGAACCCCAGAGACTCTTGTACAGATTCTCTTACAGCAAATAGAAGCAAGTGTATGCCTTCATCCCAATCTTTTTCAGTGTCAAAGCAGTAAGATCTGATCATGTTTTTCAAAGTTTGATGGAATCTTTCTAAGGCACCTTGGCTTTCAGGGTGGTAAGCCGATGACTTGTATTGCTTAATTCCAAGTTCGTACATAACTTGCTGAAAAATTCCTGACATAAAATTTGAGCCCTGGTCTGACTGGATAGATTTTGGGAGGCCTACAAATGTGAAGAACTTCACAAGTGCATTAACTATTGTTTTAGCCTTGATATTTCTGAGTGGGATAGCTTCAGGAAAGCGAGTTGAAGCACACATTATGGTCAGAAGATATTCACAACCTTTCTTTGTTTTGGGTAAGGGACCTACACAATCAATAATCACTCTGCTGAAAGGTTCATCAAAGGCAGGAATGGGCTGCAATTGAGCTTTTGGAATGGTCTGATTGGGCTTTCCTACCATTTGACAAGTGTGCCAGGATTTGCAATGCTGTGAAACATCAGATTTTAATCCTGGCCAGTAGAAATGATTTAGAATCTTGTGATAGGTCTTATTTACACCTAAATGGCCTGACATGGGTGTTTCATGAGCCAAGTTTAAGATTTCAGGGCGATAAACCCTAGGAACCACAATCTGGTGGTTAACAGTCCACTCATCTGCTGCGGAGACATCCGGAGGACGCCATTTTCTCATCAAAATGCCATTTTTGACATAATAGCAAACAGGAACCTGGGATATTTCATTTTCATTAAAAGCCCTTTCAAATAAAGGCGAGATCTCAGGATCAGTGTGTTGTTCTTTACAAAGCTGTGACCTTGACAGCTGGTCATGACCTTGGTCATTTGAGTTGGAAGGTGAAAGGTCATTTTCTGACCCTGACCTTGGATTGCTAGGGTCAGTCTGAATATCAGACTGACTAGGGGAAAGAGATGTTGAAATCTCTTTATTAAAGGACTGACCTATCAAAGTGTCAGTTAAATTTATGTCCTGCATCCCATCATATAATTTGGCTTTCTTAGCCATTGCCCTAGTAACAGCACAAGAAGGGTAAAGGTCAGGAATTTCCTGCTCAATGGGATCAGGCGGTTGATCAACACATGGTGTGCTGGTCAAAAGTGGGTTTACCACAACCTTATCTCCTGCCAAATCATTGCCTAACAGCAAATGAATACCTTTAAAGGGTAAGGAAGGTCTAATACCTACAGCCACGGGACCTTTAACTAAATCTGAGGACAAATAGATATTATGGAGCGGTACATTAACAAATCCACACTCTACGCCCTGGATAAGGACACTTGTCCCAGAAGAAGACTTCTCGGAAAATGGCAAGGTATCTGCCAAGATAAGGGATTGAGAAGCTCCGGTATCTCGTAAGATTTTAATAGGGGTAGACTGGGCAGAGTCACTGTTAAGTGACACAAAACCATCTGATAAGAATGGTTCATAAATCTCCATAATAGAATCCTCAGAGACTGACTCTTTACAAGTTCTGGTCAGTATAGGGTTTTCATCCTGGATACAAGACTGTGGTTTAGCCTTTAAGGAGGTGAGGCCTGTTGGTTTAGCACTATCTAGATTTTCTCTTTCTTTCTTTCGTTTCAGTGCCAAACATTCAGAAATAATGTGGCCAGTTTTCTTACAACAATTACAAATTGGCTGGGATAAGGGATTTTGTCCTTTGTTTTCACTAGAAAATTTGGGTTTTGGACTGGAATTGTCAGTTGGATTACTGGGATTGGCTTTGGGACCGGACTGAGGGGAATATGGTTTTGACTGAGGGGTTATTTGCTTTGATTGAGGGTTATATGGTTTCCTAGGATATGGCTTGTTGACAAATGAAGCCTTATGAGTCAAAGCATAGTCATCAGCTAAACGTGCTGCTGTTTCCAAGTTTTCAACTTCTCTTTCGTTCAAGAAAGCCTTAACATCAGAATTTATGCACCGTTTGAATTCTTCAACAAGCATGAGCTGCCTTAGCTTTGCATGATCAGAACCTACTTTCTTTGAAGAACACCATCTATCAAATAGTTGCTCTTTTGTTCTAGCAAACTCAACATGAGTCTGGTCATGTTCTTTTCTACAGTCTCTAAATTTCTGTCTGTATGCCTCAGGGACCAGCTCATAAGCCTTAAGAATAAATTCCTTTACTGTATCATAATCTGAGCTTTGCTCAAGAGAAAGCTGAGTGTAAATTTCTCGAGCTTTACCAATTACAACACTTTGCAAAAGCAAGGTCCAATGCTCTTTTTTTGCCATTTCAAGTTTTATGCTACCTTCTCAAAATGTAGAAAATATTTATCAACCTCTTTTTCTTGAAATGGAGGAACGAGTCGGATATGTTTTGTTACATCAAATATTTTGCTTGTGTCTGAAGATAAAGATTTTGATTTTGATTTTTCATTAAATTCAATTTCTTTGATTCTTAACTGAAATAGCCTTTCTCTTTCTTTTTCTTCATTTTCAAATCTCAATTTTTCTTTTTCAATTTCGAGCCGTTCTTCTCGTTCTAATTTTTCTTTTTCAAGCCTTTCTTCTCTTTCTAATTTTTCTTTTTCTAACTCAATTTTTTCTCGTTCTAATTCTCTTTGTTTTTCCTTCTCTCGTTCTTCCATTTCTAACTTTTGTTTATGCATTCTTTCTTCCCGTTCTAAAGTTTCCAATCTTATTCTTTCTTCCCTTTCGGCCTTTTCTGCCCTTATTCTTTCATCCCGTTCTAAAGTTTCCAACCTTATTCTTTCTTCATACTCAAATTTTAGTTTTTCCATCTCAATTTGTCTTTTGATTTCTAGTTCCCTCAACTGCAAGTCAGTCTGAGTGACTAGAATCTGAGAAGTAGCCGAGGAATCAAAAATTTCCTCGTCAACAAAAAACTGAATCAAAATGTTCTTAATTTCATGTTTTAACATGGAAGTCTTGATATTTGACAACCCATAATGATCAGCTATGTCTAAGAGGTCACTCTTTTTGGCCTTATCTAACAGCTCCTGAGAAGGCGCAGCAATAAAGTCACTTAGTTTGAATGACATGGTTGCTTTTTGCTGGCTTTAGCTATTTAAACAGCAAACAGTGAAGATACTTTAGAATTTTAAATAAATTTGGTGCACAAGAAATTTCAATCCCGGACTCGAGCCCCCAATTCTGTTACGTGCCAGGCGTAATTAGAAGATTAAGGAAACCAACAAGTTGGTTAGCCAGCAACAAGCTTTGTTTAAAATTTAACAAATTTATTTAGAAGTGATTTAACCAGTAGTTACATGTGAAACAATCAAAAGCATATATACAATCAAACAAAAATGAATGTACAATACCTTTCAAGATGTTAATTCCCTTAAAGAATGTCTGAATGTCCCTCAGAATTTTTAACACAAGTCTGTATCAGTTTCTGATCCCAAGAATTAAAGTTTGTTTCAAAATAGCACTATGTCCCAATCCAGAATCGAATATCACAAAGTAATCCAAGAATAAGTTTAAATTCCAGTAAGATAGATTTTGACTTCTTAATAGTAACAGTACCCAAAGATTGTCCTTATGAAAATTTGTAGCCCTTATATAGCACTGAGGAACATTCAGGATTCTTCCAGCAAATTCTATGATATCATATACTAAAAATAACAAGTTGTTTACCAAAATTTAATGTTTTGGAATATTCTAGAGAGGCCATTATCCTTCCAGAAAATTCCACAATATTCTTTTGACATAAAAAAAGATTTTTCTAGAAGATTCTACATCTTTGGTTCTTCCAGATTTTCCCGAACTTTTCCGTCAAAGAACAATTTGAAATTTCTAGAAAATTCTGAAGTAAACAACCTGTTTATGTCCAATATCTGGGACACTAAAAGTAAATAATTGCTAAGGACAACAAGTAAACATCATATGTATAACATCATACTTTCCTGGGCATACTCCCTTGGGAAGTTTACCAGTACTGAATGCACATCTTTCAACAAGTAACTGTCATACATAACAGTTTTGTAAATTAAAAGGTACAAGCAGGCAAAGATCAGGAAAAGGCGCAATCAGAAAAAGATTCCCACTCCAAAAACCAAGGTGGGAAAAAACCAAACTAACAATCAGGCACTTATACCATGAAAAATATCGTAAGCCGAATGAGCAGCTATTTCCCCAATAGGTGGCCACTCAGTTACCTTAACTTAACTAAAAATATGAAAACATACATAAGGCGCCAACAGCACAAAAAAATTTAAACACCAAGACATAAAACAAAAAGAACCACCACAGAAGTATCGACTTGGAACGATCAGTAACTCAAAGTTATTGGCGGGCTTAAACCGGTTTTACAGGTACCTAACCTCACCCTCACCTTCTGCAGTGGTTCATAACATTTAGTTAGTTATTCGGTCCTCGTGGTGCACACTTTCAATGACCTTTAATCACGTCCTCACGAGTGAGGTCGTGATGAAAGATCACTCAAAGTGTGCTTTAATTTACAAAACACTGCACTTGGAACAAAAATCAGCTGATTATCTGTTTATCCTATAGGCTTTAAGGTCCAGATCCGCTTGTTATAACTGTGCAGTTGATCAGTGTCTTTGTCTTACTGTATAAATAGTTCTGTTCATAAGACAAGTTTTGTTGTGACACAGCTTTGTTTTCCAAATTTTGACATTTCCTAGGTTATTGAGTACAGTAATAAGCCACATCATGAAAAAGGTGTAAATCTGTAATGTGATCAGCATGCACAACACCGCACTTGAAGCCAAAACCAGTTGATTTTCTGCTTTATCCTTTAAGCTGTAAGATCCATATCAGCTTGTTACAACTGTGCAGTTGTTCAGTGTTTTTGTCTTACTACTGTGACTGTATAAATTGTACTACTCATTAAGAATCATTTTGTTGTGACACAGCTGTTTCCAAAATTTCAATCACACTTTATAGGCTACATCATGGAAAAAACTCTGTAAATCTATTATGAGTATAATGTGATCAGCATTCAGCAGTGCAAATTAACTAGCAGTAACATAACTTTTTAGTACAAAATAAAGAATTAGATCAGCTTTGTGACAACAGCGCAGCTTATCTATGTCTTTGTTTTCATTGTATGGAAAGTACAGCCATTAAAGATAGACTTTGTTGTGCCATGGCACTTATGTGAATAGTACAAGTGTACTGTAGACAAAAACAGAGATATGTAAATGAGATGTTCATTGATTGGTCTAAAAAGTATGGATTAACCAGATGTACATGTAAACAAAAAATATACAATATTGGAAAATTTTCGTTATCTGATTTAATCACACAGTTTTGCCGCCATAGTCTCTGTACTACATGTATGCCTATAACGTAAAATACATGTATAATGGTGTCCTGTATGACAAACGGTGTTTAAAGTACGAATATGCTAGTCGCAAAGTGTGCGCTTATGATATGCGCTTTTTATTTGACCTTGGTCTATACTAACTGGAGCATGTACGCTATACAGAATGAATATGGTCCATATACATTTATAACAAGTCGTCACATTCTGTTTCATTCTAATATAATGAATCCTCGGCCCCTTCGGGGCCTCAGATCCATTATTTTTCAGGAATGGATAGTTACTCGGACTTTCTCCTTTACCTAATGTCTTGTCACCCGATAACTGTATTTGTTCATTGCACGGTCCCATTACTTACTTAGCGATTTGCACTGTATTATGTGGTTCCCTAGAGCATTTAGCACAGACAGACAGAAAATGAAGAAGTTCGTATTTAAGCAAAGTGTCAACGATCTCAAGGAACGAAATCTTATAGACGTACAATAATAATAAACTTAGAAAAACAATTGAGGGACATGGTTTTTGTTTCGATTTCATTCCTAAAGGTATAATCTTTTCTACCCAAATAATTAATAGATTTGTAGCAGAACCATCACTGTGCAAGGATTCCATGAAATTTTTGCGTTGCCTGGAAGCGCTTCTTGCAGACTTGCAAAAATGATGGAACACCCCTAAAATTAAAGTTATCACTGCTCCTTACCCTATCCAAATCTTTCATTTACCCCCTCTTACTGGTTCATCCAAATGCAAAACTGTTTTGATAATCGAAATGGCGACACTTTTATGTCTAAAACGCACTTTGGGGAAATTTCAGAAATCTGTGATTTTGGGTAAAAAACACATTTTTTAACCAAAATTTTTTTTTCGTTTAAAATGTTTCCCTTTGCACTGTGAGTATGAAACTGAAATGCGTTTTTGAATGTGCGCTCTGGTTTTCTCAAAACAGCGTTTTTTTTAAAATGTGTTGACAAATTTTTAATCACGTAATGCAAATTCCCATTAAGGTAATGTTCAGTTCTTTAGCAAATATTTTGAAACACTGTAAAATCTAAACTAATGCCCGTAGCTCAAATCGGTTTTCTGTACCAAACTCACAGCTTAAAGGGCAACGTTTTAAGCGAAAAAATTTTTTTGGTAAAAAATCGTGTTTTTAACCAAAAATCACAGATTTCTGAAATTTTCCCAATATGCATTTAAGACATAAAAGTACCGGCATTTCGATTATCAAAACAGTTTAGCAGTTGAATGAACCAGTAAGAGGGGAGGAATGGCAGAATTCGGTAGGGTAGGCAACAGTTGAAACTTCAATTTCAGGGGTGTTCAAACGTTTCTGCAAGTCTGCAAGAAGCGCTTCCAGGCAACGCCAAAATTTTATGGAATCTTTGCATAGTGATGGTTCTGCTACATATCTATTAATTATTTGGGTAGAAAAAATTATACCTTTAACAATGAAATTGAAACAAAAACCATATCCCTCAATTGTTTTTCTAAGTATATATAATAAAATGTAACTCGCGAGTGATCATGCGAAAACTTAGTCGAGTTCACTTTGAACGGCAGTATATTATCAAAAGTGGCAAACATAAAATCATAAGGAAAACCAACCGCAATTATTGGTGTCTGTAATAGTTATGATTCTGCCTTACGTATATATAAACAAAGAAATAAAAGTTTGTGTAGCTGCATGACCAACTTTTTGAAAAAGAGCTTCTCAATCGGTTAACTACCAGTCGTTCTTTTGTTTCCATTCTTCTTTGATTTGAATTAAGTTTTATCTTTTCTTACACCGGATCATAGTCGTATTCTTTTGTTTTGCTTAAGGTAGTGTGCACGTGACATCGGTTAATGGTCTTTGCTTTCGTTTTACTTTAGGTAGTATGCACTTTAAGAGTATTCGTTTCATAAACAAAGAGACGTAGTTTGGTATGAAGGGCTACATGCACCACGCGTGTTATATCATTATATCACCAACTAAATAAACAATGCTTATGACAAATGTCTGACTCTCGTGTGTTTTTCGCAGATAATAAAACACCAGAAGCAGGTTCGCTAATCGCCTTACATTCTTACGTTTTTAATTAGCTAACACGAGCTAATTCTGTTGCTGAGTCGGTCATTAAAAATAAACAAAAAAAAACATTCCAAACTGACGACATTATCGCATAAGCATTTTTTAAATTGTCTATAACAGTATATCAGGTAGATAAACATCAGTGGTTATAGATTCCGCCGCTTCGGGTGCGGATGGTCGGGAGGCGGGGGGGGGGTGTCGGTTCATAGTCGCGTCATACTAAATACATTAAAATTGTGTATGTGGCTACTTTGCTTGGCGCTAGCCTTATAAGGCAAGCACTGGTACATGTTCATGCCTTGCATGTTGGTGAATACTGTTCACCCAGACGCAATTGAACAAACTGCACCATATCGTGGGTAGGGGCATGCGTTCTTGGACATGAAGCAATAATAACTTTACACATAAACGAAACATAACTCAGAACGTTTGTAAATCACTGTCATCTACAGACCCAATCATACTGTGATAATGTTTTGTCTAGGAATTTGATTAATGTTGGTCAAAATAGGCTCTCAAGGGAACAGACAATGCTATAAACATAGAAAGTTAATTTTCTCTGAACGATGAGTTGCATAAGGCGGCGAACTGTCTTTAAATTAACCCTCCATATGGCCATGCTGACAGTTATGAAATATAAATTGAACCTCAACGCGACAAAATGTACCTTCGGACATTCTGACATAACTAGGAGAAAGCAGCATAAAAGCGGAAAAATCATGTAACATGTGTTTTAGAAATAACACTATATTTGTAATCTTTGAACACTGGGCGACCAAATTTATGAATTTTCAAACATATTTATTTTCAAAATTTGGAGTTGTCTGCCCTTGTTTTTGCCCATAATATACTTATTTTTCCTATATACACTGAAAAAAAGTTATAAGAGGCCACTTTTCAAACTCATTTTTTATTTATAAGCCATGTGCAAAATTGACTGATTTTTGCTTAAAGACGTGTCTTTCAAGTAAGTAAAGTTACAAAGTGTTCAGAAATAATTTTCTTTCACTAAACGCGTTTTTCGTATTAAAGTGCAAAAATCAATGTTTTTGAATAAAAATTGGTCAAAGCGCAAAATTTATTGAAATAAGGAACGAGCTTGTCATCAAAGGGGCCATTCCAGGTTGGAAAAAACATCAAACATTCGAATTTTCTCAACTTAATAATTTTTTACGCATTTTCAAAAAAACGCTATTTTCGAGATTATTTGAAAAATCAACAATGTACCTCTTAAACATGTTAATCCCTATAAATTCACTTTTTGAGGCCTGGAAATAAGAAATATACCTCGCAAGAGCCGTATTATACGATTTTTGAGGACAAACAGGTCACGACTGCCGCACACTTCCGGTTTCAATTCCAAATTTTAACGACAAAAATAACAAAATCTGAGGACGATTTTTAAAATTTTCATAATCTATCAGAGTCAAGTATTAAACATAAATAATCGCTGAAAATTTCAGTGCCGTGCTGCTGCTAATCATGCAACCAGAGAAGAACAAAGTTTGTATGCAGATTGCATACAAAAAGCTGAATTCCTGTTATTCATGTTGCTGTCTTTTTGCATTTACAAAACTGAAACGAAAATTCTTATTGCAGCAACACATATAACATGATTTTATCATACATCGTAGCAGTCAATAACACTTTCAAATAAATTAAAATATAAAACAAAAACGTCGTAATATGACATTTAATTTGATGTTAATAAAGTGTGACTTTTTGAATTGAGGGTAATTGAGGGTACCTTTACTCATGCTTCGTCTGTATGAAAAGTATCACACAGATTGGAATGCAGAAACTCACAGAGCCACTGTTAGACATTGGTATATTCATATGACCATGAATTGTAATTGATCGTATTTTACTTTCTGAACTAGAAGGAAACAATATAATGCGGCCTCTTATAACTTTTTTTCAGTGTATATCGCAAAACGGTAACCATAGCAACTGCAGCATGATAAAAATAGACAAAATAATTTCAAAAGATTGCCTGTAAAGATGATATGCTTCTATTTTAAAAAATAGGTTCTGACCAGTGTTTAAACAGTTTTAAGCAAATGCATCAAGTTTTTTAGGCTCTACTAATATGCAGAAATCATTACGCAGCTTTGACGTCATTTTCCAGGACAATGACGTATGTAGGGTTCATATAGTAAATTGGTCATAACTCACAAAGTAACTTGAATAATCTGGTCAAGTAAAGACTAACAAACTGTAGAAGGATTATACATTCAAAGTAACATTGTTTTTCTAATACTAAAACATTGTCCGAAGGTACATTTTCTCACGTTGTGGCCCAATTGTATATCCCGCCTGGTTTCTGTAAGTTGTGATAATAGATTTGATAGCATCAACATATTTGGAAACAAAGGTTCATCAGGCCAGTGCAATGTCTGCTTTTACCTAATAGTTTATTAAAAATAATCAATGATATCCTCTTTGCCGTCCATTGGACATTTTTGCTGTGATTTATCTTCATGATAAATCATGTTGTTTTATGTTTGTCTATCTGCTTTATGTTATAAAAATAAAACTGAGCTCCTTCAATATCAGTGAACATATTAATGAGAAAGGGGATGGGCCATACCGCAGTTTCGGCTACTTAAGCCTCTTCAGTGACCCTATAGATTTGGCAATATGGATCAAAGATAATTACTATAATTTTGCATGTTTCAACAGGGTGGTCAATACAAAGACTAGTAAAAATCCATATGGGACCAAATATATTAAAGCGTTGGTTAGAAAATGAATCTAAACCGATAATAATTTTCTGATTTCTCAGAATACCCTCGCTGATCTCAAAGGATCAAAAGGAAAATATAATATTTACTATGGATGATGTGCGGGGAGACTTTGGGTTCGGCTGATGCTAGTAATTATGTGAAAAGAGCTTAGCCGCCTAGTTATCTTCTTCTCCATGCGTGGGATTTAATAGCAGTAAAACAGGAAGTTAATAATTTAGAAAGTTCAGTGGTAGTACAATTACTAAAACATTTTAATAATATTGTTGCTGTTCTTTCTTTCCAGCCTGATGTCCATGTTGTGATTTTAAATTCAATTGTATTGAGTCTTGGTAACCTTTATTCTTACATGAAAAGTAGAAAGTTAGGAACTCATACAATTATATAATTATGTATGATACTGGGGTTTCCACGACCAAAATGTTTTGAGCAAAGTTATAGAAAAAATCGCGAACTTTTCCAATTACTTTTTACAGCTAAAAAAATGTATGAGCAAGTTTACGTCATTTTCAAAAATGTTTGCAATGGACAGGAACCGGCGCAAGCAGACCAAAATTCCCGACCAAAAACTAAAGTAGAGAAAGACCCAAAAAGAACCAAAATCTCTTAATAAAAAGTTGACCATTCAGTCAACTGAACACAATTTGATATATTTATACATATAAAAGGTAAAAACACCACTGAAAGAGACACATATAAAACATCAATAGAAGTGTCGCTACGGGACGGTTAGCAGTACAAAATTACTTAAGAAGGGGTTGAACCGTTAAAACAACTGTTAAATCAATTATTAACGTTGAATCTTGTCAAACTTTGACTAGTATAAAACAATACATATAAAGGTCTCTTTAAAGAGTCATTACAAACAAGAATGATGCTGGAACATATGGCAAAGGCAATCCGATTTTACGTTGTAGCTTAACATCATTCAGACGTGACTAAAATAGAATTAAAGAACTGACAATCAAATCATGCACTTTTTTCCGCCGAAATCTGCAAATTTAAAGTATTTATTTGATTGAGAGTCCATTAAAGTCTAAACGAGCTGGTGTTGTGCCGTGTGGTGGCCCAAAAAGTCTCCCCTACACCATCCATAGTGTATATTATATTTTTATTTAGGTCCTTTGAGATCAGCAAAGATATTCAGAGTGTTCAAAACACTCACGTTTAGAAACATACTTCTTAGCCATGTTTAAATTATTTGACCCATTTAGGAATGTGTCTTTGATTTAGTTTTCTCACGTAAAATTTTCGAAATTACAGTAAAGTAGCCTAGCTTTCGTTGCCGGTTTTAAAAGGGCTACTGATGAGGGTTCTTTACCCGAAATTGCAAAATATAGTCCATACAATCTCCCTTTGAATTGTTTTACTGCTTCCAAAGGATCAAACCTTTATATTTCATTCAAATATAATTGTAGAGTGGCAGAATACAGAAGTTGTCCGATTTCTACGGCCGTATATTTCCCTTATTTAAATAAAATGCTAAATCTGAATTAAACTGTTTTAGACAATACTACAACCGCAGCACTTGTATCAAAAGCAAACCCACAATGCTCTTGCATCCCTAAATATTTTTCTTGCTACGCTTACCATTTGTTCAGAGAAAGTTTTAAGCCTCATGCTGAGAAATGTAAGGATTAAGCGAAAGAATTAAGTAACATCTGGTATTAACAACTATTAAAAAACCGTACACATGTCATGTCTACTTTTATCATAAAGCATTGACGCAGCACAAAATTGTATCACCCTTAGCATTCAGCAACGTATAAGCAGCGCATGAAGCAGATTATCTGAGCCTCGACGCGAGAAAATCGGTCTTCGGGGTTTCCGACCAGGTCCGACACAAACCGGCCTGTACAAGCTCAGAAAAGAGCTAGAAGCTTGAAATTTCGGATTTAAGTAGAAGAGGAATTGTACTATCCGAGTAGCGAAAACAAAGGCGCTGATCAGCTTCGCGGTTACCGCGAAGCTGATCTGCGCCTTTGTTTTCGCCTAGGCAAAAATCCGGTTTTCTCACGATGCGGCTCATCTGATGAAAGTGTTATTCATTTGTGAATCGTGATTTAGTGTTGGTAAGAATTACAAATGCCCATAAACACTCCTGCTTACTTCGTGAAAAGAAAGTTTCATCATTTTTCAAAAAAAAAAAAAAAAAAAAATACAATCGGACCAGTTCCACAATCTTAAACCAGATTAGTTTGCATTTCTATGTTTTCATACACCGCATGACAGGGAAAAAAGTATTTAATGACACAATGTCACATAAGTTATTCTTAAGTGAATAATCTTAAAGTGATTTATATTTTTGTGTCAGTAACTCAGCACTATTATTGTCACCCGTGACGTCATCCTATTACGAACAAAACTCAGTCAATGTTAAAAAAAAGCAAACACAGCATTGCCCAATTTAACCCCTATATGACCCTAGATGCAAGTGATTTCACTTCTTGAATATTTCTGACAATAAAATAATAATAATAATAATAATAATAATAATAATAATAATAATAATAATGATAATAATAATAATAATTATAACAATAAAGTAATGACGGTGTTGTGGTAGAGAATTTACATTAGGAAGACCTGCTTATGCATAATACAGATTTTAAAAACTGCAAAAAATATACAAGAGCGGTTCTAAAAATTTATGACCAAAAACTTAGGTAGAGAAAGATCCAAAAATCCAAAAAGAACAAAACGTCTTCACAAACAGGTGACCACTCTGTTAGCTGTACACTATTTGATATATTTATACACATAAAAGGTAGAAACACAACTGGAAGAGACACACAAAGAAACCATCGATAGAAGTGTCGCTATGGGACGGTTAGCAGAACAAAATTACTTCGGGGAGTGAACCGTTACGAAAACTGTTCTATCATTTATAAACGAAATAGATTATCAAACTTTGACTAGTATAAAACAATAAATTTAAAGGTCTTGTGTCTTAATGAGCCACTACATACAAGAATAAAACAAAGGACGATCACACCGTACAACCGATTGTTTTTAAGCCAGACATTGTTGAAAAAAGGGTAGGTGAAGATTTCTTGTTTGCAAATATCAAGAAGTGAATCTGTTGCGCCCTGAAGCAGTAATCTGTCTTCGAAACAGTCAGTTGCACGGTGTACACGATGTTGGAACAAATGACAACGGCAATCCGATTTCATCTCGTAGCTTAACATCATTCAGACGACTCAAATAGGATTTAAAAACAGACAATCGAATCATGCAACTTTTCGCTGAAATCTGCTAATTTAAAGTACTAAAAGGCTCTTGAAAATGAATAAAAAAACTTAGATACTGCTAAGGAAAGTTGTTATTTTGGCAGATTTTGTCAACAGAAGTAAATGTACTAAAATAGATTTTATCGAACCTGAGCAGTGCAACTGAAATCTGTTTTGTCTTTCCTAGCCAATTTTTGAGTTTGAGATACTTCATTGTTTTTGTGTAGAATGTCAAACGCCTGTCATGACTAGTCCTCTTGGTATCAACTTTGTATTTTGATGCGACCAATACAACATCATCAAGTGCATGTATAAGCAGCTAATATACATGTTTGCCTGTTTTACAAGTCTACAAGATAACTACAGGGTTTTCTCTTTCGTTTGTTAGGATGTTAAGTAATGGCTTTCAGTATAAAATTTATGACACATATACATAATAAACTGTCTGACAAGTTACATAATCGAAACGACAAGTATTATTACAGCTTTTATCAATAACATTCTGTTGAAATCTGGTTCGCAATTATGCCAGTAAGACTGAAACTAGAGACAGCGAAACAAATTCTTGTAAATGCAAATTGCGTAATATTATATAAGCTGTATACGTTAGTTTAGACTATTTAGAAATGAATAAAAGTAACGGTTAGTCGCCATCATGACAGGGACGTACCGGTCAGGAATCGAACTTCAAAGCTCTCTGTTGCAGAGCTCTAATAACGTATTTGTACCTATCTTGTGAACAACCTTGTTCAAGCGCTTCTTGTATGGCAGTAGATACTGATGAAAGTACGACGTGTAATCACAATTCACAATGCAATGTATACGGATGAGCTGGATTTCTTAGGAAAATTTATGTAATTCTAGCCAAGATAAATGTTACTAACATTTGAAGGTTTTCAGTATTAGCAATAATTATCTGGTTTCGCCTACATTTGTGGAAAAGAAAGGCCAGTCTACATATTGATACATGTGTAGGACAAACGGAAACAGGCACAAGCATGTGATGTTTATCAACAACTTTTATGTTACATAATTTCTCAGTTGGAGAGCGCGGATGTCTGGTGGTAGATCGTTAGAGTCCAAATCGAAAAGGTCTTTGGTTCAAAGTCAAGTAGGTGTTGCCATGTTTAGACACTGAGCACAACATATTGACTCCACCTTGTAGGCCATAAAACACAAAAAGTCAATATGATTAGTAAGTAGCAGAAAACAGATAGTACTGTTTCTTCGGTCATTTGAGTTTATATACATGTACATTGTATATTGAAATACTCGGTTTCAAAGACATGATCGCTCCGAATGGTCTTGATAAGATTTTACGTGATTATACAACATTAATGTTAATCTTGCAAGATGCTCGCGCCAGTACATGTTCTTCTCGATATGCCTAACACCTGAATGGTTCTGAAAAATTGTTACGCCTTGCGCAGAGCAATGTAAAGATAAAACTTAAAAAGACTCGCAGCTGTTGTTGCCAACTCTGCAAGCCGTCTAATTATCGGGTCTACTGATAACGCATCGTCTCAAAACGTATTTTACCAGTTTTTAGGCACTCGAATATGCATGCGTAAGTCATTTGAAAACAAAAACAATATCTCACTGGCTTTCTGTTTCTGCATGTAGTACACAGGACATGTAACAAATCGGACAACAATTATGTCTCGGGTGAAAAGTCATCATGTGCCATTGCCTCATAAAAAGTACATGTAGGCAAAGATCAGGAAAAGGCGCAATCAGAAAAAGATTCCCACTCCAAAAACCGAGGTGGGAAAAAACTAAATTAACAATCAGGTACTTATACCATGAAAACATATAGTAAGCCGAATGAGCAGCTATTTTCCCAATAGGTGGCAACTCAGTTACCTAAACTTAACTAAAATATGAAAACATACATTTAAAAAATTTAAACACCAAGACATAAAACAAAAAGAACCACCACAAACGTATCGCCTTGGAACGATCAGTAAAACAAAGTTACTGGCGGGCTTAAACCGGTTTTACATGGCCATAACCTCACCCTCAGCTTCTGCAGTGGTTCATAACATTTAGTTAGTTCTTCGGTCCTCGTGGTGAATCTCTAACTAGTCAATGAATCATCAAGAACAAACAAATAAATCACAATAAACATCATGATGAATCAAAAACCAGGACTCACAGATTGAGTAAGCTGCCCGACGATGGAGATCCCTGGGCGCCGAATAACCCACTAACCCCGGAGCAAAAGAAAAACACCAGTTGGACCCCGGTGGGCCAAGCAACAGACAAGAAGCTCCGGCCCCAACCAACTAAAATGAATAGCTTTTAATCGGAGCCATCGTAGAGTCTGACGCCCGACCCACCGGCGTGCAATTAAAAATCGTGATAATGTCTGTAAGCATTGCAAATGCGGCATAGATACTTCCGCTAGAAAAGAAATCTTTATTATGCTTCTGGGAGAAAGAAAATGAGACAGATTTTGCAATATTTAACCAGATTAGTTTGCATTTCTTTGTATTCATGCAGCTCATGACGGAACTATGGATGATACAAAGCCAGATAAATTATTCTTGACTGAATTTACTGAAAGGTACTTGACATTTTCGGGTCGATCACCAAACATTATTATGATCTGTGACGTCATCTCGGTTTAAAAAAAGACAAACATTCCTTTCCCCAATCGACCCAAGTTGTACTTGTTCGCATCTTGAATATAAAAGGGGCAAACAACTTTCTTATCAGATAATGTTTCTAACATTGAATGGAAACTAGAAAACAGTAATATAAATAGTGATAAGCTAGAAGAGTGACTGTACCATGACGTTACAAAACAACTCCCATGCGATATACAGATTTTAAAGCTGTAAAAATATTGCTGTTTTAAAATAAAATCTAGAAGACAAGTGGTCCTGAAAACGCTAATCTGAGATATAGTATATATGCAAATACTTTCATGCATGTCACTGTGCGTAGCCCTTGTACCCACCTTTGGCAGATAACATACACATAGATTTTCTGTTCATTTGCCCATATTCTGCCTTAAGTCCCCTTAAAATTATTTTGTAACGGCTTAATTTCTTAAAGTCGAATTGTCTATTACGTACTAGTACTTTTTTTGTCTATAAAATATTTTAAGATTATCCAAGGTCCATGATTTACACTATCTTTGCATAGCTTGAGTCCCTGATGCTCCACGCAATGTTAACAAACATAGGACTTCTGGAGACAATTGTAAAGGATTTTGCTATCTATAGACCTGGTGGACATCTTGGTCATCTGACCGAAACTATTTTGACTGACTTTCAATCCCAATTTGCAAGGCGGTTCAATATGAAACTTGGCTTTTGTAGTGTCTGATCAGAGTAGTGTAGAATTTCTGATGTACCAACCATATGAACATTCTACATTACCAGAAACATCTAACTATAACATAAGAACAAAACGACTTCGTGATTTTGTTTGTCCATGATGACTAGTGATTGTCATTGATTAGTTAGAGATTCACTACGAGGACCGAACAACTAAATATTATGAACCGCTGCAGAAGCTGAGGGTGAGGTTAGGATCCTGTTAAACCGGTTTAAGCGCACCAGTAATTTTATATTACTGATCGTTCCAAGGCGATACTTCTGTGGTGGTTTTTATTGTTTTATGTCTTGGTGTTTACAATTTGGTGCTGTTGGCGCCTTATGTATGTTATCATATTATTTCAGTTAAGTTTAGGTAACTGAGTGGCCACCTATTGGGAAAATAGCTGCTCATTCGGCTTACAGAAAGATGTAGATCTAAAAAGGGGCTTCGGTATCCGAGATATTGGCTTTAATCAACTGTAGTTCAGATGGATAAATTTGATTGACCATACCTTCAAAATAAGGGTTGTCAATGTACAAAAGGTCATCGAGGTACCTAGAAGTGGAATTAAAAGCCTCGATAACATCAGCTTGATTATCATGGTTAAGAGAATCGAATCCATGAAATCTCTTTCGTAGCAGTATAAAAATAAATCAACTACGAGAGGTGCGCAATTTGTACCCATCGGAATTCCAACAATTTGTCTGTATAACTTGGTCCCAAATCTAATATAAATATTATCCAGGAGATAGGATAAGGCGTCGCACACATTCTGACATGACCAAAGTGTAGACAATCAAATCATGCATCTTTTCGCTGCAATCTGCAGATTTTCAATACTCAAACTTTATCATTAAACTAGTGAAGAGCATTTCCGCTGTACCACGGAAACCCTGCATTGAACACATTAGAATTCGGGAATTGGCTTTCGCTATCGTTACGCACATATTGGTGTACAACTTCATTGGCGTGCAAGAAATACAAATGAAATATCACAGAATTTATAATGCAGTAGGTGTTGTCGCCAGCATACTTGACATGTGTCTATATGACAAAAAATAATTGAGCTTTATTCTAGAAATGGTTGGCGAAAAACATTAGGGTCGTCGGTGCAGGACAAAAGATTTTGACATACATAAGACAGTAATGTGATACACCTCATATGTGAACGAAATTCAAATTGACAACACATTTTGTAAATCACCAGTTAAACACAATGATATCTCAATATGTTTGATTATTACAAACCAAGAATTCAACATCTTCAACATGCTACCAGAACGCTCGATTTAAACCCGCCAGTAACTTTGTGTTACTGATCGTTCCAAGTCGATACTTCAGTGGTGGTTCTTTTTGTTTTATGTCTTGGTGTTTAAAATATGTTTGTGCTGTTGCCGCCTTATGTATGTTTGCAAATTTTTAGTTAAGTTAAGGTAACTGAGTGGCCACCTATTGGGAAAATAGCTGCTCATTCGGCTTACGAAATGTTTTCATGGTATAAGTACCGGATTGTTAGTTTGGTTTTTTTCCACCTTGGTTTTTGGAGTGGGAGTCTTTTTCTGATTGCGCATTTTCCTGATCTTTGCCTACTTGTACTTTTTTCTGTCAGCCATTCTTTCGGTAAAAAGTTCAACATTTCAATCAAGATACCAGAGAACCAATGGTCCTGTAAACGCTCATCTGAGATATGGGAAATATACCAATAAATTTGTTTTTTTTGTATCATGGTCATATACATGTATATAGCCCCAGGGCAGGGACAAACGGACCTCTGGGGTCTATTTTATTTTTCGAATCATAAATATGCCGATTTCCTGGAAATTTTTGCATTCAATGCCATTTTAACAGTTTACTGTATACGCGTCCTAAGCTGACCTTGCTGTAAAATAGGTCAGTGTCATCACATTATCACAATTTACGTACACATTGTAGTACTCTAGTCCCCGATGCTACATGCCAAGTTTTGTTGAAATCAGTTCATCGGTTCCAGAGAAGAATATTTTTGAAGGGCTTAGACCATATATGGGCACATTGGTGTCCTCTTCATATAGATATTTCATGTAAACTTTGGCTTTTATTGGCCTGGCAGTTCCAGAGAAGAAGAACTTTGAATGTCATTGTCATAAACATATATTGTTCCATGGCGGGGGTAGACCAACCTGGGGACCAATGTTTTACTGAATCATAAATCGTCAGTCCATTTGCCCATTTCCTTCAAGCGTTTCCCTTCAAATGACATCTTAACAATTTTCCTCATTCAAATGCATGGGCGACCTATGTTGACTTCGCCGTCAAATAGGTCAGGGTCATCACAGGGTCATAATTTATGTATACACTGTAGTACTCTAGTCGGCAACGCTAACAAGTTTTGTTGAAATTGGTACACCGGTTCCGGAGGAGAATATTTTTAAAGGGTCTTTTATATATATGGACTTGGTGGTGATCTTGGTCACGTGACCTGGATTATGTACACATTGATTATCCATTACTCTTCTGTCCATTTGCCCATTTCCGTTATAATAAGCGTTTACCTTCAAATGGCATTTTAACAATTTTCTCCATTCAAATGCATGGGCGATCTATGTTGACCATGCCGTAAAACAGGCCAAGGTCATCCCAAGGTCATGATTTATATGAGCTTCGTAGAGCTCCTTACACTGATTCTTCATGCCAAGTTTCAAACAAAGGCCTTGTAGTTCTGGAGAAGATTTTAATAGGTTCTTGCTATTTTAGCCATGAGGGCCACTTGGACCATTTACGTATACTTTTGTTTCCACTTACCATGGATGCTTCATATGAATTTTGGCTTTGATTGCCCGGAGAAGATGTTTGAATATTACGATTATATACATGTACGAGGTATAGTCGGAAAGTTCCCGGACTGGTTCATTTCAAAAGATAATTGACGTCCAACTACAATGAAACTCTCGAAATAACAAATACCATCCATTTTCTTTAGTTGTTTGTTCTTGATGATTCATTGACTAGTTAGTGATTCACCACGAGGACCAAAGAACTAACATCCTGATGAATCAAAAACCAGGACTCACAGATTGAGTAAGCTGCCCGACGATGGAGATCCCTGGGCGCCGAATAACCTACTAACTCCGGAGCAAAAGAAAAACACCAGTTGGACCCCGGTGGGACAAGCAACAGACAAGAAGCTCCGGTCCCAACCAACTAAAATGAATAGCTTTAAGTCGGGGCCATCATAGAGTCATAAACCACAGGACTTCTACACACACCTGTAAAGGAGTTTTGTATTATTTGTTATATAGACCTGGTGGACATCTTGGACAACTGACCGGAACTATTTTGACTGACTTTCATTCTCAGTTTGCAAGGCGGCTCCATATGAAACTTGGCTTTTGTAGTGTCTGAACAGAGTAGTGTAGAACTGCTGATGTACCAATTATATGAACATTTGACATTACCAGAACGACAAATACGATAACATCTAACTATAACATAGGAACAGAACGACGTTTCCTTATATAGATCAAGATGTCTTCTTTCATACAAAAAATTGTCCCCGGGGTCTGTTCCAATAAAGGGATGCCAGTTATGATTTAGTGTTACCGGCATTAGGTCTCCCTGGTCTCTCGTTGTGGGCAAACCAGTAATTGGTTACTTAGTATATTGCACGTTATTTGAAATGGTCCCTCAGGAAATTTCATTGGACGTTTTATGTTTATGAATAACGTATTCCTTCCACTTAGTGCACGTTGCCTAATTTTCTACATTGCTTCAATAACAATTAGTAAAATGTCATTGGAATTCGCACACTTTGAACGAAAACAACCGATAAACTGCCTAAGTAATCATGTAAAAATAAGAATGATGATTTTATTTAAATGTTCTAACATTTGCAAAATATCGCTAGACCATTTAAGCTACTGATAAGATATATATAATATTATTGCGTTCAGGGTGACAAACCGTGTTAAACGTTAAGTACAAATATGCTAGCCCCGCATTTTATATGACCTAAGTCTGCGCTAATTGGAGCATTATGCGCTATACAGAATGAATATGGTCCATATACGTTTATAACATGTAGTCGCATTGTGTAATGTCTTGTTACACGATGATTGCATTGGTTCATTGCACAGTCCCATTATTTTCTAAGCGATTTGCACTGCATTATGAGATTCCCTTGAGCATTTAACACAGACAGAAAGAAAATGAAGAAGTTCGTATTTAAGGAAAGTGTCAACGATCTCAAGGAAGGAAATCTTATGGAGGTATAATAAAAGGTAACGAGTGACAATGCGTGACAATGCGAAAACTTGAGTCGAGTACACTTTGAACGGCAGAATATCATTATTAGTGCTAAGATTTGTAAGGAATTCTTGAAGACATTATGAAAGAAATAAAACCACTGCAATCCTCTTTGTCTGTTTCTGTAGTATTACAATGGTCGCATTGTTTGTTGTCGCCTCCCCGTAACCGACTGAATCCTGTTTTATATTTAAGTTAACGGAACGCGGAACCAATCAATATGACATTTGCCACGACATGTTTACAAAATGGCATTATACTTCCCATCGTATGTTTATTAACACATAAATAAAAGTTTGTATGGCTGCGTGGCCACCGTGTTAGAGAAATGCTGGTAATTCAGATGGCTGACCGACGATTGCCCTTACTTTTCATTTTTATTTGTTTCACACCTTCATCAGGAAAACATGTCCGTGCAATGAATACCCCCTCATATACCACTTTTGTATAAATAAAGTAGGGTATGCAGGGGTATTCCTATTTTTATTTTGCTCCAAAACATAGTTTGTGGGTACTCGTTAGAACCGCCTCGGCAACATTAATAAAACTATCAAATATTTTATAGTTTTAAAGCTCTAAAAATATCTGTGTATTGTATCGGCAAAGTTTTTGTAGTGGTTTTCGAGGTTGTGGTTTTCGTTAACTTTCTTCTTATGGTTTCGTGCAAGAGTATCCCTACGTCATATCTCAAACTTTTGAAAAAGTTTAATTACCAGTATAATCTGAGACTCTCGTGTGGTTTTCGCAGATAATAAAACATCAGTCGCCTTACATTCTTTAAAACACATCAGATATCAAGTTAAATAGTTATTACGTTTTTAATTAGCCGATACGTGCTTTCTGCTTTTGAGACGGTCATATAAAGCATACCAATAAAAGCATTTCGATCCGATCTGGCAACGTGCGAAAACCAACAGAAGCACAGGAGCATTCTGGAAGCGCATTTGTCTCAATAGAACAATACAAAATGCAAAATTGAAGCCTCGCATAATGGCATACTAGCTGTTATTAAAATGTCCGTGAACGTGTATGACAGAATATCACCGAGATAGACGAAGATAACATTCTGAAAGCGACATAGTTATAATGCAACAAGGGATGTAATGCTAATTTCATATTGTTTAGATACATGCAAAGCGTCAATGTTTAGGGAATCGCAGTGGCGTAGTGGTAGAAAGCTGACTACGAATGGAAAGGCCATGAGTTCTAACCCCGCTGGGGTGCCTTGTTGTGTCATTGATCATACTGTTTTCAGTTTTAGTACGTGTCTACTATTGAACCTTCGATACTGTGTGAAAGACGGGGGCTTTCCTACCAATATACGGAAAGGAACAGAACTTAGTTTTCATTTCTCAAATTGTACAATACTACGGATAAATTGACGAGTGATGGAAACACAACCCCGAATGTTTGTAAATCACTGTCATCTACAGACATAATCATACTGTGATAATGTTTTGTCTAAGAATTTGATTAATTCTAGTCAAACTAGGCTCTCTAGAGAAAAGACAAGGCTATGAAACTAGGAAATTAATTTTCTCTCAAAGATTAGATTTATAAGGAGGCGAGCTGTCTTTGAATTAACCTTCCATATGACCATTACGAAAGATAAACTTGAACAAGTAAGAACAGAAATCCCAGGAATTCATACAATTTAAGTTACAATTACAACCCGGTCACTAGCGGTAAAAGAAAATGACTAGCTATTGAAAGACGAGCAATGTGGTCACCAAGTTGCAAAAGAATTAGAACAAAAAAGGTGTGCATCATGCAACAGTGATTTGTACTCACGCCTGACCCCCCCCCCCCCACACACACACACACATACGGGGAAGGATGGGGATGGCCGGGCTAAAGCGCAGGACAATTACTTTTTATTGTCCCGGCAGTGCGGGGGAAATGACGGTGTTTTGATGTTAAGATGTTTACCCCAGGGAGAGTTTCTATCATGAAGAAGGACATTTCTATTATGAAGAAGGACAGGGCAAAGAGCGTAGTTTTGACCTAAAGTTTGTCCCCTGGGGACGGGGTATATGGCAGGGCATTGAAAACTGAAAAGTCATAATCACGGCCCCTACCCGTAGGTGGGGGAGCCATGGTTACAAAGACTGGTGCATAACACAGAAGTAACATAAAATAAACCCAAGCAGAACCGCTTTCTAACGGTGAGACAGAAAGTGCAAATCCTCGCTGGTTCGTCCTGTGATGATCTATCTAATACACAAACCTACATGTATATTTTCTTTCGTACTGACCTTTGCCTACAAAGCACAGTAGAACTTAAATTTAAAAAATTTAAAAATATCAAATATGTTTTGATGCAAATTGTCCAAATGTTTAAACTATGTTTTTTGTTAATCTTTCTTCCATTTTTTTTTAAAATACAATTGAATCAATGTCAGTTTTTGTTTGATATCTACAACTAACATTCTTGTAATTGAATAATTTTGTGCTTTAGAAATCAATCTACCTTTGAAACTAGCCAGACAAAATCATAAAGAGTTTAAGGAGTTGATTTCCAAATTTAATGTTGGGCTAAAGACGCGTTTACGTGAGGGCCTTTCGGAACCAGAATTTTATGGTGACTTGGTTTACAAATTTACGAAACTTATAGAAAGGAACGACTTTTTTCATTTAAGAAAAGTCATTACACGTAACAGACGAATCGGTTATAACTTGAATGTTATGCGACAATTTACATGCTTAGTTTTTACGCCAATTATGGTTGATAACTATGCTGCCTTCTCTAATTGCACGCCGGTGGGTCGGGCGTCAGACTCTCTGATGGTGCCGACATAAAGTTATTCATTGTAGTTGGTTGGGGCCGGAGCTTCTTGTCTGTAGCTTTTCTAGTGGTTTTTCCTTGCCCCGGGTTTCAGTAAGTTATTTGGCGCCCAGGGATCTCCATCGTCGGGCATCTTACTGAATTTGTTAGTCCTCGTTATAGATTCATCATGGTGGTTATCTATGATTTATTTGTTTGTCCTTGATGATTCTTTGACTAGTTAGATATTCACCACGAGGACCGAACAACTAACTTAATGTTGTGAACCACTGCAGAAGATGGGGGTGAAGTTAGGCGCCTGAAAAATCGATTTTAGCCCACAGTAATTTTGTTACTGGTCTTTCCAAGTCGATACGTCTGTTGTGGTTCCATTTGTTTTATGTTTTGGAGTCGATTTTTTTTGTGCTGTTTAAACCTTATATGCGTTTTCATATCTTTATTTAAGTTCGCGTTACTGAGTGGCTGCCTATTGGGAAATAGCTGCTCACTCGGCTTACGATATGTGTTCTAAGTATAAGTACTTAATTATCAATTTAGGTATTTCCATCTCGGAGTGTGAATTTCTTTCTGATTGTGCCTTTTCCTGATCATTGCCTACTCGTACCTTTCAGTTATGAACGAATTCGCATTTCAAAATATAAAACAATGAATCTGAAGGTATCGTATCATATAGAGGCATTGCAAACAAAATTAAAATAAAATTTGCTATTGGAACAAATGACAAAGGCAATCCAATGTCAACTTGTAGAACAAATGCTTTCAGGCGACACAAATATGATTTAAAAGAAGACAATCAAATCAAAGCATGCATCTTTTCACTGAAATCTGCACATTTTCAATACTTAGATTAAAACTAAACTGATAAAGAGTATTTCCGCTGTTATAGGGAAACCCTGCATTTAACACAGTGTATTTAGGGAATTTGCTTTTGCGGCCGTTAAACACATATTTGTGTACAGCTTCATGTGGTGTACTGTACATGAAATACAAAAGGAAATACCAAAGAATTCAACATTCAATATATGTTGTCGCCAGCATACTTGTAACATGTGTCTTTATGAAAAACAAAATGATTGAGCTTTATTCTAGAAATGGTTGTTGAAGAAACATAAGTATCGTCGGTGCAGGGCAAAAAGATTCAGTGACATACATAAGACAGTAATTTGATACGCATTATATGAACGAAATCCAAACTTTCGGCCGAGTCAAGATCAGCTTTGCTGTTTGTATGGCACTTGATGCAAAAAGTGTATTTCTCTGTAGTTTCGTTTTTCTTTGTTTATAATAACTTAAGACCTATCAGGTTTATATTCCAATGATAATTGTTTTGGTTCTCGTGCGTTTTCAAATACACCATAGTGGGTAATGGGAATAGTTCAGTACAAGAGCTTCAAAACAATGTCTTTGGCTGCTAAATGAGATGATCTTCTGCCTAGATAAGCCATTTTCCATGCTGCAGCTACTTTAATGCAATGTAACATGTGTGGTTACATATGAATAATTGGAGAAAACCTTGACTGCAACACACATTTTATTTCTAAGGTGCCTCTTACCAAGGGGCTACGGACTCTATAGGCCATGCCAAATAGCCAAATATATATTTGACCATATCAGCAGTCTTGTACAATTTCTTGACAAAACCTTCATACATATTTTACCGGCCCTCAGTCTGAAAAATAATAAGACGCTTTTATTCTTTTTTTGAACTTCCATTTTGAAAATAGGGGCTACGAACTATACATCAAAATAATGATTTTAAAAGAAACAAGTTCTCTTCACTGTGAGGATAAATTCAACTTCATTGATTCTAAACATTCTTTTGTCTTAGCAATGAAAGACTAGATACCAAAAAATCATGTTCTAATGTGTAAAGATACCAAGTGAAAAAAGAAAAAAAAGAAAAAAAAAAAAAAAAAAAAAAAAAAAAAAAAAAAAAAAAAAATAGCAAAACTACAGTTTCACCTACTATGTTATTTTTTGTCTAAACTGAATTCCGTAAAAAGTATATTACATGGAACATATGTGTCTTCAATATTACGTGAATACTGGGCCTTACTTATTTTTGAACATGACAGCAAATCAGCTTAGAAAACACCCAAAATAAAAGTGCAACATCACAACATGCGAAAATGGAGATTTTTGGACATATATTGTCTTGCTATAGCAAAATGTTGCAGAAAATATCCTATTATTACATATGGCCAGAAAGCTTATCACCTAAATGATCTAGTAAAATAAAAACATTTATTCTCAGATAAAATCCTATTGAATTATACATGCATACCATGACATACCTGGTTAAAGCAACCCCAATCGTGACACAGCCGCTGATAACATAATTATTCAAAACCACAAGTTAAACACAATAATATCACAATCTGTTGGCTTAAACCAAACCAAGGATTCAACACGTATAACATGCTACCAGAACGTTTGGTAGCTCTATACCTGTCGGCCATAGCTGACGGAAAAATGTTCATCATTTTATCGTAAAAGGTAAAATTGTATACTATAGAAATAGTTTGATATCACTGTAAAAAATCGGTAAAAACGAATAATTCGACTCATTAGCGTTTTAAGGTTTGTATGTGTATTTTCTACAAAGTTTTAGACAGCTTATTTCAATGCACAACGACATCGTAGGATTTCGCGTACATTGATAATTATTACATATATATTTACCAATATTTATCTGTTCATTCGAAAAAGTGGTGCAACCTCGTTATCATACAAAGGTACAAGTAGGCAAAGATCAGGAAAAGGCGCAATCAGAAAAAGATTCCCACTCCAAAAACCAAGGTGGGAAAAAACCAAACAAACAATCAGGTACTTATACCATGAAAACATATCGTAAGCCGAATGAGCAGCTATTTTCCCTATAGGTTGCTACTCAGTTACCTTAACTTAACTAAAAATATGAAAACATACATAAGGCGCCAACAGCACAAAACATTTAAAAAGGTACAAGTAGGCAAAGATCAGGAAAAGGCGCAATCAGAAAAAGATTCCTACTCCAAAAACCGAGGTGGGAAAAAACCAAACTAACAATAAGGTACTTATACCATGAAAACATATTGTAAGCAGAATGAGCAGCTATTTTCCCCAATAGGTGGCCACTCAGTTACCTAAACTTTAAATTTTTCTACTCTGTATACAACTTTACCACATAATCTAATTAAAGAAAAACTTCTGGATTTGATAGAGTGGACCTTCAAAAGGGCATTGAAAACTATGGTTCACTTTATTTGGCATGTAATGACAGAAAGGCTTTTTTCACTTCCTCTGACCAAAGTCGGTATACACTTTGGTCATGTCAGAATGTGTGCGACGCCTTATCCTATCTCCTGGATAATATTTATATTAGATTTGGGACCAAGTTATACAGACAAATTGTTGGAATTCCGATGGGTACAAATTGCGCACCTCTCGTAGCTGATTTATTTTTATACTGCTACGAAAGAGATTTCATGGATTCTCTTAACCATGATAATCAAGCTGCGATAATTTCGACTATCACATGCGCATAAAATATGCGCGTACAGTTCGTTTTTAGCTCGCCTGCACGAAGTGCATAGAGCTGTTGTAGTCACCTCGGTCGTGCGCGTTTACGTTTACGTTTACGTTTACGTTTACGTGTGCGTCCGCGTCACACTTTCGGTTAAAGTTTTTTAAAAGTCTATATCTCTTGACTATGTTGATGGATCAAGTTGATACTTTGCATGTTGCTAGATATTGGTCTGAAGTTTTACGCAGTACCATCATGACCCACCCTGGGTGACCTCGAGGTCAAGGTCACAGACTTAGAAATTTTGTGTTTAAGTTTTTGGTTAAAGTTTTTTAAAAGTCTATATCTCTTGACCATGTTGAAGGATCAAGTTGATACTTTGCTAGATATTGGTCTGAAGTTTTACGCAGTACCATCATGACCCACCCTGGGTGACCTTGAGGTCAAGGTCACAGACTTAGAAATTTTGTGTTTAAGTTTTTGGTTAATGTTTTTGTAAGTCTATATCTCTTGACCATATTGATGGATTGAGTTGATACTTTGCATGTTGCTTAGCAGCTAGATATTGGTCTGAAGTTTTACGCAGTACCATCATGACCCACCCTGGGTGACCTTGAGGTCAAGGTCACGGACTTAGAAATTTTGTGTTTAAGTTTTTGGTTAAAGTTTTTGTAAGTTTATATTTCTTGACCATATTGATAGATTGAGTTGATACTTTGCATGTTGCTAGATATTGGTCTGAAGTTTTATGCAGTACCATCATGACCCACCCTAGGTGACCTTGAGGTCAAGGTCACAGACTTAGAAATTTTGTGTTAAATCTTTTGGTTAAAGTCTAAATCTCTTGAACATGTTGATGGATAAAGTTGATACTTGCATGTTGATAGATATTGGTCTCAGGTTTTATGCTGTACATCACAACTCACCTGGATGACCACGGACTTGGAAGTTTTGTGTTTAAGTTTTGGTTAATGTTTTTATAAGTCTATATCTCTTGAACATGTAGATTGATCAAGTTGATACTTTGCATTGGTCTAAAGTTTATGTTGTACCATCATGACCCACCTGAGTGACCTTGAGGTCAAGGTCATGGGTCATAGATTTTAACCGGCAGATGTAGTGGCAAAGCACAAGTCAGGCGAGTTACGCTGTCCTGCGACAGCTCTTATTCTAAAAGGTTTTTAAAACCTTTTTTCTAAAAGGTTTTTGGTTTTGGTCAATAAAAAATTCTGGTGGGGTGCTCAGTAAATTGAAGTGTAGAGGGTTCCGTGCGACAAGCTTGTCCACATATGATTTTTCTACACTGTATACAACATTACCACATAATCTAATTAAAGAAAAATTTCTGGATTTGATAAAGTGGACCTTCAAAAGGGCATTAAAAAACTATGGTTCACTTTATTTGGCATGTAATGACAGAAAGGCTTTTTTCACTTCCTCTGACCAAAGTCGGTATACACTTTGGTCATGTCAGAATGTGTGCGACGCCTTGTCCTATCTCCTTGATAATATTTATATTAGATTTGGGACCAAGTTATACAGACAAATTGTTGGAATTCCGATGGGTACAACTGAATTGCGCACCTCTCGTAGCTGATTTATTTTTATACTGCTACGAAAGAGATTTCATGGATTCTCTTAATCAAGCTGATGTTATCGAGGCTTTTAATTCCACATCTAGGTACCTCGATGACCTTTTGAACATTGACAACCCTTATTTTGAAGGTATGGTCAATCAAATTTATCCATCTGAACTACAGTTGATTAAAGCCAATATCTCGGATACCGAAGCCCCCTTTTTAGATCTACATCTTTCTGTTGCAAATGGATTTGTTTCTTCTAAAATTTATGATAAGCGCGATGACTTTGATTTTGATATAGTAAATTTTCCGTTTTTGGATGGTGACGTTCCTCGTCGTGCTTCTTATAGTGTAAACATTTCGCAACTTATTAGGTTTGCTAGAGTCTGCAATCATGTTACAGACTTCAACGCTCGAAATAAATCTTTAACGGCCAAACTTCTCCAACAGGGCTATCGGTATCATAAACTTCGAAAAACCTTTTCTAAATTTTATCGTAGACACTATGAATTGATTTCCAAATATAATGTTGGGTTAAAGACGCTTTTAAGTGAGGGTCTTTCGGAACCAGAATTTTATGGTGACTTGGTTTACAAATTTAAGAAACTTATAGGAAGTAATGATTTTTCTTTTCAGTTTAGAAAAATCATAACACGTTACAGACGTATAGGTTATAACTTGAATGTTATGCGACAGTCTGCATGCTTAGTTTTTAACCCAATCACGGTTGATAACTATGCTGCCTTCTTTAATTGCACGCCGGTGGGTCGGGCGTCAGACTCTATGATGGCCCCGACTTAAAGCTATTCATTTTAGTTGGTTGGGGCCGGAGCTTCTTGTCTGTTGCTTGGCCCACCGGGGTCCAACTGATGTTTTTCATTAGCTCCGGAGTAAGTAAGTTATTTGGCGCCCAGGGATCTCCATCGTCGGGCAGCTGAATCTGTGAGTCCTGGTTTTTTATTCATCAGGATGTTTATCATGATTTATTTGTTTGTTCTTGATGATTCATTTACTAGTTAGAGATTCACCACGAGGACCGAATAACTAACTAAATGTTATGAACCACTGCAGAAGCTGAGGGTGAGGTTACGGTCGTGTAAAATCGATTTAAACCCGCCAGTGGCTTTGTGTTACTGATCGTTGCAGGTCGATACTTCTGTGGTGGTTCTTTTTGTTTTATGCCTTGGTGTTTGGGGTGTTTTTGTGCTGTTGGCGCCTTGTGTGTGTTTGCGAATTTTTGGTTGAGTTAAGGTAACTGAGTGGCCACCTATTGGGAAAATAGCTGCTCATTCGGCTTACGAAATGTTTTCATGGTATAAGTACCTGATTGTTAGTTTGGTTTTTTCCCACCTTGGTTTTTGGAGTGGAAGTCTTTTTCTGATTGCGCATTTTCCTGATCTTTGCCTACTTGTACTTTTTTACTAAAATATGAAAACACACATAAGGCGCCAACAGCACAAAAATTTAAAACACCAAGACATAAAACAATAAGAACCACCACAGAAGTATCGCCTTGGAACGATCAGTAACACAAAGTTACCGGCGGGCTTAAACCGGATTTACATGGCCATAACCTCACACCAAGACATAAAACAAAAAGAACAACTTTCAAGTTTAACTATGAATAGCTAACCAAAAACGCGAATGAGTCGATACTAGTGACGAATGGAGTCGCCCATCATTATCATTTAGATGATTCCACTTTAATTTTAGGGGCTTCGTGTGTGAGTTTAAAATTCTATTCCATTTTTCGATGAAATTCTAACAAAGCACTCAGAATAACCCCAGATGGGACGACTTGCTTGCCTATGTCCCATAAAAATGACGTCAGACTTATATGAGTTAACGATTTACATGTACATCTTTTTTTAAGTCGACCATAATTCAAAATGATGGTACATACCTTTTTATTCACCAAAGCGTATAACAACTCTTAATCCATGATGAACATGTTTCACCATCAGTGTTTCTTATTTCACAAGCACACCCTTAATGATAATGAGCAGTTGTTTTAATAGTCAAAATACACTGATGGCATTAACTCTTTTGTAAATGGATACACGATACAAAATCAAATTAGTCATAATAACTTGAACCTGCTCTTGAAACATTTCACTAATAAATTAGCAATTTTGATGTCAATGTTCATTTTTTGTAGCAGGCCGACTGCCTACATTTCATGTTTGTTATTATATTGCCGTTTTTCGAATATGAAGAAAAAGAAAAAACATATATGAAAAGATAGGTAATTAGTTGAGTGACATCAGATGAAATATGAAACAGTTATCTTCGAAATCATCTTATAGCATACCGTGTCGCTTACTATAGAATATCCTTGAACCAAACTATATGCATTTCGTTTTTAGCCTTGAATAGTGCGTTGTTTTATACTGTTTGACGTATTTGAAGGCTGGGAAATATTAAAGTTGAACTTAACCCATATAAGACTGTCGTTTATTTATTGGACATAGGCAAACATCGTACAAACGCGGCGTCCCATATGTGGCTTTTCTGTTTGCTTAGAAGATTAAATTTTTTGTCGTAATATGAAATAAAAATCTAACTTCAAACCTGATGCCTCTAAAAACCAGTGAACAAATCCAAATGCTAATGATGGACAAGTCCATTCGTCATAAATAATAATGGGTAAATGTTCAGTAAAAAAAAGACTATGAGATAATTATGAGAGGCATATCCGTTACCAAAACTCGCCTATGCATTACACATTTTTTCGGCTTTGAATATATAAAAAAATCAGATAATTATTTTTTTTTTCAAATATTGTTTTGCAATTTTGCCCGTAACATTGATTGTTGGTACACGTAACAGTTGCCAAGGCGGTTCTAACGAGTACCCAAAATCTATGTTTTGGATCAAAAATAGGAAAACAGTATAACCCTCTGCCCATAAATTATACTTTATAAAAGAGGGATATCGATTTAAGAAGTTCTGCACGGACATGTTTTCCTGATGAAATCTTGTACATATAATCATGGGTTCGCGGGTGGGAGCTTACAACTTATCATAGGAAGCGCGATGTCTTCGTGATTGGCTCAAATCAAACTGGCCACGGCTGGTGTATCAATAAAAATCATTTATAGTGCATTCTGTGCTTAACTTTACCAAAACAACGTTAAGTAAAAGCGCACTTTTTTACGAATGAAAACAATACATAAACTGTCACAGCTCGAATTTGACCTCAGTTGCGTCAGAAGATCGACGAGTCTACTTAGTAGCACATGAAAATGTACAAGTAGGCAACCATCAGGAAAAGGCGCAATCAGAAAAAGATTCCCACTTCAAAAACCGAGGCGGGAAAAACCCAAACTAACAATAAGGTACTTATAACATGAATACATTTCGTAAGCCGAATGAGCAGTATTTTCCCAACAGGTGGCTACTCAGTTACCTAAACTTAACTAAAAATACGATAACAAACATAAGGCGCCAACAGCACAAAAAATTTGAAACACCAAGACATAAACAATATGAACCACCACAGAAATATCGCCTTGGAACGATCAGTAATATAAAATTACTTGCGGGCTAAAACCGGTTTTACAGGATCCTAACCTCACCCTCAGCTTCTGCAGTGGTTCATAACATTTAGTTAGTTGTGCGGTCCTAGTTGTGAATCTCTAACTAGTCAATGAATCATCATGGACGCAAACAAATAAATCATGATAAATTCCATAATGAATCAAAAACGAGGACTCACAGAATGAGTAAGCTGCCCGACGATGGAGATTTCTGGGCGCCCAATAACTTACTAACTCCAGATATTCAGATGTAACAGTACAAATACTTACTGCGCGTGTAAGTGAAGTGTAACGGAAAACTTGAAGCATTTCGTACTGATTTACCTTGCACGAGCAACGTTATGGACTCGTCAATCTTTTGACGCATTTGAGGTCAAAATCGAGCTATAAAGTAATCATGATAAAATATGAAAGATAATGTCGTTAAAGTATACTAACCTTTGCACAATATTAATAGATCATATAAGGCTATGTTTGTATTCAGCTAATACGATATTATGATTACCTGAGTGTGTGACAAAAGAGGTGTAAAGTACCCACAGTATGCGCATATGCAAGATTTTCGGATATGACATTGGGGCACGCTTATTGGATCATTTGTGCCAAACAGAATTGATACAGTACAATTTACGTTTATAACAAGTAGCCGCATTGTGTTTTATTCCATAAAATGTCTTGTCACCCGATGACTGCATTTGCTCATTGCAAAGCCCATTATTTTCTAAGCGATTTGCACTGTACCATGTGGTTCCCTTGAGCATTTAACGCAGACAGAATGGAAATTAAAGAAATGTCTACATAAGGATAGTATAGCCGATCTCAAGGAATGAAATCGTATAGACATATAATAAAATGTAAAGAGTGATTGTCGTGTACACTTTAATTTTAACGGCATGATATTATTATTTATTACCCAACATACTATATAAAGAGAAATAAAACATTTCAGGCTGCTTTTTAAACAATTTTAGTTAAACCCAGTTTAAACCAGTTTCAATGAACTGTTTCATGTCATGTGACGAACTGTTTCATGTGCAACAGTTTTTACTGTTTCCCAGTCAAGTGACATGCTTTGCATGCTTTTATACTGCATGCTTTTATACTGCCTGTATACCTACAAATATTGTCAAACAAAAGTAATCAAATGCAAACAACAAACAAATAAATCAAACAAACAAACAAAACATATGACCAAACAAACAAAAACAAGCAAACAAACAAACATAAAGCAAACAATTCAAACCAAGCATTAATCACAAGTAAGCACATGAAATTATCTAAAAAAACAGAAACAAAAAACTAACAAAACAAACAAAAAACAAACAAGCAAAACAAACAAAAATGGAATAAAACAAAACAAACAAACAATCATACAAACAAAAAATGAACAAACAAAAACAAACAAACAGAATAAACAAAACAAAAACAGTAAAATAAGCACACAAGTAAATCAACTTAAGTGCCAAACCTTCAAGCAAGTAAACAAACAAGCAAATCAGAATCAAACAAGCAAACATGATCTGTACAACAAAAGCAGGATATGAGCATGTTTCAACCTTTTTTTCACTTTTAACATTTAATGTTACAATCAGTCTTGTCATAATATAGTATGTGTATGGTATTAAGTTTGAGTTGGGTAATAAAACAACTATTTCAAACCTTCCTGTGTGACAGTCATAACTATCACCCCTCGGAGCTGTGGATGAGCCGATGAACTGTTGCCCTCGGCCTTCGGCCTCGGGCAACAGTTCATCGGGTCATCCACAGCACCTCGGGGTGATAGTTTTGACTGTTACACAGGAAGATATGAAATAGTTGTATATTGTGCTTAAATTTGTAAGGAAATCCTAGGGAAATCAGCAGAGAACAGATCGCAGTCCTTGGTGTCTGTTCCAGACGTGTTTCTACCTAAGTTCGTATGTATAAACACATTAACTTCTTTTATAAACGTTTGCGTTGCTGCGTGGCAACGCCTTGTTGGAAAAGAGCTTCATTCTCATCGTTTGATATTATTATGTTTTGTTGTCTCAATATGTTTTGGTGTAAGTTATTTGCCACTTCGTATTGTGTGCGGAAGTATAAGTTTTCTTCCGCCGGATCATGGTCCTTGCTTACTATGTTACTTTCGTTATTGTACATGGGTACTCGTTTGTATAGTTTGTTGGTTTGTTTGAATTGATGCTTAACGTCCCAGTCAACAGCTATGGTCATATTGGGACGTTGCCTCCATGTTATGACATTTTATGCGTATTTATTACTTATAAATAGGATGTAATGGTATCCAAAAAGTACCTTGGATATAACCAACAAAATAAGCCACGAAGGCTGTATATACATGTAAATGGATGGTTTGACTTGAAACTACTTTTCCTGGCCAAACTCACACCTTACCGATTAACCAGTAATCAGATGGTCAGTCAGTAGCGTATAAGCATTGCCTTGAGGCACAAACATGAGCTATATTTATTTAGGTCCCTATGGGCGGGGGAAAATATTCTCGACCACCTAGCTGTGCTACTTGTACTCGTACGACGTTATGTCTAGGTGAGTAATGCAGGCCTATGATAAATATCAGACTCTCGTGTGTTTTTCGCAGATAATAAAACATCAAAGCACGTCCGCCAATCACCTTCAATTCTTAATATACACTATCAAGTTAAATGCGTATTTTATTAGCTAATAAGTTATTTCTGGTTTTGATTCGGTCATTATAATCCAATAAAAGCATTTCGATCTGGCAACGTGCGAAATCCGGCAGAAGCACAGACTCATTCGGAAAGCAAACCCATTTGTCTTAATAGAACAATATAAAAATGCAAAAGTGAAGACTCACATAATGGCATAAGTTTTTATCTAGAATGTCCAGTAGAGCTTATGGCAGAATAGGAAGCTAGATAAAGATAGTATTCTGTCAGCGAGGGATGCAATGCTTATTTCATATTGTTTGCTACAAGCAGATCGTCACGTTTGAGGGGTCGCGGTGGCCTGGTTGTAGAATGCTGGCTGCTAATGGATAGGTCATGAGTTCTAACCCCGCTGCACGGTGCCGTGTTGTGTCATTGAGCATGAACAAATACTGTATTCGTTTCTTCTAAAATTTATGATAAGCGCGATGACTTTGATTTTGATATAGTAAATTTTCCGTTTTTGGATGGTGACGTTCCTCGTCGTGCTTCTTATGGTGTATACATTTCGCAACTTATTAGGTTTGCTAGAGTCTGCAATCATGTTACAGACTTCAACGCTCGAAATAAATCTTTAACGGCCAAACTTCTCCAACAGGGCTATCGGTATCATAAACTTCGAAAAACCTTTTCTAAATTTTATCGTAGACACTATGAATTGATTTCCAAATATAATGTTGGGTTAAAGACGCTTTTAAGTGAGGGTCTTTCGGAACCAGAATTTTATGGTGACTTGGTTTACAAATTTAAGAAACTTATAGGAAGCAATGATTTTTCTTTTCAGTTTAGAAAAATCATAACACGTTACAGACGTATAGGTTATAACTTGAATGTTATGCGACAGTCTGCATGCTTAGTTTTTAACCCAATCACGGTTGATAACTATGCTGCCTTCTTTAATTGCACGCCGGTGGGTCGGGCGTCAGACTCTATGATGGCCTCGACTTTAAGCTATTAATTTTAGTTGGTTGGGGCCGGAGCTTCTTGTCTGTTGCTTGGTCCACCGGGGTCCAACTGATGTTTTTCTTTAGCTCCGGAGTAAGTAAGTTATTTGGCGCCCAGGGATCTCCATCGTCGGGCAGCTTACTCAATCTGTGAGTCCTGGTTTTTGATTCATCAGGATGTTTATCATAATTTATTTGTTTGTTCTTGATGATTCATTTACTAGTTAGAGATTCACCACGAGGACCGAAGAACTAACTAAATGTTATGAACCACTGCGGAAGCTGAGGGTGAGGTTACGGCCGTGTAAAATCGATTTAAACCCGCCAGTAACTTTGTGTTACTGATCGTTCCAAGTCGATGCTTCTGTGGTGGTTCTTTTTGTTTTGTGTCTTGGTGTTTATAATATTTTTGTGCTGTTGGCGCCTTATGTATGTTTGCATATCTTTAGTTAAGTTAAGGTAACTGAGTGGCCACCTATTGGGAAAATAGCTGCTCATTCGGCTTACGAAATGTTTTCATGGTATTAGTACCTGATTGTTAGTTTGTTTTTTTCCCACCTTGGTTTTTGGAGTGGGAGTCTTTTTCTGATTGCGCCTTTTCCTGTTCTTTGCCTACTTGTACCTTTTTTCAGTTTAAGCATGTGTCTGCTATTGAACCTTCGATACTGTGTGAAAGAGGGTGGCTTTCATACCAATATATATACAAAAAGAAACAGAACATCACATAGTTTTTAATTCTCACATTATACAATACAACACAAACACTGACGAGTGAAGGAAACACAACTCTGAGTGTTTGTAAATCACTGTCATCTACGGACATAATCATACTGTGATGGTGTTTTGTCTAGGAATTTGATTAATTCTGGTCAAAATAGACTCTCTAGGGAATCGACACGGCTATGAACGTAGGAAGTTAATTTTCTATGATAGATGATATTCATAAGAAGGCGAATAGTCTTTAAATTAACCTTCCATATGACCATTACGAAAGATAAACTTGAAAGTAAGAACAGAAGCCCCAGAAATTGATACAATTTACGTTACAATTACAACCGAGTCGCAAGGTGGGAAAGAAAAGTTATTGAAAGACGAGCAATATGGTCACTCAGTTGCAATAAATTAAAACAAAAACTGGTATCACACAAACTAAACAGACAACATTAATTAAACCCAAGCAGAGCCGCATTCTAGCGGTTAGCCTGAAATAAAGTGCCAATCCTCGCTTCCTCGTTCGTCTATCTACGTCACAAACCTACATTTTCGTTTGCTCTGACCTCTGAGTGACTTACAAAGAGCAGTAGAACTTGAATTAAAATATAAAACACATTTGATGCAAATTGTCCAAATGTTTAAACCGATATTTTTGCTAACCTTTCTTGAATTGTTTTTCTTAATGCCGCTTTAATAGAAATACAATTGAATCAATGTCAATTTTGTTTGATATCTTTAGCTAATAGTCTTGTAGTTGAATAATTTTGTGCTTTAGAAACACATTGTCACTGGAAAACTAGTTATGCAAAAACATAAGTTCCACTTATGTAGAGATCAATGGAGAGTACCCCAGAAAATAACCAAAATGTGAAAAGAATAGGGACCTGCACAAGCAAAACGGAAAACAATGGGGAAATAATCAAAATCAGACAGTGCTTTCCCAAAATCCCCTGTGTAACCCGAACTTGATTTAACTCATTTATGACTGAAGTCCTTTAATAAAGTGAACGCGGCGTCCCATCTGGGGCTAGGTTGTTTGCTTAAAGCAACTTCATCGAAAAATGGAATAAAATCTTAAAATCACTCCTGCTGCCCCTTAAAATAAAAGTGGACTCACCCAAAGGATAATGATAGGAAAATCCATATGTCAGAATGGGTTAATACCATTGCATAAGGTAGAAGCACCAATAAAACAGACATTAAGATAATCACAATAGATGTACCTACTTGAGCCGGTTTATAACAATACAGAATTACTTCGGTGTTAAACCGTTCATGTACGTCATCCATAGTGCAGATTATATTTTCATTATGGTTCGTTGAGATCAGCGAAGATATCTGAGAAATCAGGAAAACAATATCGCCGGTTTAGATACATTTTCAAACCAATATTTAATATATTTGACCCCATTGATATTAGTCTTTGTATCGACTACTCTGTTGAAAGTTGCAAAATTACAGTATCTCCGTTTGGCTCTATTTTGCCAAATCTAAAGGTTCTCTGAAGAGGCTTAAGTAGCCGAAACCATGGTATGACCCACCCCCTTTCTCAATAATATGTTTACTGCTCTTAAAGGATCTGTTTTAATTTTCATTTCAAACGAATTTGCTTCTCAAATACAAAACAACGTAAAATTTAGGTACAATGTATGGTGTCTTATAGAGGCATATAGAGGCACCGTAAAAAAAGAATAAAACAATGTATGCCGTTGGAACAAATGACAAAGACAATCCAATTTCAACTTGTAGAACAAAAGCTTTCAAGCGACACAAACTGGATTTAAAAGAAAAAAATCAAGTCATGCCTCTTTCCACTGAATCTGCAAATATTCAAAACTCGGATTGAATCAGTTAAGTGGTGAAGAGCATTTCCGCTTTTTCATGGACACCCTGCATTAAACACATTTGGGGAATATGCACGGGGTGTACGTGAAATACAAAGAAAATACCAACAAGTTCATCATGCAGTAACTGTTGTCGCCAGCATACTTGACATGTATGTATATAAAACAGAGGCTTTATTCTAGAAATGGTTGTTGAAGAAACATAAGGATCGTCGGTGCTGGGCAAACAGATTCAGAAACATACATAATTTGATACGCATTATATAAACGAAATCTAAATTGATAACATATTTAAACCACCAGTTAAACACAATAATAATACGATGTCCCTACGATTTTACGGCTTCCTACGGCTTTCTACGATCTCCGTAGCCTCTACGATTTTGTAGTAGTCTGCACTTTTACAAATTTTAAAAAATCGTAAGACCGTAGCCCGTAGACATGTGGTAGGTAGAATCGTACGGGCGCCGTACAGAAACCCTACGATGATTGTGCGGTCACCGCACGGTTTTTATGATAATTTTGGGACTAAAATCGTAAGAAATCGTAGACCTTTAGGGCGATCGTACGGCATCCGTACGGCTATATCGCAAGGATATTAAAATCGTACGGATATCGTGCGGCCGCCATGTGATTGCTGTGCATTTTGATGGGATATGGTTGCATTTCGCCATTAGGTTTCAATAGGACCGCTTGCCTTTTCCTTTCGGGGGAGCCATGATGCAATGTGAGGCTGTACACGTTTGGTAGTACTTGAAAGACGGATGGACACCTAACATCGCACGGCTACCGTAGGGAGACTGCAAGGGCTCAGTCAGAAATCGTAGGGACTCCTCACGGACATCCCACGGGCTCCTTACGATTTCCACTTAAGTGTGCGGAGACCCTACAACTTCCCTACGATCTCCGTACGGTTTTGACTCGGAACATCGAAGAAAGCCAGAACAAGAAATCGTACGATTTCCGCATGAATTGTAAACACCTACGTCGTAGCTCATTATTACCTAAGATGTTCGGGGCAAATGTAACCTACTAGGCATGACCCCTTGCGGACTCCCTACGATCACTGTACGATTTTTGTCCCCAAACTATCATACATGAGGTGACCGCACGATCATTGCAGGGTTTCCGTACGGCGCCCGTATGATGACGTACAACGTGTCTACGGGCTACGGTCTTACGATTTTTAAAATTTGTAATAGTGCAGACTATTACAAAATCGTAGAGGCTACGGCGATCGTAGGATCTCGTAGAATCGTAGGGACATCGTAGGGTCACCCTGCGGAGACCGCACGAAAATGCAAAAATTGGCATCGCACGATCATCGCAAGCTAATCGTAGGCCAAATGTGACCAATGCATCAGTCAGAAGTCCAAGTGACTCCGTACGATATCCACTTAAAGTCAGCGGAGACCCTACGACTACCGTACGGCCGACTTGCGTTTTGTATCAGAACGTATAGGGACTCCGTACGGACATAGCACGGTCTTCGAACGATATCAACTTAGAAACTGCGGAGACCTTCGACCACCGTACGATCGCTTTGCGTTTTGTATCAGAACGTGGACAAAAGGCAGATCAAGAAATCTTACGATACCCGTATGAATTGTAAACACATACGTCGTAGCCAACAATCACCGACGATTTCAAAAAATCGTACGGAAAATAGCAGACCGAAAAATCGTACGATGATCGGGGCAAATGTAACATAGACTTTACGAATAAATCGACTCATCAGCGTTTTAAGGTTTATATTTTCTACAAAGTTTTTAATACAACATCTTATTCAAATGCACAACAACATCCCAGGATTTAACGTACAATGATACATATTATTTATATTCTTGACCACTTTCTTACGAATAAGGACTTTCCTGATCATTGCCTACTTAAACTTTTCATTCGTCATCCATATCCCGATAAGCAGCAGACTTGGTCAAAGGGACAAAATACAGACGTCACACATGCTTCATTTGATTATATATGGCTAATAAATGCCAGACGAATCGTGTATTACAAAACTAATCCAATTTATAAGAAACATGTAATGACAAGTAAATACACGTTATTGTCATACTTTAAAACATAATTGTGATTGTTCCAAGACACAAACTTAGCCTAAACATGACCCACCTAACGTGCATGAAGTACAAAAAGTATGCAGCTTTCAGAAAGTGGTGGGTAGAGGGGAGGATTGGGAGAAATGTTTGAGAAACTAACCTTTTCAGATTTTAGTCCCGGCCAACTCTCTGGCTGCGGATTGAGTCATGTTGCAGCTTTAGTTGTTTTAGCCAATCATTGCAGTTAAAATTAGGACACACCTAAACGTAGCTATCTCAGCTACTCTCCGCCGCAGCCAGCAAGTTGGCCGGGGATGCATTCTGTTAAACGAATCAGTATATGAAATACGCCGCAAGAAAATGTAAGCTGAAAGCAACATACGCATCTCATGAATATAAACTTATTTTTGACAAAATAGTATTTTTATATTCTTGACAACTTTCTTACGAATAAGGATTTTCCTGATCATTGCCTACTTGAACTTTTCATTCGTCAACCATATCCCGATAAGCAGCAGACTTTGTTCATTTGGGTCAAAGGGACAAAATACAGACGTCACACATGCTTCGTTTGATTATATATGACTAATAAATGCCAGACGAATCGTGTATTTCAAAAACTAATCCAATTTATAAGAAACATGTAATGACAAGTAAATACACGTAATTATCATACTTTAAAACATAATTGTGATTGCTCCAAGACACAAAGTTGGCCTAAACATGACCCAATGATAATTCGAAAAAGTGGTGCAACCTCTTTATCATGCAACTTTAAGTTAAACATGTATAGCTAAGCCCAAAAGTGAATGAGTCTTTGTTTATTAATTAACCCGCTAGTGACGAATGGAATCGCCCATCATTATCATTTAGATAATTCCACTTTAATTTGTATTCAATTTTTCGATGAAATTCTTTCAAATCAAACAGGCATGACGCGTTTACCTATGTCCCATACAAAAGGACGTCAGAAGCCGAATTTTGGTGCTGCTTGAACCTTATGTATGTTTTCATATTTTCATTTAAGTTCGAATAACTGAGTGGCCGCCTATTTGGAAATAGCTGCACACTCGCATCAGGAAAACATTTCCGTGCAATGAATACCCTTTATATAGTAAAACTGGGGTATGCAAGGGTATACCTATTTTTAGCTCACCTGAGCCGAAGGCTCACAAGGTGAGCTTATAGGATGGCCATGATCCGGCGTCCGTCCGTCCGTCCGTCGTCCGTCGTCCGTCGTCCGTCCGTCGTCCGTCGTCCACAATTTCAAAGATCTTCTTCTCTGAAACTGCTTGGCCGATCTAGTTGAAATTTTATGTGGAGCCTCCTTGGGTAGTGGCATTTCAAGTTTGATCGCGAAATCCAGGTCACATGACCAAGATGGCCGCCACGCCCATATATGGTAAAAACGCTTCAAAAATCTTCTTCTCCAGAACCGGTGGGCCGATTTCCACGAAACTTGGTATGTAGCATCGGGGACTTCAGCCCATCATAGTTTGATAAAATGATGACCCTTGGATGACCTTGACCTATTTTACGGCAAGGTCAAATTTGGAAACATAGGCTTTTACATGGGAAAAAGTGAAACCTATGGATTTTTTGAAAATTATTGCAGCCTGAGGCCTGAAAAGTGGTAGATGCAAACAACTAATGGAGTAGATGAAGGTATATGATTAATATAGGTCAAGGTCATCTCTTGACCTTGGCCAGTCTGTTGTCCATACACACTTTTCAAAGATCTTCTTCTCTGAAACTGCTTGGCCAATCAAAGTGAAATTTTATGTGAAGCATTCATGGGTAGAGGAGACGAAAGTTTGATCGCGAAATCCAGGTCACATGACCAAGATGGCCGCCACGCCCATATATGGTAAAAACCTTTCAAACATCTTCTTCTCCAGAACCGGTGGGCCGATTTCCAAGAAACTTGGTATGTAGCATCAAGGACCTCAGCCCATCATAGTTTGATAAAATGATGACGCTTGGATGACCTTGACCTATTTTACGGCAAGGTCAAATTTGGAAACATAGGCTTTTACATAGGAAAAAGTGAAAACTATGGAATTTTTTGAAAACTGTTGCAGCCTGAGGCCTGAAAAGTGGTAGATGCAAACAACTAATAGAGTAGATGAAGGTATGTGATTAATATAGGTCAAGGTCATCTCTTGACCTTGGCCAGTCTGTTGTCCATACACACTTTTCAAAGATCTTCTTCTCTGAAACTGCTTGGCCAATCAAAGTGAAATTTTATGTGTAGCATCCATGGGTAGAGGAGACGAAAGTTTGATCGCGAAATCCAGGTCACATGACCAAGATGGCCGCACGCCCATATATGGTAAAAACCACTCAAAAATCTTCTTTTCCAGAACCGGTGGGCCGATTTCCACGAAACTTGGTATGTAGCATCAAGGACCTCAGCCCATCATAGTTTGATAAAATGATGACCCTTGGATGACCTTGACCTATTTTACGGCAAAGTCAAATTTGGAAACATAGGCTTTTACATAGGAAAAAGTGAAAACTATGGATTTTTTGAAAATTGTTGCAGCCTGAGGCCTGAAAAGTGGTAGATGCAACTAACTAATGGAGTAGATGAAGGTATATGATTAATATAGGTCAAGGTCATCTCTTGACCTTGGCCAGTCTGTTGTCCATACACACTTTTCAAAGATCTTCTTCTCTGAAACTGCTTGGCCAATCAAAGTGAAATTTTATGTGGAGCGTCCATGGGTAGGGGAGACGAAAGTTTGATTGCGAAATCCATGTCACATGACCAAGATGGCCGCCACGCCCATATATGGTAAAAACCTTTCAAAAATCTTCTTCTCCAGAACCGGCAGGCCAATTTTCATGAAACTTGGTATGTAGCATTTGGGACTCCAGCCCATCATAGTCTGTTGAAATGATGATCCTATGATGACCTTGACCTATTTAACGGCAAGGTCAATTTTGGAAACATAGGCTTTCACATGGGAAAAGGAGAAAACAAACTGTTGCAGCCTGAGACCTGAAAGTTGCTAGATGCAGACATCTAATGGAGTCAATGAAGGTAAGTAATTAATAAAGGCCAAGGTCATGTCTTGACCTTGGCCCAAGGTCATTTAAATATCAAAATTAAAATTATGGTTTTCTCAGAAATCACTGGGTTTGGAAACTATTGCAGCCTGAGACCTGAAACTTTGCAGATGCAGACAACTTATGAAGTCAATAAAGATGTGTGAGTATTCAAGGTCAAGGTCATATTATTATGACTTAATACTCCAAGATCAGGCTTCAGGTGAGCGTTCTCAGGACCAATGGTCCTCTGGTTCTTATTTTTGCTACAAAACATTGATTGTGGGTACTCGTTAGAACCGCCTCGGCGAGGCGGTTCTAACGTGTACCCACTATCTATGTTTTGAGCAAAAATAAGACTGAAAAATATCAAAAAATTTCCACTGAAAATTTTCAATTTTTACAGGTGAAAAAATCTCTGTATATTGCATGGGCAAGTTTTCGTAATGGGCTTGCGATATGATTTCTGCGTTATTGTCAATTTGGTTTTTCCCACCTCGGTTTTTGGTGTTAGAATTTCTTTCTGATTGCGCCTTTTCCTGATCATTGCCTACTTGTACCTTTTTATACGAGTTAACAACGATTTCCATCTTACTTTGTTTCGACTATAATTCAACGTAATGGTACATACCTTTTCATTCACCAAAGCGTTTCTTAATCCATAATGAACACGTTTCACCATCAGTGTTTCGTTGTGACAGCCTCTTATTTCCAAGCACATCCTTAATCATAATTAGCAATCGTTTTAATAGTCAAAATGCATTAATGGTATTTCTTAACTCTTTTAAATGAATACACGATACAAAATCAAATTAGTTATAATAGCGTGAAATTGCGCTTTAAACATTCCACTACTTCTAAATTAGCAATCTAGATAGAAACGTTCATTTCTGCTAGCAGACAGACTGCCTTTATGTCATTTTCTTTATAATATTATCATTTTTGAACAAAATAAAAAATGAAAAATAAATATATATATGTATATGAAAAGGTAGGTAATTAGTTGAGTGACATTAGATGAAATATGAAACAGTTATCTGCGAAATCATCTTAATAGCATACTGTCGCTTACTATAGAAAACCCTTGAACCAAACTATCTGGATTTCGTTAAAGCCTTGTATAGTGACGTTCTTTTATTCGATTTGACGTATTTCGATGGCTGGGAAAATTTAAAGGTGAACTTAACCCATATAAGCCTGACGTCTTTTTTACGAGCAAACATCACAGCAAACGCGGCGTCCCATATGTGGCTTTTCTGTTTGTTTTTATTGTAAAGTGAAATAAAAATCTAACTTCAAACCTGATAAATCTAGAAAGCAGTAAACTCATCCAAACATCAGATTTTTTTTTTTTTTTTTTTTTTTTTTTTTTTTTTTTTTTTTAATATTTTCTGTATTTTCGCTCGTAACATTATTTGTTGGTACACGTTACACCTTGCCAATGTGGCTGTAATGAGTACCCACAACCTACTTGTATGCTTTGGATCGAAAGGAGGAACAGTGTATAACCCTCTGCACCCAAATGTTACTACATGAAAGAGGGGTTTAAGGAGATGGGGGCTTCAGGGATAAGTTTTCTTGATGAAATCTCACACATAAAATCACGATCTTGCGGTTAGGAGTTTACAACTTATTGAATTTAGGGGAGCGCGGTGTCTTAGTGATAAAGCGTCGGACCCTGGACATAAAGGTCCTGGGTTCATACCCATCTGGCCACGGCTGGTGTATCGATGATAAAATCCTTTATAGTACACTGTTTGCTTAATCTTTCCCAAAACAACGTTTAGTAAAATTTCATTCTAATAAGCACACTCTTCTATGAACGAAAATAATACATAAATTGGCAATTCAACAGTAATCATTAGAAAGTATGAATGATAATGCCGTTTAAGTATATCAACCTTTGCACAATATTGCTAGATCATTTCAGGCTATGTTCGTATTTAGCAAATTACGATTACCTGCGTGACAAAACAGGTGTACAGTACCCACACTTCGTGTATAAAATGCATGATTTTCGGATATGACCTGGGTGCGCGCTTATTCGGAGTAGTTGTGCTTAACAGAATGACTATGACATCTATACGTTTGCAACAAGAACATGTAATCGTATTATTCACAAATAATGTCTTTGTCAACCGATGACTGCATTCGTTTCTTGCACCTTCACACCGGGCCCTCACATCATTTCTCAAACGATTTGCACTTTGTTATGTGATTCCCTTGAGCATTAAACACCCACAGAAAGAAAATGAAGAAATGCGTATTTAAGACAAGTGTCACCCATCTCAAAGAAAGAAATATTATAGACATATAATAAAATGTAACGAGTCATCAGCGAAATCTTTAGACGCTTACACTTTGAAATTATTAGTGCTAAATAATCAGAGAACAAACCAGAGTCAATATTCCCTGTTATTTCTGTATTTGAACCTTACGGAAGTATAGATAAAGTATAAAGATTTGATCGTTTGGAAGCAATAATAATTTTTCCTTGTTAAAAGGAACGCTTGGCTATTCTGTATAAAAGTAGTAATGGTGGGCGGTATGGCTCCATTTTCTGAAAACTTATAGCTCCATTTTTATAGCTCCATTTCAGATAAGCGTAGCGCTAGAAATGGAGCCATAAAAATGGAGCTATAAGTTTTCAGAAAATGGAGCCATACCGCGCACCCTGGGTCTCAGTTTTAATAATGAACTAGCTAAGTTGCATGTAGGTAAGTATCCTTGAGTTAAGACAAGCCTGCACATTTGCACATCTGCTCATCTGCACATCTGCTCATCTGCTCATCTGCACATTTGCACATCTGCACTTCTGCACATCTGCACATTTGCACATATGTACATCTGCATATCTGCTCATCTGCACATTTGCACATCTGCTCATCTGCACATCTGCACATTTGCACATCTGCACATTTGCACATCTGCACATCTGCACTTCTGCACATCTACACGCCTATGCATCTACACATCTACACGCCTACACATCTTTAGAGACTATGAGATAACTGACATAGTCAAGTTTTCTGTTGGTAAGTTCCATTACGAAATTAAGGAAGGGCCTTTTTCCCTCTTGTGTTCCTGGGTTATTTGATTTTGCATTAGTATCCACATCTACACAAACATAGAAACTTCAAGTAAAATGCCCCTTTGTTTTATTATTATTCACAGATAAGCACAGGTCATTATAACTTTATATAACTGAAGTTTTCAAAGATGATTAAAATTTGTGAATGGAAATTTGCATATGGAAATCCATTCTCATATCAAAAGTAAGAAAAGTGTTGCAATTATATTATTGAATGTAATATTATTTACTTAAATATCACATTTTCTAATTAAAAAGAAATAAATAAACACATTTTGCTTCAATATGTACAGAAAATACAAGTTTTATTAATTTTATAGTTGATATAGGGGAACTATGGATATTGGTTTTTCTGAGAAAAGTAGGTTAGCATTTTCAGAAAATTCTAAAACTGAAAGTAGATAATTTTCGGAAAACGACGCATGAATGGAAATCGACAAAAGGTTTTATGTTTAAATAGTTTGTGTTTCACCTTGTAAATCAAACTGATATATAGCATTTTCAAGAGCTGAATTATTCATTCACTCAAGTAATACTGACACATTCTGTACTTCTTCAGACATGAAGGATTTTTACATTACATTGCTAAGTGACAGTTCTATGAACATGTTCCCATCAAATAAACAGTCTGAATTTACTGTAAAATTGGATCATCCTATTAAAATTGACGTGGAAAGCTGGGAGGTTGCCTTGGTTGAAATTGCAACACCAGCTGAAGTTCTCAACATAACAGAAGAAAACAACTATTTCTTTTTGACTTTCCTAGACCAATCCAGTTTACGCAGAGTTGGAAATCAAAACATCACAGAGATATGTAGCAGTGAAAACGGCTGCTATAACTTCAAACTAACAATTCCAACTGGAAATTATGAGTCACATGAATATCTAGCTGAAGAAATGCAAAACTCCATTGACAACTTTGAAAAAGGCATACTGAAAAAATTCAATGCTCACATTACTATGACATATGATCATTTGAGACAACGTTTCAAAATATCAGCCCAAAACGAAAGGTTGGTTAGACTCATATTCCCAAAACCATTTGCTCAAATCTTAGGATTAGATTCATCATTGGTCGAAAAGCCTATAGGAAATGAGGAAAATGTGTTTAAGTTCAATGCAAAGTTGAATCACAATTTTAGCAACTTCTATGTTTATTCTGACATTGCAAGTTTCACTTTTATTGGTGATACTGTAGCACCTATTTTACGAGTTGTTCCATTTCAAAGTAAACCAGATTTATATTTCTTCTATAAAGAATTTAAAACTCTGCACTATGTTTCTGTTTCAAAATCTATTGTAGACCAAGTGCACATTACATTAAAAACAGAGAATGGTATGACTGTTCCTTTTGTAACAGGCAAAACGATTTTAAAATTACACTTTCGTAGAAAGAAAAAAACTAGTATAAATACAATCTAAGAGTTTGTAAATTATCAGTTTTGTACAAAACGCTAAAGAGATGACTTCCTTAGAAGAACAGACAAAACAATCCTGCAAGGCTATGGAGAATCTAAGAAAACGCCAGTGGCACAGAAACCGAGTGGATCTCATGCAAGTTATGCACAGATCAGAAACCTTATGAAAAGGCTGACTACAGCTTTGAATAAAAGGCTTAGAGAGGGCAGACCATCGAAGTATTGCAGATTCTGTAGGGCTGAACTGCTTTCTATCAGTAAAGAACTGTCAGAGAAAAAGAAGAAAACAACAGCTAGACGTCAGCGGATTACAAAGAAACCAAATCTGAGAAGAACTAGAACAAAACCAACTCCGGCGATGGTATAAAAAGACATACTCAGGATGAATCTCAGTATTCTTCGAATAACCAGCTATGGGTCGATATCAGTGCTATCAGTGTGATCGAGAATTTTCCAGATCATACAACTTGAGAAGACACAAGGACAGTGGTATCTGCAGAAGTGCTCAGGCTAACATGTTAGACAGTGATGAAGAAAGTGTAATGTCTGAAAGAAGATCACTAGACGATGGAAAAGACATCTTCAGAAAACCTGATCTTGAAGATGTAGAAGAAGTCGATGAGGAAGAAGAGGATGAAACTGAAGAAAGTGAGGAAAATGAGGAGGAGGAAGAAGAAGAAGAAGATGATGATGAGGATGATGATGATGAAGAAGATGAGGATGAGGAAGAGGATGATGATGATGTTGATGATGATGAGGAGGAGGAACCTCAGAAAATAAAACCATGGGATATTTTGATGGGCATAACGACAGATAAGATGCAAGACACTTTCAACGAAACAGTTGAAAAAGCCCTGCATGAAAATCCTGGCAAAGACGTACAAGATGCTGAAGAGATAGCATATGATGAACTTAAGCCAAAGTATCTGTCAGAGTTCGTATCCCGCTACAAGTATCTTACTGATCTCTCAGCTGCATTAAGAAAAGATCCAGTCAACAAGAAAATACAGGAAACAGCTAAACGATTGAGGGATGAAGAAGATTATGACGAGGACGAATCAATACTGTATGCCATCAAGAAACGAAAATTCTTGATTGAGAAGAAACTGAACGACTATGACCCACCAAGCTACGAAGTGGCCGAGGAACAGACATTATTGTTGCCACATAAAACACATATGAACATTATTAACCATAAACCGAAGAGTAGCTATATTCAGGGGAAACACTTGTAAACGAGAACAGAGGGACGGTCCTAATCCTCTGTTTCATCGTGCATTCATAGTAAGCGGGACAAATAAAAAATGTTGAAAATGTTAAAGTCAGTCTTGGGTTTTCATTTCTCCTCTCAGGAGGTAGTAGTAAAGGTTTTAAAGTTTGACAATAACTAGATGAGTTTTTGACACTTATCAATGTTCTCGAGATACGAGAACATTGAAAAGCCTCAATATATTAGGAAGACGCTATAAAGTTATGCCTTTTGACTAGTTGAGATCTTGAGATACAAGACCAAGAGACAGTGAAACGCATACCACTTTAAAGCCTCTAAGGAAGCTATAGAGTCATGCCTCTAATAGAGTTGAAGTCTTGAGATACAAGACTGAGATACTCTTCAGACGCATTCAGCTGTATAGCAACATAAACTTCTACATACCCACACAACTGTCCCAGACAAGTCCAACAAGTGTCACAATGTAACAAGTCTACCCAGGAACACAAGAGGGAAAAAGGCCCTTTCTTAATTTCGTAATGGAACTTACCAACAGAAAACTTGACTATGTCAGTTATCTTATAGTCTCTAAAGATGTGTAGGCGTGTAGATGTGTAGATGCATAGGCGTGTAGATGTGCAGAAGTGCAGATGTTGAGAAGTGCAGATGTGCAGATGTGCAAATGTGCAGATGTGCAGATGTGCAAATGTGCAGATGTGCAGATGTGCAGATGAGCAGATGTGCAGATGTGCACATGTGCAGATGTGCAAATGTGCAGATGTGCAGAAGTGCAGATGTGCAAATGTGCAAATGTGCAGATGAGCAGATGTGCAGATGAGCAGATGAGCAGATGTGCAGATGAGCAGATGAGCAGATGTGCAAATGTGCAGGCTTGTCTTAACTCAAGGATACTTACCTACATGCAACTTAGCTAGTTCATTATTAAAACTGAGACCCAGGGTGCGCGGTATGGCTCCATTTTCTGAAAACTTATAGCTCCATTTTTATGGCTCCATTTCTAGCGCTACGCTTATCTGAAATGGAGCCATAAAAATGGAGCTATAAGTTTTCAGAAAATGGAGCCATACCGCCCACCATTACTACTTATAAAACATTATTTCGTCTATACTGCAAAACTGTTCCCGGATCTAAATTCTTGGATGGGTTCCCATATGGAGTCCCATATTTTGATCAAAATTTCAAATATTCGAATTCTTTGGATAAACGATGATTTACATCATTGAAATGACCTTATAAACTACACACGCATATGATCATGATGATAGTGCCTTTTTGATTACCGTAAAGTGGTCCCGGATTTCGGTCCCGGGTTTTACTCCTTCCCCAGCAGAAGACTTCCTAGACCATTCCATATCACAAACCAATGTCATTCTTGTGGTAAATACAACGTCATAACTGAGCGTCTGCAAGTTTCCTGTTCTGTTTATAGAGCTCTGATAACAAAAATTCGAAACGTATTACTTCAAGTCCGAAGTATAAAATGCACAGAGAAGCCCACAAAATACCTTTTATCCCATGTGGAAGCGTGGACCAAAATATGTCTAATGAGAACATTTGCTTTTGCTATGCTTCATGCAGACAACTTAGGCACTGTTTAAATGTGGCTGTTAAATTATAAACAATGTAAACATTTATTTCTGTTGGTACTGCAGTGCGTTGGCTCAATAGATTTATTACTAAATGCAGCTATTAACAATGTTATAAAGTTCAGAAGCTACTATAGGTAACAATAATATGTCAATTTTAGACCCTCTAGCAGACGCTTCTCCGGGAAAAGGCCGACGCTGGAGCTGACCCCCTTACAGATTTTCCGCAAGTAAAATTTCGTTAGTTATTGCTGTTGTCTTATGACAATGCAGTGGAGCAGCAGTTGTCTTAGCACAATGTAGTGGAGCAGCTAAAATACTTCCTCGGTGGATACCATTCGTACTTGGTCGGACCTTGGACTAGTTCCGGGTTTTAGCATTATCCGTCCAGAACGCCAGCTATATGTTACACATTTAGAGCCAAGCACGTCAGTCTTCCCACAAGTCCTAATGACAATGGCGGAGAGCAAGGACTGGTTACTGTTTTTAATTGCTTTATAATGCGACAAGAGTAGCAAAAATTTGCGACTGGAACCAGGCCCCTGGCTGTCAAAGGGAAACCCCATAGATTGAAGGAAAAGACCCCGCAGATTGAAGAGAAATCCTCGTTCCGTCTCATTTTCTTGGCGCTTAGCAGCGCCAAGCAAAAACATTCAAAGGGAGATAGTATGGACTATATTGCGCAGCTTCGGGTAATGAGGTACAAGTGGGCAATGATCAGGAAATGGCGCAATCAGAAAGAAATTCCCACTCCATAAACCGAAGGGTGGGAAAAACTAAAATGACACTTAGGTACTGATCAGGAAATGGCTCAATCAGAAAGAAATTCCCACTCCATAAACCAAGGGGTGGGACAAACCTTCATCAGTAGCCCTTTTTAAACCGGCAACGAAAGCCAGACTATTGTACTGCAATTTCGAATATTTTCACGAGAAGTCTAAATCAAAAACATAAATATTATAAACACATTAATAAAAGTGTGTGTTGCTGCGTGGCCACTGTGTTAGAAACAAGCTGCTCACTTGGATGACCGATGTACTTAGTTTTCATTTTAACCTATTTCCCACGTTTTTTTGTGGCAGGAGTTTGGCATATCTTAGGCTGGTTTGTGGATTTTCCTAACTTTCTTAATTAAGGTAGCATACAAGAGTACCCCCACGTCATCACGGCATATCACCAACTTAAAAATGTTTATCATTAATGTCAGAATCTCGTGTGTTTTTCGCAGATAATAAAACATCAGTCGCCTTATATTCTTTAAAACACATCAGGCATCAAGTAAAATGCGTTTTTAATTAGCCGATAAGTGCTTTCTGCTTCTGAGACGGTCATTATAAACCAATAAAGGCATCTCGATCTGGCAACGTGCGAAAGCCGTCGGAAGCACAGACGCATTCTGGAAGTGAATGCATTTGTCTCAATAGAACAATATATAACGCAATACTGAAGCCAGTCACAGGTCTAATTAAAATGTCCGTGAAAGTGTATAACAAAATAAGACTGAGCTAGACGGAGATAATATTCTGAAAGCGAAAGAATTATAATAGAACGAGGAATGTAATGCTTATTTCATATTGTTAAGTTATTGACGAATAAACGAAACACAGCCCAGAATGTTTGTAAATCACTGTCATCGACAGACATGTTCCTACTGTGATAATGTTTTGTCTCGGAATTTTATAAATTCTGGTCAAAATAGACTCTTTAGGGAAAAGACAAGGCCATGAATGCAGGAAGTTAATTTTCTCTAAAAGATTAAATTCATAAGAAGGCGCACTGTCTTTAAAAAAAACCTCCATATGACGGCTACGAAAGATAAATTTGAAAAAGTAAGAGCAGAAACTCTAAGAATAATTGCTTAAGTTACAATTACAAACCGGTCACCGGGTGGGAATGAAAATGACTAGATATTGAAAGGTACAAGTAGGCAACGATCAGGAAAAAGAGCAATCAGAAATAGATTCCCACTCCAAAAACCGAGGTGGGAAAAATAAATTAACAATCAGGTACATATACCATGAAGGCACATCATAAGCCGAATGAGCAGCTATTTTCCCAATAGGTGGTCACTCAGTTACATAAACTTAACTAAAAGTATGATAACATACATAAGGTGCCAGCAGCATAAAACAATTAAACACCAAGACATAAAACAATAAGAACCACCACAGAAGTATCGCCTTGGAACGATCAGTAATATAAAATTACTGGGGGGGGGGGGGCTTAAACCGGTTTTACAGGTACCTAACCGCACCCTCAGCTTCTGCAGTGGTTCACAACATTAAGTTAGTTGTTCGGTCCTCGTGGTGAATCTCTAACTAGTCAGTGAATCACCATGTACAAACAAATTAATCATGATAAACTCCATGATGAATCAAAAAGGAGGACTCACAGATTGAGTAAGCTGCCCAACGATGAAGATCCCTGGGCGCAATCTGGTCACGCAGTTGCAATAAATTAAAACAAAAATTGCATCCTTAACACAGACGTACGTGTACACAAACTCAATTGACACATATTAAATAAAACTAAGCCGAGGTTCTTTCTCTAATGGTTAGAAAGAAAATGCCAATCCTCGTCGGTTCGTCCTGCGAGAATCTATCTACGACGTCGACTAAACCTACATTTTTTTCCCTCTGACATTTTAATACAAAGCGCAGTAGAACTTGATTTAAAAAATATCATACACATTTTGATGAAAATTGTCAAAATATTTAAATTGATGCTTTTGCTAACCTTTCTTGATTATTTTCATTTTAGCTCGATTGCACGAAGTGCATAGAGATTCTGCAGTCACACCGGTCGTCCACGTTCCTCGGGGGGGGGGGGGTGTAACTCGGAGGTAATTTTGGTACGGACGTGCCGCCCGATACTTTAAAACATACCCCATTCATATACCTGGTAATCGAAAAAAGTGACCCATGCAATATCTGCCTTCGAAAAAAGTGACCCATTCATATATCTGCCTTCGAAAAAAGTGACCCATTCATATATTTGAGTGTACAAAATTTTGACCTATACACAAGTATATACAAATATTTCGACTTTCTGAGCTGTGTATGTCAGCAAAAAAATGCTCTTGAACATGAATGTCCTAAAAAGTTGGTCATTCATAGACTAAATATGGAAAAATGAGGCCATTCATATATTTTGACATGAAAAAGGTAACCCATTCATATATATGGCGAGGCTAAAAAAGGGGGCTATTCGGGCGGCACATCCCCACTACGTCATATATAGGTAGTTACCCCCCCCCGCCCCCCACGAGTCACGTTCCCGTACCCGTGCGCGTCTCACTTGCGGGGGTCTGGGGGGCTTGCCCCCCAGGCATTCCGTGTGAATCAATGCCTACTCCATTGATCTTGACCTACATCCTTCCCTATGATTGCCCATGTTTTGCACGCATGCGCAATTCTTTCACTTCTGTCAACCTGTCGACCTGTCAACCTGTTGATATGTCAACCTGTCGACCTGTCAACCTGTCGACCTGTCAACATGTCAACCTGTCAACCTGCCAACTTGGCGACCTGTCAACATTTTGTTGGTTATTACTTGTGTTCAATACACCTCAGATGTGTTATTAGCTCTTATTATAGTTTACGACTCGTCTTTACCTCAAGCACTTAGAAATACACATAATTTTTTTGTTTCCGTCCCTTATGTGATAGTGTATTAATGCATATGCTGTTGTACTTCTATTTTTCAGGCTCAGTTGCTGAAACTCAGATTGGGTATCAATAATGTCTCATCTATGATCTGCATGCAATATCCGTCCGTTTTATAACAGTTTCTAGTCCATCTTCTACCATTGCCTGTGTTTCATCTATCCGTCTAATAGTTTCATATACAGGCATACATATTCTATGTCCCTAAGGTGTCCCCTATATTTGACTTGAGCCAAGTTTTCTAGAAGTCCATATCTTGACAACCACTCATCAGAAAGCATTCATACTTGGACCATAGATACCCTGTTGGGTTAGCTTTCATTCCATGGCATCAATCCTCTGGGTCCAGGCCAGTGGGTGGGGCTGGAGGTTAAAATCTGGAACACTTTCAAAAATGGCCATTCTTGCGTTAAAGTTTTCTAGAAGTCCATATCTTGACAACCACTCATCAGAAAGCATTTATACTTGGGCCATTGCCACCCTGTAGGGTCGGCTTGTATTCCATGGCATTGGATTTCTGGGTCCATGCCAGGGGGTGGGGCTAGAGGTTAAAATCTAGAACACCATTAATGATAATGGCTTTTCTGTGATATAGTATTCAAGAAGTGAAAACCTTTTATCAGGGGGCTTTCATATTGGGACCATAGGTACCCTGTAGGGTTGAGTTTCATTTCATGACATCGGATCTCTGGGTCCATGCCTGGTGGGTGGGGCTAGAGGTTAAAAACTAGAACACTGTAAAAAATAGATGTACTGCTGTGTAACTTTTACAAGGAGTCCATATCTTGACAAAAACTTAACATAAAGCATTCATACTTCATACACTTTTCGGACCTCTGGGTCAGAGTCAGGGGGCTGGGGCGAGAGGTCAAAATCTAGAACTCCCTGATTTTTTTTTCTTTTAATTTCTTAATAGAAACAACTTAGGAAGATGGTTGGTCATTTATTTTTTGACTTTGCGACACTGACTTATGTGTCATGACGCTAAGGGTGGGTTGACCTTCTTTCCATGGTTCAGTGATTTTTGCCTTATATCTTGACACTCAATTAATATATTTTCTTACTTATTTTCAGATTATGAGTGATCATGACCAGGCCTTTGACCCCAATATACTTATAGGTCACTGTGACCTTAATTCACGGTTCAGTGATTTTGCCTTATATCTTGACACTCAATTAGTATATTTTTATACTTCTCTTTCAGATTATGAGTGTGTATGACGAGACCTTTGATCCCAATATACTTATAGGTCACTGTGACCTAATTTCACGGTTCAGTGATTTTCCTTATATCTCGGCTCTTAATTGGTTTATGAACAAACTTCTTTCACAAAATGTTTGCGTATGACAAGACCTTTGACCCTAAAGTAGTCCTAGGTAATTATGACCTTATTCCACGGTTCAGTGATTCGGCCTTATATCTCGGCACTCAATTAGTATATGAACATACTGTTTTCACGATATGTTTGCCTATGACAAGACCTTTGACCTTGAAGTATTCGTAGGTCACTGTGACCTAAGTTAATGGTTCAGTGATTTTGCCTTATATCTCGACACTCAGTTGGTATTTTTTCTTACAATTTACAGATTATGAATGAGTCTGACCAGACCTTTAACCCAAACATACTTATAGGTCACTATAACCTTATTTCATGGTTCAGTAATTTTGTCTTATATCTCGGCACTCAATTGGTTTATGAACAAACTTCTTTCACGATATGTTTGCGTATGACAGGACCTTTGACCGTAAAGTATTTCTGGGTTACTGTGACCTATTTTCATGGTTCAGTGACTTGCCTTATATCTCAACACTCAGTTGGTATTTTTTCATACTTTTTTCTGATTATGAATGAGTATGACCAGACCTTTAACCCAAACATACTTATAGGTCACTATGACCTAATTTCATGGTTCAGTGATTTTGCCATATATCTCAACACTCAATGGGTACATGATCATATTTCTTTCAGATTATGAGTAAGTATGACTAGACCTTTGACCCTGAAGTACTGATAGGTCAGTGTGACCTTATTTCACGGTTCAGTGATTTTGCCTTGTATCTTGGCACTCAGTTGGTATATGAACACACTCCTTTCACAATAAAAGTGAGACCTTTAAATCTTAGGTAGTTATAGTTAACTTTCATGGTTCAGTGATTTTGCCTTATTGCAATAAGGCAAAGAGATGCATGAGCATAATGCTTTGGGTTACAGGTTGGGTTTGGCCTTATGTTTGACAAAGGTCAGAGGCAGTCGAGTGCGCTGTCCTGCGACAGCTCTTATTACAGAACACAATTGAATCAATGTCAGTTTTTGTTTGATATCTACAGCTAACATTCTTGTAGTTGAATAATTTGGTGCTTTTACATGTACTAGCAACACAAAATCATATGGAGTTTAAGTAGTAAGTATGCCAGAAGAGCCAACAAAAATATGCAAAGAATAGGAACCGCTGCAAACCCAAAAAACTATGAGGTAAACTTTTCAGAATAATGCTTCAGAAAACTTAGAATTGTGAACGGATTCGCATCGCAAAATGTGGTATCGTGTCATATAGAGGCATTTCAAACAAAAATAAAACAAAGAATGCTGTTGGAACAAATGACAAAGGCAATCCAATTTTAACTTGTGCAACAAAAGCTTTCAGGCGACACGATTATGATTTAAAAGAAGACAATCAAATCATGCATCTTTTCACTGATATCTGCAAATATTCAATACTCAAATTGAATCAGTTAAGTGCTGAAGAGCATTTCCGCTTTTTCATTGAAGCCCTGCATTAAACATATTGGATTAAGGGAGCCGTTAAACACATATTTGTGTGTAGCTTCATGGGGTGTACAAGAAATACAAATAAAATACCAAAGAGTTCATCATGCAGTAATTGTTGTCGCCAGCATATATGAAGAAAGGGCTTTATTCGCGAAATGGTTGTTGAAGAAACATAAGGATCGTCGGTGCAGGGCAAACCGGCAGATTCAGTGCCATACATAATTTGATACGCATTATATGAACGAAATCTAAATTGATAACATATTTAAACCACCAGTTAAACACAATAATATCACAATCCGTTGGCTTAAGGTGTTTCGATACCAATTTTGTTGATAAATAAACCTTTACCTTTTAGACAGCTTAAAATATAGATGGAATGCTACTTAAAAAGCAAAATATTTGCAGGGGTATCCCGGGGGTATCCATTCTTTTAAAAAAAATATCGACTTTCAAAAATGAGAAAAATAGATTTTTTGAAATATTTTCAATTTCATTTTTCACGGAATAGGTCTAAAATACGCCAACGGAATGTATCTTATATTGTTAATGTATTCGTAAACTACTTGCCAAATAACCACACTGAAAGGTTAAAATAAATATATACATCCTAGGGCAAAAATATACTGTTTTGCAGGAAATATTTTTCAAATTTGTTAACATATTTGTCTAGTACATCTCCGAGAATATACTTTGAATAACAAAAGAACTGATTTTTTTGAAAAGGGGAATAATTATCAAATAAGATAATATATTAATTGATAGGTCTATCCACGCTTTTCAATCTGCTATTAGCATTTTCCCACACCCACCCCTTACAAAGATGCATATCCCGGCGTCTAATCAAACCTCATAAAAACTTTTCAAAAATAAGTTTTTAAAGCTTGTGATGTATGGCTGTTTAGATTCACAAATTGCCAATTTGATGATACCAAAATTCTGATACATATTAAATGAGATGCAAAGCCCAATCCACCACTTGTCGTACATCGCGATCATATAGTCTTGACAATAAGTATGCTATAGTATCATTTTTTTAAAACTTAACTTAAATGTAAAACAAAATATTATTTCCCTTTCAATACTGGCTGAATCTGAGTCTAATAAGGCCTTCTAGTTATACAATTCAAAACATCTGTTCAACTGTTAATAATTTTTAAATAAAAAAGAACAAAGCAAGCAATTTCGATGCATTTTCATTTTTCCATTCTTTTTACTTCTCCTGTTGATGGGATTTGCAAATTCCTTCTACAATAAGACTTCATTCAATACATGTAGTCTATATAAAATCATACAAATTTAACAAAAAACAAATAACGATAACTCTTTCTTTTTGAGACGATTACAGTTGTCTTATTTATTACTATCGAAACCCCTTAAAACAAAGAAAGAGTTCAATATAATCAACATGCTACCGGAACATTGTGTAGCTCCATACCTGTCAGCCATAGCTGACGGAAAATGTTCATAATTTCAATCGTAGAAAGAAAAATTGTATTATAGAAATCGTTTGATATCATAAAAATCGTTACTAACGAATAAATCGACTCATCAGCGTCTTAAGGTCTGTATTTTCTACAAAGTTTAAAACACAATAGCTTATTTAAATGCACAACGACATCCCAGGATTTAGCGTAAATTGATTACATTTATTTACCTGTTCGTTCGAAAATGTGGTGCAATCTCTTTACCATGCAACTTTCAAGTTAAACATGTATAGCTAAGCCCAAAAGTGAATGAGTCTTTGTTTATTCATTAACCCGCTAGTGACGAGTGGAATCGCCCATCATTATCATTTAGATGATTCCACTTTCCATTTTTCAATGAAATTCTTACAACGCAAACAGAATAGCCCAAGATGGGATGACGCGCTTGCCTATATCCCATAAAAAAGGACGTCAGGAGCCTATTTTTGTACTGCTTGAACCTTATGTACGTTTTCATAATTTTAGCTCACCTGAGCCGAAGTCTCACAGGTGAGCTTATAGTATACCCATGCTCTGGCGTCCGTCGTCCTTCCGTCGTCCGTCCGTCCGTCCGTCGTTCACAATTTCAAAGATCTTCTCCTCTGAAACCGCTTGGCCAATCAAAGCCAAACTTCATGTGGAGCATCCTTAGGAAGGGGGAACGAAAGTTTATATAAATGGTCCAGGTCACATGACCAAGATGGCCGCCATGGCTATAAATAGCAAAAACCTTTAAAAATCTTCTTCTCCAGAACCAGTGGGCCGATTTCCACGAAACTTAGTATGTAGCATTGGGGCCGTGGACCCATCATAATTTATATAAATCATGACCCTAGGATGACCTTGACCTATTTTACGGCAAGGTCAACCTAGGTCGCCAATGCATTTGAATGGGAAAAAATGGGAAAATGTTATTAAATGGGTAAAACTTACTGGGAATAGGCAAATGGACAGAAGATTAATGTTAATGGAAAATTTTTGCCCCTGGGGTGTTGTCTGCCCCTGCCCCGGGGCTATATACATGTATATTTCCATAATAATGAAACATCTTCTCCCCTGAAACTGCTTGGCCAATCAAATCCAAACTTCATATGGAGCATCGTTGGGAAGGGGGAAAGAAAGTTTATATAAATGGTCCAGGTCACATGACCAAGATGGCCGCCATGGCTATAAATAGAAAAAAACTTTAAAAATCTTCTTCTCCAGAACTAGAAGGCCAATGATTTTGAAACTTGGTGTGAAGCATCAGTGACTAGAGCTCTACAAAGTTTATATAAATCATGACCCTGGGATGACCTTGACCTATTTTACAGCAAGGTCAACATAGGTCGCTCATGCATTTGAATGGGGAAAAGTGTTAAAATGTCATTTGTAGGGAAAAACTTGCAGGAAATGGGCAAGTGGACTTAAGATTGATGATTCTGAAAACATTTGGACCCCAGGGGTCTGTCTGCCCCCACCCCGGGGCAATATACATGTATATTACAGTGATATTCAAAGATCATCTTCTCTGAAACTGCTCGGCCAATCAAAGCCAAACTTAATGAGGAGCATTGTTAGGAAGTGGGAATGAAAGTATATATAAATGGTCATGGTCACATCACCAAGATGGCTGCCATGGTTATAAATAGCAAATTCCATTAAAATTCTTCTTCTCCAGAACCAGAAGGCCTATGATTTTGAAACTTGGCATGAAGCATCAGGCAATAGAGCTCTACAAAGTTTGTATAAATTGTGACCCTTGGATGACCTTGACCTATTTTACGACAAGGTCAACTTAGGTCGCCCATGCATTTGTATGGGGAAAATTGTTAAAATGTCATTTGAAGGGCAAAACTTGCAGTAAATTGGCAAATGGACTGGAGATTAATGATTTGAAAAAGAATTTGACTCCAGGGGTTGCTCTGATCTGGCCCTGGGGTTATATACATGTATATTACCATTGTAGTCAAACAAGTTTATTGGTATATATCTCAGGTTTCAGGTGAGCGTTTACAGGACCATTGGTCCTCTGGTTATTTAAGTTTGGATAACTGAGTGGCCGCCTATTGGGAAATAGCTGCACACTCGGCTTGCGATATGTTTAATGAGTGTAAGTACCTTATTGTTAATTTGTTTTTCCCACCTCGGTTTTTGGTGTTGGAATTTCTTTCTGATTGCGCCTTTTCCTGACCATTGCCTACGTGTACCTTTTTAGCTCGACTGCACGAAGTGCAAAGAGCTATTGTAGTCACCTCGGTCGTCCGCGTTCCCGTTCCCATCACACTGCGTCAAAGTTTTCTAGAAGTGCACAGCTTGGCAACTACTTATGATAGAGGGTTCAAACTTGGACCATAGGTACCTTGGAGGGTTGGCTTTCATTTCATGTTATCGGACCCCTGGGTCCATGCCCGGGGTGGGGCTAGGGGTTGATATCTAGAACACTGTAAAAATTGTCTGTACTGCGTTAAAAATTTCTAGCAGTCCAGATCTTGGCAACTACTTATCAAAGAGAGTTCAAACTTAGACCATAGGTATCTTGGAGGGTTGGCTTTCATTCCATTGCATCGGATTCCCGGGTTCATGCCAGGGGGTGGGGCTAGAGGTTAAAATCTAGAACATAATTAATAATGGCTTTTCTGTGGTATAGTATTCTAGAAGTCTATATCTTGAAAACCTTTTATCTGAGAGCTTTCGTACTTGTACCATAGGTACCCTGTAGGGTTGAGTTTCATTTCATAGCATCGGATTCCTCAGTCCATGCCTGGGGGTGGGGCTAGAGGTTAAAATCTAGAACAGTGTAAACAATGGATGTACTACTGCGTAACTTTTACAAAGAGTCCATATCTTGACAACAACTTATCATAAAGCATTTATACTTGATACACTTTAGGTTCCATGACATCCGACCTCTGGGTCCGAGTCAAGGGGGAGGGGCTAGGGGTCAAAATCTAGAACTCTCTGAAAATATTTTTTCTTTTTATTTCTAAATAGAAGCAACTTAGGAAGATGCTTGGTCATTCAGCTTTTAACTTAGTGACACTAACTTAGTGTCATGACGGTTACTGTTGGTTGACCTACTTTTCATGGTCCAGTGATTTTGCCTTATATCTTGACACTCAATTAGTATATGTCCATACTTCTTTCAGATTATGAGTGAGTATGACCTGACCTTTGACCCCAATAAACTTATAGGTCACTGTGACCTAATTTCACGGTTCAGTGATTTTGCCTTATATCTTGACAATCAATTAGTATATTTCCATACTTCTTTCAGATTATAAGTGAGTATGACCAGAGCTTTGACCCCCCAATATACTTATAGGTCACTGTGCCCTTATTTCACGATTCAGTGATTTTGCCTTATATCTTGACACTCAATTAGTATATTTTCATACTTCTTTCAGATTATGAGTGAGTATGACCTGACCTTTGACCCTAATAAACTTATAGGTCATTGTGACCTTATTTCACGGTTCAGTGATTTTGCCTTATATCTTGACACTCAATTAGTATATTTTCATACTTCTTTCAGATAATAAGTGAGTATGACCAGAGCTTTGACCCCTATATACTTATAGGTCACTGTGGCCTATTTCACGGTTCAGTGATTTTACCTTATATCTTTGCACTCAATTGGTTTATGAACATAATTCTTTCACACTATGTTTGTGTATGACAAGACCTTTAACCCTACAGTAGTCCTAGGTCACTGTGACCTAATTTCATGCTTCAGTGACTTTGCCTTATATCTTGACACTCGGTATATTTTCATACGTCTATATTATTATGAGTAAGTATGATAAGACCTTTGACCCTTAAGTACTGATAGGTCAGTGTGAGCTTATTTCACGGTTCAGTGATTTTGCCTTGTATCTCGGCACTCAGTTGGTGTATTAACATACTTCATGTACAACATGATTGAGACGTTTAAACCTTCAGTAGTTATAAGTTATAGTTAACTGTCATGGTTCAGTGATTTTGTTCTGTATAACATCAAGGCAAAAAGATGTATGAGCATATTGCTTTGGGTGACAGGTCGATTTTGGCTCTATGTTTGACAAAGGTCAGAAGCAGTCGAGCATGCTGTCCTGCGACAGCTCTTATTATACGAGTTAACAACGATTTACATCTTACTTTGTTTCGACTATAATTCAACATAATGGTGCATACCTGTTTATTCACCAAAACGTTTCTTAATCCATAATGAACACGTTTCACCATCAGTGTTTCGTTGTGATAGCCTCTTATTTCCAAGCACATCCTTAATCATAATGAGCAATTGTTTTAATAGTCAAAATGCATTAATGGTATTTCTTAACTCTATTAAATGAGTACACGATACAAAATCAAATTACAATGTAGTCATAATGGCGTAAAAATTGCGGTTGAAACATTCCACGACTTTTAAATTAGCAATCTAGACAGAAACGTTCATTTCTGCTAGCAGACACACTGCCTTTATGTCATTTTCTTTACAATATTAACATTGTCGAACGAAAAGAAAAAGGAAGAAAAAACTATATGAAAAGGTAGGTAATTAGTTGAAAGACATTAGATGAAATATGAAACAGTTGTCTGCGAAATCATCTTAATAGCTTACTGTCGCTTACTATAGAAAACCCTTGAACCAAACTATCTGCATTTCGTTTTAACCTTGTAAAGTGACGTTGTTTTATTTGGTTTGACGTATTTCGAAAGCCGGGTTATCAATACGTGTGCTGAAAATTTTGCTACTGTCAAAAACAAGCACTATGCGTACTTGTTGAGAAGCATAAGTATATTAAATAGTCAATCGAATTCTACAATTTATTAAACAAAATCATTATTTCTTAACTTGTAAACTACTATGAAATCTACTTAACACCAAAAGTAAGTTTACACTTTTCATTCCTTAGTTAATCTTGATTCGTTTTGAATTGTAACAACACATCTCCAACACGTGTCCGAGCATAATGCTTGTAACGCGGTCGATATAACTTCATCCACTTGCGAGTTTTCTGTGCTTTCACTAAAACACGCCCGGTAAAGTGCAAATTGACCACCGCCGGTGGTCAACGTAAAAAAAGTTGATATACATCCGGTGGTCGTTTTGAGCGTTTCCTGTTATTAGTTTTCGCGAGTTTGGTGGATGTGGAAGGTAAGATATTTTTTTATCAAAAACGTATTATAAAAATCAAAGAATGTCAGGCTATCAGTTTTTTGCCATTGAATGTCTAGCCGAAGTGGTAGTTGAAAAAAAATAAACCGTTTTGCTGCAATCCTTTCCGGCCCGTTTGATCGGTAGTGAAAACGAAAGTAGAATCTGGTCAAACACAGGTTAAAATGCCCTGATCGTGCATTTGCAAGCTTTCTGTAACCAATGGTCGTTGCATTTAGTTAAATGAACACTAAATTGGCTTTTCAGACAATATTTTAAAGTATTTCAAGCTTTCCTTTCAACACTTAGATCGATTTTGTACCGGCGGTCAACTTGAAGTTGCGGTGGTCGTATTGATCAATGGGAATTGCAATGTAAATTTTCATCGTGAGAGAAAGCCAGCAAAAATGCAACTTGATGTCGTTTTCTGTTAGGGGGCACGGCAACATTAATGGAGATGCATTCTAGACACAACCAAATCCAAATCAATGCCGTCGGTGTCCTCATAATTCAATTTCGTTTGTCCATTAGCCATTCAGTCACATAGTTTAGCAATATCGGATGTATTTATTACTAATTTTTGGTAACCCCAACAATACAAATACTACCTCATGCAAGATGCATTGAATTTATGTACATAATTCGCATTGACTCGAAGAAAAACCACTAGAATAACAGTGTGGTCAATTTGCAAACTAGGTGGTCAATTTGATCTTAAAATGAGCAATTTTGAAATGATTTACTGTCCAATTTGAAAAGTATTGAAGGACATCCCTGCTGTTTAATGTTGAGCAGGCTAAGTCTGGCAGATTCGACAATTATTGAAGTAACACTAAGCAAAGCGTTCATTGTGTTGTTTGTATGAAATCTATCTCCTGTTTTGCAATATCAATTCTTTGAACATGTATAATCACGTGGTTTATATCAATTATATCAGAAGTTCTTCGGGAACAACAGCTTGAGAATTGCTGGTGCCAATAGATTCTGTATTAGCTTGTGCTTGTGCATAACTATGGTCTATCATAATCAAACTTCGTTTTGATTTCTTTGGGGTGCTATGTACGGACTTAAGGTGGCTCGATACCAATTTTTGTTGATAAATAAATCTCTAATTTTTAGACAGCTTAAAATATAGGTGGAATGCTACTCAAAAAGCAAAATATTTGTGGGGGTATCCATGCTTTTTAAAAAGTTACGGATTTTCAAAATTGAGAAAAATATACTTTCTGAAATATTTTCAATTTTATTCTTCACGGAATAGATCTAAAATATGTAAACGGAATGTGTTTTAAACTGTAAATGTATTCACAAGCTAAGTGGCAAATAACAAAATTGAAAGGTAAACATGAATACATGTATATGCATTCTAGGGCAAAATACAATTTTTTGCAGAAAACATTTTTATTAAATTTTTGAACATATTTGTCCAGTACATCTCCGAGAATATACTTAGAATAACAAAAAACTGATTTTTAAACATGGGAATGATTATCAAATAAGATAATGCATAAATTGATGGGTGTTTCCACGCTTTTTAAGCTGCTATAAGCATTTTCCCCACACCCACCCCTCACAAAGGTGCATATCCCGGCAACCTCATAAAAAATATTTTCAAAAATATTTTTAAAGCTGGTTATGTATGGATGTTTAGATTCGAAAATTGCCAATGTGATGATACCAAAATTATTAAATTCTAATAAATATTAGATGCGATATAAGGACCAAACCACCACTTGTCGTACACCACGATCATATTGTCCCGACAATTAGTATGCTATAGAAACATTTTTAAAAGCTTCAACTTGAATGTAAAAAGTTATTATTTCCCTTTCAATACCGGCTGGATATGTGTCAGATGAGGCATTCTAGTTAGAGAATTTAAAACATCTGTTCAATTATTAATAATTTTTAAATAAAAATGAACAAAACAAGCAATTTCGATGCATTTTCATTTTCCATTCTTCTTACTTCTTCTATTGATGGGATATGCACATTTCTTCAACCATATGATTTTCATCACAATATGTGTAATCTATATTAAACAATACAAATTTTACAAGAACCAAATAACGATAACTCTTGCTTTTCGAGCTCATTACAGTTGTCTTATCGACTTTTGATTTAGTCCCGGTTTTTATGTTTTTCTTCTTAGGAAATCCGAACTTTCCTTTCGGTGTATAGATTTTAGAACAAATTGTCTTTTGGGGTGATGAACCAATAGCTCTATAGGGTGATGGACTGTATTTTGGCTTTTTCTTAGATGGCGATTTGAACAGACTCTGGACAACGTCTTGGATTTCCTGTCCACGCCAGAGATATGTTTTTTTTTGTTCGTCAGGTAACGACGCTTGGTTCGTTTCCCTTTAAATCGATCCATCTGGAAACGTATAAAGGAAAACATAAGGTAAGTAGGCGCACCTAGAACTGACGAGGCCAGTTATTCTTCAGCATTAATACATGCATTCATTCTACACTTTGCAGTGGACAATCACGTGATCTCGACTCGTTTGAACTAGCGTTTGGGTTTAACCAGCGAGCCAATCGACTGCTGGCAAAATCCAGAAACATTATGAATCTATTATTCCAACTGCTCGTGACAATGTGATGAAGAGGTACATGCATGTGTAATTTTACACGCCAATTCATCTAGCATTGACAATCTTATTATGACCAATGTTTCTAAATATTTCGTCTGAAATTGATATAAACCACGTGATTATTCACCTTTACATATTCAAAGAATTGATATTGCAAAACATGAGATAGATTTCATACGAACAACACAATGAACGCTTTGCTTAATGTTACTCCTATAATTGTCGAATCTGCAAGACTGAGCCTGCTCAACATTAAACAGCAGGCATGTCCTTCAATACTTTTCAAATTGGTCAGTAAATCATTTCAAAATTGTTCATTTTAAGATCAAATTGACCACCTAGTTTGCAAATTGACCACACTGTTATTCTAGTGCTTTTTCTTCGAGTCAATGCGAATTATATACATAAATTCAATGCATCTTGCATGAGGTAGTATTTGTATTGTTGGGGTTACCAAAAATTAGTAATAAATACATCCGATATTGCTAAACTATGTGACTGAATGGCTAATGGACAAACGAAATTGAATTATGAGGACACCGACGGCATTGATTTGGATTTGGTTGTGTCTAGAATGCATCTCCATTAATGTTGCCGTGCCCCCTAACAGAAAACGACATCAAGTTGCATTTTTGCTGGCTTTCCCTCACGATGAAAATTTACATTGTAATCCCCATTGATCAATACGACCACCGCAACTTCAAGTTGACCGCCGGTACAAAATCGATCTAAGTGTTGAAAGGAAAGCTTGAAATATTTTAAAATTATGTCTGAAAAGCTAATTTAGTGTCAATTTAACTAACTGCAACAACCATTGGTTACAGAAAGCTTGCAAAGGCACGATCAGGGCATTTTAACCTGTGTTTGACCAGATTCTACTTTCGTTTTCACTACCGATCAAACGGGCCGGAAAGGATTGCAGTAAAACGGTTTATTGTTTTCAACTACTACTTCGGCTAGACATTCAACGGCAAAAAAACTGATAGCCTGACATTCTTTGATTTTTAAAATACGTTTTTGATCAAAAAATATCTTACCTTCCACGTCCACCAAACTCGCGAAAACTAATAACAGGAAACGCTCAAAACGACCACCGGATGTATATCAACTTTTTTTACGTTGACCACCGGCGGTGGTCAATTTGCACTTTACCGGGCGTGTAAAAGCACAAAATTGGTACCAAAGGTAGACAGAAAATTTGAACATGCTGTGCCAAAGACCACTTATTGTCCGTCAAAATACTGCCTGACATGTTCGCTCCGATATTTGGGCTGTTAAGATTGCTTTGAAATAACCCAATAGTAAACTTAAACCATTTCTGAAAGCTTTTTGTCTTTAATCGTATCGAACATTTTTCATAGGAATCGTTGGAGCCAAAATTAGATTGTGCGGCAACACTGGCTTGTGAAAAAAATCCCACAGGTTCGAAAGAAAAATGGCAAATAATTTGTTATGGGTTTTTCCATGGAAAGCATTGTTAATGTCGCAAAACACCCTTGATCCTGAAAACATCATCCTGGTATGTTGTTTGAGCGGGGAAACTTCGCGTTAATTAGAACCTAAATAAGCAATACGATAACATCTCTTTAAGACTTGGTTTTCAAACTTTAAAATTGTTAATTCATAAAACTACAGTAACACTTCAAAGTAATGTGATTTTGAAAAACGTTATTTTACGAAAGCCGGATAGGGACTTCTTATTTCTGACTTCTTAGTTCCGACTTCCAACTTCCGACTTCCAAGTTCCAAGTTCCGACTT